>CM065719.1:75492613-75497613 GCA_033310375.1 Conus canariensis | reverse complement strand
ATTTTTTGTTTAGTCTTGAACTAAGAGAGAAGCCACTCCTCCCTACAGAAAACTTGATCCCGCTTGTCAAAGACAAGTGTGTCAGCTACGGCGCAAGTTGCGGGGATAAATCAGGGCACACACGCATCAACGATTATCGACAGAAAATGAAAAAGATGTAGACTCTGTCACTATGTTCACGCACGCACGCACACATGCACTTCCCTCCCACTCCCCCCCCCCCCCCCCCCCCCCCCCAACATACACACACACACCGGTGGAAAGCCAGAATGCGGATCTATGACGAAACCATTACAGCTGGGTGCGGCGCTGTGATGCGGACCAGACAAGAACAGCAAATCTTGCATCTGCTTGGCTAGAGAGTGTGACAACTTTCTTCCCCTGAACGTTAACCATGTGAAGTTACTGTTTACGAATCGACAGCTGTCTATGATGTGATACATTTTTTTTTTAATGTAATATAAGAAAAATTCCGAGGGGTACAAATGTTGACATTTCGCATTTTCTAGATACTTTTTAGTGTGCATGGGAAGTAACTCTTTCAAGCCGTACTATTACTACTTCCCCTGGAGGAAAATAATTTTGTTTCCATTTTTTTTAAAGTCCTGCCTTACTCATAGAATAACACACACACACACACACACACACACACACACACACACACACACACACACACACCAGGGACGCATTAAGTAATCACAACATAAATCACAAGAAACTGAATACTGAATGGAAGAAAACGACAAAAACAACAATAACAAACAACGACAACAACAACAACAACAACAACAACCATAGCAATAATAACAACAGTAACGATGATGATGATGGTGGTGGAAATGGTGATGATGACGATGATGATGATGATGATGATGATGATGGTGTTGATGATGATGATGATGATGGTAACGATGATGATGATGGTGTCGATGATGATGATGAAGATGATAATGATGATGATGATGGTGTCGATGATGATGATGATGATGATGATGATGATGATGGTAACGATGATGATGATGGTGTCGATGATGATGATGAAGATGATCATGATGATGATGATGGTGTTGATGATGATGATGATGATGATGGTGTCGATGATGATGATGATGATGGTAACGATGATGATAAAGACGACGACCACGGCGACAATGACAGGTGACTGTGGTGGAACGAAGGGTGTGTACCAGGGAAGGAGGGAAAAGACGGTACCCCTCTACATCTCGCTGTGCTGATGTCGGCAAACACTGAGCAAGCAGCCGTACATCACCAAACGCCTATTCAGATCATCAGTCAGGCAAATCGATCCCTCCGTCCAGACACACCAGAGAAACACGGGATCAGGATGTTTACCAACTGATAGCAATCTACGAAGTGATATATTTCCCCCCCCCCCCCCCCCCCCCCCCTCCCTCCATCTTGGGCCACTCCCTCTATCCCCCGTCCGATACAGATAAAAATTGACACAAACAACTGCTCTGTGTGTGTGTGTGTGAGAGAGAGAGAGAGAGAGAGAGAGAGAGAGAGAGAGAGAGAGAGAGAGAGAGAGAGAGAGAGAGAGAGGAAAGCGAAAATGTTCGTTCGTTCGAGAGAGACAGAGAAACAGATACGGATAAAAATATTTTATTCACAAATAGGTCATTGCCCCTCGTGAAGGGGTGCATCTGGAAATCATTCAATATCTTAAAGAGTCAAAACTGATTCAATACTATACATTAAGAAACAAGAACAGATCGTAACTTAAATGCATTGTATAGGTAAATGAACAGATTTCTACCTGTTCGTTTATTATTGGAAGCTAGAAGTAAACTTAATCTGAAAAGACTTGGAAATGTATAATATTTTAAATGTATATAACGTTCCCTTATTTCGTTTAGTAAAGGACAGCACAGAACAAAATGCACTTCGTCTTCTTTTTCTTCTTTGCACAATGGGCAATTTAAATCAACAGGGGTATGTTGTTTGTATCGATATCTATGTACAGCAATATCTGAAATACCCAATCTGAATCTTGTTGTAATAATCTTGATATGTCTGTCTAGATTCAACGTCAAATGCATTTTATCGATTGCTATTGTGCAAAAAGTCTTATAGACACTAAATCTGTCACTGTTCTTGACATGAAAATCCCATTCTTACCATCTGCAAAGCACAAGTCTTTCTTTAAAGTCAGCGAGAAACTGTTCCACTCCCTCAACACCTTGGTTTAACCACACATATCCAAAACCAAATATGTATAACTTACAGCGTATGTCAGACGCCCAGTTTTTCTCATCACGAGAGCCTAACTCAAATAACGTTCTATATGCTTTTCGCGGTAATCTTGACTCATCCATTCTTGTCAACTTTGACCAGTAGTGCATACACCTAACGGCAGAATTTATGTAAACAAAAGTTTTTTAAGAGCAAAGAGATGTACTTTTTCACAAAGGTATGCAGTATTACTTAGCCCCCACAATTCAGCACCATACTGAACAATTGCTTGTGTTTGCGCATCAAATAGTTGTAAATATACTGCAAGAGTATTGCATTTTAACTTACGCAGTTTTTGCAATATACATAACAACGCATGCTTCGCTCTGCAGGCAAGGTTCTGACAGGAAACTAAATCTCAACCGTGTCGAAAAATAGATGCCTAAATATTTAAAAACATTAACAACAGGCATAAGGTTTCCATTGTAAGTCCAATGTTCACTAGCTGCTACGTACCCACCTTTTCTAAATACCACTATATTAGCAAAATTTGAAAAGAGAGGGGGTTATTTACCGCCAAGGACACAGACAAACAGAGTACAGGACTAGACACAACGTATTTCGACCTCTTGGGTCTTCTTCAGGTTAGGACAGTGACAAAGAACAAGAAACCACTTAGCTGCTATTAGCTGCTTCTCCTGTTCGTCTCACAATCAAAAATGGCCGCCAGACGGAAACGGGAGTATTATGGGAGAGGAAGTAGGAGGGGGGAGAGGGAAGGGTAAAGGGGGGTGGGGGTGGGGGGGGAGAAGAAAGGGGATGTGTGTGTGTGTGTGTGTGTGTGTGTGTGTGTGTGTGTGTGTGTGTGTTGTGTGTGTCGTGCGTGTATGTGTGTGCGTGCGTGTATGCGCGCGTGCAAGAGCGCGCGCGTATGTGTGTGTGTGTGTGTGTGTGTGTGTGTGTGTGTGTGTGTGTGTGTGTGTGTGTGTGTGTGTGTGTGAAATCATGGTGACAACGAACTTAAAAGATTTTTTCTTTTTAAATGAATATTTTAAATTCCGCTAGAACAACAATCATTTTGTAGCGAATGTTTTTCTAGCTTAGGACACACAGAGACACAGACACACAGACACACACACACACAGACACACACACACACACACACACACACACACACACACACAATGTACAGGAAAATGCATGTCTATTTACAAAATAAATATAGTTTACAGTGTTTCTTTGTGGTATGCACATTTGTTCTGAATAATTAAAAATTTCAGATATCGTGATTGTGGCATGCTTATTTCTTCAGAATGATTAGCAATCTAAGTCACTGGGTTTGAAATAATAATGTTGAGAAGACTGATGTTTCGCAAGAAAACAGCAATTATTTTAATTTTGTAAACACACACACACACACACACACACACACACACACACACACACACACACACACACACACACACACACAAACTGTTATTGCCCTGTTGCGGCCTTCGCTATTGTGCGTCGTCATTGCAGAGGATATATAGAAAGCTCATCAATATCCACAGTCTGGCTTAGTTTGCTAATCAGGCACCTTATGTCCTGAGAACATGGCAACGTTTAAGTTTCACACAGACATACACGCACGCGCGCGCGCAAGCAAGCACGCACGCACACACACACACACACACACACCACACACACACACACACACACACACACACACACACACACACATTGTTCCTCTCTCTCTCTCTCTCTCTCTCTCTCTCTCTCTCTCTCTCTCTCTCTCTAAAGAAAAATAAAATCTCCGCCTAAAATCTCAATCCTTTTGTCGAATAAAGTTTTCTGCTCGTCCTCTCTCTCTCTCTCTCTCTCTCTCTCTCTCTCTCTCTCTCTCTCTCTCTCTGTGGTGTGTTCCCCTTTCCTCATCAAATTTCTCTTTTCCCTGTCCTGCTATCGCTCACTGTCCGGTTACATACCCCAAAGTTCATCACACGTACATTCCATCCAGCCTCTTACTTATAATTCATTTCAAATGATGATGAGGAGTCCATAGAGATCAGTCAGAGATATGAAGCCACAGTCGGCCAATCCTGACAGCTGACAACCGCTGAGTTGTCGTCCCCTCACAGTCGTGTGCTTCGGGCCACACACCACAATTAGGAACGAGCTCCAAAACATTGGATAATACCTTAAGCGTTTTTGAGCACAGCACGCTTTTAAAACGAGGGGCGAAAAGCCTGAATATAGATCTTACTGAAAAAACCTGGCACCAATCATTTCTCTTGTTGTTAAGGATTCCTACCCATGACATCACCCACAGTCAAGAAATGCGTCAATTTTTCTATCATCTTAAAGACAGATTGATATTGTGTAGGTGGCAAGAACGGGATTTCCATATGTGAATAATAGTGAACAGTTTCAAATGTATAGAACATTTTGTTCTGTAAACGATGATAAAATCTATTTGAAGCTGAATTTAGACAGACGTTTAAAATTTGTATTGACAAGGTTTAGACTCGGTATGTCTGAAATTGCGTGTCACTACTATCGTTATAGATTACATACAGAAAAAGATTTGATTTGTCCATTGTGTAGAAATGCCAAGGAAGATGAAGTTCACTTTCTTTTATGCTGTCCAACATTAACTAACCTACTAAAACAGTACGTACCTCTGAAATTTTATAAGTATCCAAGCCAGTTTCGATTGAGTTTACTGTCGGCATCTAAGAATGAAAACATTGTCAGAAAATTATCAGTATTCTTATATAAAGCGTTTGAAATACGATCTGCTGCAATATCTTAAGATCTTGAAATAC
>CM065719.1:75477613-75480113 GCA_033310375.1 Conus canariensis | reverse complement strand
CAGGCAGGCAGAGATGGAAGGCGCACGTGCGAAGACATCTTGTTTTCTTTTTTCTTTTTTTTTTTGCTGCGTCATCACGTCCGCCAAGCGGTCGCTGGTGATTGGCTGATAAAGCTAATAGCGGCAATGTTATTGGCTGCTGACTGGCAGATGGCAATCAATGGCCGCTTGGAATGGCGACAGGGAGAGGTTCACGGGGTGAACAAGCAGGAACTGAGCCGGGTTCTTTGGCATTAGTTTTTACAGCTCCTCCGACAAACTGGTGCCTGCCTGTCTCTCTGGCTCCGTGGTAAAGAGCACCGCCTTCAACATCGGTCGCCTCGAGTTCGAATCCCCATGATGCCCAAGATTTAAAAAGAAAAAGAAAGAAAGAAACAAAAAAAGTCACGTTTTTGGCCCGTCTTGACATGCTGTCGATCTGGTGGTTGTCATTTCAATGTTACACACGACCCCCCCCCCCCCTTCCCTTTTTTTTTTTTTTTCCTCCTGTTAATAACAGCCTAGTTTGCTGTATTGCTCCAAAATGCGCACAAATATTTACACTTGAATGTGACAGCCAACAAAAGCAGGGCCAGACCAGTATAATTGGGCGTTTCACATCTTCCACTAGTGCCATTTGAAGAAATGAAAACTGCGAGAAACAACAATGGAGGGAGAGAGAGAGAGAGAGAGAGGAGAGAGAGAGAGAGAGAGAGAGAGAGAGAGAGAGAGAGAGAGGGAGGGAGGAGGGAGGGAGGAGGGAGAGAGAAAGAGAGGGAGAGGGAGAGGGAGAGAGAAGCTTTGACACTTTTGGCGCTTTGATATTTTATTGTCATTACCAAAGAGGTCTTTTGACAAGGGGGGTGGGGGCGACAGGACAATAACATTTCCCTCGTCCTTTCATTGCAAACAAACAGTACCCACTTGTTCCCAGCGTGTATCGAATCAAAAGTTAACAACAGTACATAAAATCGTAGCATCGTAACGTTAGAAAGAAAAACAAAAAACAGGAATCTGTAAGACTGACTCGACCATCCACTTTATCAAATGATGATGTTGCATCTTACGGATCTCCTCCACATGCGATGAATGGTATTATTCATTCACATATTATTTATAATGCATTATCCTAATTTTTACAATCTTTCAGCTGTCTAATTTTCAGTGCTTCCGCGATGAATTTCGCAACTGATTTAAGTAATGTTCATCATTTGATGATAACACGACAGCACCAACTAGTCTTTTAGCTATGTCTAACTGGAAAAATGAACGATTTGCCCGCAATTCATTATAATTATGCAGTACAGTGGAACAGAAAGTGGAACAGAGAGACAGACAAACAGACAGACAGAGAGAGAGAGAGAGAGAGAGAGAGAGAGAGAAGAGAGAGAGAGAGAGAGAGAGAGAGAGAACCGGCGAAGCCAACAGACAGGGACAAAATCACAGGAGCATACTAGCGTTTGAACGCAATAACAGCCGTTTTCCTGAGGGAAATGGCAAAAAGAGGGAAAACGGTTATCACCCTGAGAATTTCGATCATTTTCCCTAGGGATCCCAACTGTTTTCCCCGATTTCCTGAAAACAATCAAATGTTTTTCCTGTTTTGCCGGAGGATCACCATTGGTTTCCCCATTTCCGTTGGGATCATAGCTGTTCTCCTTGTTTTTCATGAAGAAAACAGGTGTTATCGCGAAAACACACACACACACACACACACACACACACACACACACACACACACACACACACACACACACACCAACCGTCATTGACAGGGAAACCAGCTATGATTGCTACGTACCAAGACAAGCCCAAATGGGGTCGGCAAAACAGGGAAAATATTGGTGATCCTGAGGATCATAAGTGCTTTCCTCTTTTCGTTGTTTTCCTTGGGAAGAATGACTGTGTTCCCCGCGAAAATAGGGAAGACTGTTGTGATCCTTAAGGTTAACATTGATAATGACTGTTTTCCTTGGGAAAATAGGGAAAACACTTGTGATCCGTCGGGGAAAGCAAGAAAAACAGCCATTATCCAAACAAAAACAGTTGTAATCCTCAGGGATAACAGCTTAACCCCGCTTTCCTAAAGGAACAGCTGTTATCGGCTTATGAAGCAACTGCGCTCCCATAGAAAATTGCAAGCCTCTTCCCCCTTTCCCCTACCATTCTTTCACCTCCACCATCCGTACACCCTCTCCCCTCTTCTCCCTTCATTTTTTCCCCCGGTGAGGTCTTCCTCTTTTGACCTCAGGTGATGAAGCCCACACCTGGTCCCGCACGGGCGGAGGGAACAGACACGGGGGCTGAAGGGATCCCATTTGAAATTCCTTGGGGATCGGCTGAAGCCCACGACGATTCGGAACCCGGCGGGGCGCTGGCCCTATCATCACGCCCCCCCCCCCCCCCCCCCCCCCCCCGATATTACACACACGGCCTGCCTCTCCACCCACAAGCCCTCCTCCTGTTCGGAGAGTTCTCAGCCCTCGTACAGCCAGCATCTCTGAGACTCCTGTAATGTTCA
>CM065719.1:75457613-75472613 GCA_033310375.1 Conus canariensis | reverse complement strand
GAGAGAGAGAGAGAGAGAGAGAGAGAGAGAGAGAGAGAGAGAGAGAGAGAGAGAGAGAGAGAATGCAAAATGGTTTATTGTGCGATTAAGCTCATTTAGCCCATACACAAAAGAGGGTTAGAGGGAGTGGGGCCATGCAATAAATATTTCGAAATGAATACAGTGAGAAAACAACAGGCCAATTATCATACAAAAGATCATCATGATAAGGGAACCCAATCATGGGAGTATGCGGAACACAATGTCAGAATTACAACACTGACAGTATCTTTACGAACACGGCATTTTCCGCCACAGTCTTTAACAGTTACAATATACCCGGAGAAGGATTCCCTTTTTTCCACAGTATCTCCCGAGTCTGAGTTGGCCTGCCGCTCCTCCCTGAATCCATGAAGAAGATTGTCCAGTTTTTTGTCCAGAGAGAGAGAGAGAGAGAGAGAGAGAGAGAGAGAGAGAGACAGAGACAGAGACAGAGACAGAGAGACAGACAGAGAGACGGAGACAGAGACAGAGACAGAGAGACAGACAGAGAGATGGAGACAGAGACAGAAAGACAGATAGACAAGAGACAGAGAAAGGCAGACACACCGAGAGACTGACAAACAGACAGACAGGCAGGACGGACAGATAGATTGACGGATGGACCGACAGACAGACAGAACAGAATAGAGACAGAGAAACGAAGACAGAGTGAGCATTCAGCCGACAGTGCACAAGCCACTGCACAAACCGTTTCTGCTGGGCATAACGAGCAACTGTTTATCCAGTTTGGTGTCGAGGTAACCAACCAAATCACCCCGAAACTCTACACTAAAAGGCGTAGGCAGCACGTTCAGGTCGCACGCGCGAAATTCACGCACCAGGGACGACCCCATAAGATGAAGCCTATACATACAGTGCGTCTAGAATGTTCCCTGAAATTGCACTCTATCTAATATCTAAAATTTATTAAAAAAAAAAAAAAAAAAAAAAGCAGCGCGGTTATGTTTTTCAACTTTTTTTTTTTCCAAACTGCAGGTGAAAAAAAATAATCAGAATGGCTGAAGTCATTAGCAAAACCTACTTTTATTCGCCTTAATCACAGAAGCCAATGAATTAGTTATCATGATATAATTTTGCCCTATAAATTTTGTAAATATTTTGGGCCACCTGTCTACCTTCTAGACTATTACAAGCCTCAGAAAACATATACAGATTACAACGATAGTACTGAAAGAGAAAACTAATACAGGAAAACAATACCTCCGCCATTATGGCAATATCTCGGCAAAGATTTGATTTTAAAGAAAGAAAGGAGGGGGAAGGGTAAAGAGAGTGGGGACTGCGACGAAGAGGTAGGTGTCACGAATGGCCCGTGAGAAGGTGGTTGGCGAACATTGCTGTAAGGTATAACTGCTATTGTCTATTTTCGTCTCCTGGGTGATAGTCGACACGACCTGGTTGTTGTGGTCCGCCATGGTATCCAAGAGACAGACCGTCTACGAATTCGTGGTACTCTCACCATCACGAAGGAGAAAATCATGACCAAACAGCCTCCAAAAGCAAAAGCAAAACATAAGAAGAGAAAGAAAAGGTCTTCAACAAATAAGTAGCCAAAACGATGAAAAAAAAAAAAAAAAAATCAGTGCACGACAGCTCTGACTGGATGGTGATTTTACTTACAGGCGTATGGCCATCTCCCTGTTGGCCGCGCCGCCATTTTGAGGGCATGAAAACCGAGTATGGAGAACAAGCTGTCAGCTCAGCTGGTACCGGCTTTTCCCGGACCTCAACACGAAGACGAAACACCTACCCCAAAGGACAAGGCAAACATGGCGAAGGAACTTAAAAACACAATCATTATGAAAGCCCAACATGGCTTCTTTTTTTTTCACCCCGTGGGGAAGCTAATGAGCTGAATAATTATACCAAAACAAGGTAGAGAAAACGAAAAGACAAGAAAAAGAGTCCGCAAGACGTCTGTGATGACGTCACATGACACGCGCTTCCTGATCCCGTCAAAACACTTATTACATCTTTTAACATCTCTGATGGTGGGGAGGAGGAGGTGTGGAGATGTGGGAAACGGAGGCGGGGAAAGAGGAGGGTGAAGAGGAGGGTAATATGTCCTAATTGTTCGTGCGTGTTTAATGTGTAAGAGACATGATTGTTGGCTGTGTGTGTGTGTGTGTGTGTGTGTGTGTGTGTGTGTGTGTGTGTGTGTGTGTGTGAGAGAGAGAGAGAGAGAGAGAGAGAGAGAGAGAGAGAGAGGGAAGCAGGCTTCACCTTGTCTAGAAACACAGACGAAGGATGACAACCTACGACCCCGAAGACAACCACTAAGTCAACGACCCCAAGGACAACAACAAAGACGAGAACAACAACGACCTTGTGTACACACACACACACACACACACACACACACACACACACACACACACACACACACACACACACACATCACAACCCAACACACACACACAAATTGACCCTCACCCTCCAAGATCATCGCCATCTTGACCCGGAATAAAGGGAGAGAAGTCGTCATCCTCGTCGTCCTTGTTCTTGCTGTTCTTGTCCTTCACTTCGGGCGGAGGGTCCTCTGTGGAATATACACCACACAGCACGTCAAGGTACTGCTACAGCTAACAACTGTTACAGAGGTACCTCTAACAAAAAAAACAAAAAAAAAAGCATCAAATTTCAACTAAGTATGGGCACATACTTCACAGTAATTACTTCTCTTGTTTTCCTAGAGAAACAGTGTTGTTGTTTTTCTTCAAGAAAACGATAACCTTGGAAATTACTTGAAAGATTGATACTTGTTTTCCTTTTTCCCTCTGAAAATTAGTGAAAATAACCGATTATCCTGCTATTGCTTCTTCTTTCTTTCTTTCCTTCTTTTTTTTTCGGATTACAAATGATGTCCGCGGAAAACTGGTGACAATGATTGATTTCTATGTGATAGCTTTCTTAGGAAATGATGATCGTTGATCTTGGGAAATTGGTGGGATAACTTCTATCTCCACTATCGTTCTATCCTTGACGTATAATAGATTTCCCACGGGAAATTGGTGACAATAACTGATTTGCTCATTATCACTTTCTCATGACGGCTAATAACCGCTTTCCTTGGACCCTCATTTTCGCTATTTTCTTCAAGGATAATAATCGTTTATTTTGGAGGGGAAAAATTGATCACGTTTATCATACAGAAAACTCATACTTTTGCCCGAGGAAAATAGTTATCATCCTTCCACAAAGCATCGATAAAACATGTTTCCTCTGAAAAGTACTTATCACTTTTTTTTTTAAGGATAACAAGTGTTTTCTTTAGGAAAAGATAATGACTGATTTTTCTATCATCACTGTTTTCTTGAAGGCAAATATCTGTTTTCTTCCATAAAACAGCAACTGTATCAAGAACCGTAATCACCCCGAAACTTCCTCCCCACTTCCGACGAAAACAGCAAATATCCTTCATAGTACAAAACCTGACAATACCCGTTTTTGGTTTTGTTTGTGTGTTTTCTTTTCACTAAAGCACTTGGTATCACTGTTGTTTGGTTGGCTGCTTTCTTCTTCTCCTTCTTCTTCTTCTTCTTCTACTTCTTCTTCTTCTTCTTCCTTTTAAGTTTTGAAGTATACCGATTTCTTCGGGAAAAAAACAAGTTCATTACTGATTTCCATGTCATCACTGTTTTCTCCTCTTTCTGTCTGTCTGTCTGTCTGTCTGTCACACACACACACACACAACACACACACACACACACACACACACACACACACACACACACACTTTCTCTATCTGTCTGTCTCCCTCTTTCCCTTGCAAACACACACACACACACACACACACACACACACACACACACACACACACACACACACACGGAAGACAGAGACCAGACTGACCATTGACCACCATAAGGACGCCTGTGGTCTCCGCCTCTCCAAACTTGTTGACCGCTTTACACGTGTAGTAGCCCGTGTCCGAGGACTTCAACTCATCCAGCTTTAGCCTGCAACAACAGATACAACCCACCACAATGAACAAACAACACAGACAACCCACCACAATGAACAAACAACACTTCAGCAGGATCGAAACAGTCTCTGTAGCCTGTTTGGCCACAGGAGGGGCAGTGACCTGTCAGAAGGTCACCGTGTCTAGGGCATGGCATGATAGAAGGCGGTGCCCTTCCCTCTTCTACCACCGCCTTCAACCTTCCTTAAACTGAATCAGGCACCCATTTACTGATGGGCGGACAGAGAGGGTTAGAGAGAGAGAGAGAGAGAGAGAGAGAGAGAGAGATGCAGAGGGCAAGGAGGGGATGAGAGGCGTGGTTACACAGAGAACGCTAATCAAAGGCATGTGCCGTTACCTACAGCGGAACCACCCCGGCCAACAAATCGCGTGCAGCCCTCTTTCCTAGTATTAAAAAAAAAGAAAAGTTACCAAGCCGAAAGTTCCCGCACTTTGAGTCATACCTCATCCAACCCGAACCGTGTCAGCGTAAGTATTAAAAAAAAAAAAGAAAAAAAGGTCATTTTCCTACCGTCAAAATTAGGCTACCTACTGTACCGCCGCTAACATACGCAAAAGGCTTCGGGCCGGGAGAGAACTTTTACTGAATTAATAACAATAATAATAAAAACAATAACACTAATCATACACAACACACACACACACACACACACACACACACACACACACACACACACACACACAGCGTAAACACTACCTCACTTCTCAGTCTCTCTGCCCCCCAAACCGGTTCGCTTCGTCTGCACCAGAGCAACCTCGTTCGGAGCTCGCGCATGCGCATTCTTCAAGATTGCATCGGCAGCAGACGAACAGACTGGATGGACGGGCAGTGTGAAATATCAAGATTAATTCGTTGCTTTGTGTGTGCACGCATCTCCCCGGGATGAAGAAGGACATGGTATAATGTGTGTGTGTGTGTGTGTGTGTGTGTGTGTGTGTGTGTGTGTGTGTGTGTGGTGTGTGTGTTCTTCTATCGCAGCGAAATGCCAAATTCTTTTAATCAAAATACAAGTTGTTTGCTTCAGACCGTTTCTCTTCTATTTTCAATCTTTAGCGCTTTCAGATAGCCATTTATCAGTTTATTTAGAAACCATAGAAAACAAACAGATACAAATACCCCTCTCTCTCTCTCTCTCTCTCTCTCTCTCTCTCTCTCTCTCTCTCTCTCTCTGTTATCAGTTAACACACAAATGCCAGAGTAATTTCAGGAAGAACATTTTGCAACGCAAATAATTTCTTTCATAATTTTGAGTATATGCGCCCAGCGCGTGTGTGTTCTACTTTTGTTCTTGACCTCATTGCAGATAGGTCGGTGGCCTTTGCAATTAAAGTATTTCAGTTTGAGTTTGAGTCTCTCTCTCTCTCTCTCTCTCTCTCTCTCTCTCTCTCTCTCTCCTCTCTCTCTCTCTGTGTGTGTGTGTGTGTGTGTGTGTGTGTGTGTGTGGAGAAAGAGAGAGAGAGAGAGGGTGTGTGTTTGTGAATTAAAATGACCCTCTCTCTCTCTCTCTCTCTCTCTCTCACTCTTAACTTAAATTGTTCAGTGTTTGCTACTGTTAAAACTTCATCAAGACTGGAAATAATAACAATAGCCTGTTACTTACTTCTATTTATTTCTCTCTCTCTCTCTCTCTCTCTCTCTCTCTCTCTCTCTCTCTCTCTCTCTTATCGCTTATTTTCATTAGCAATTACTATTTTCATTTATTAATTTTTGGGATGGGGGATGCGAGGTGGGGAGGGGAAGGGGGGGGGGGGGGCTGTTCTTGATAAACCAAAGTTATCTAAAGAAAGAAAGGGAGAGGCAAGATGGGGGAGGAGGTAAAGGGGCAGAGAAGAGAGATGAGAAGGAGGAGGAGGTTGAAGAGAAGGAGAATGAAGAGGAGAGAGAGAGAGAGAGAGAGAGAGAGAGAGGAGAGAGAGAGATGTGATGGGGAGAAAGACTCAGATATTGAGACTGGGACGGAGAGGGGGGTGGGGGTGGGGAGACAGATACAAGGGGAGGAGAAGGGGAGATGAGCCGAGGGTGAGGCGTCACGTGGAGGAGGCACGGGCAGCGGGAAGAGGAGCGGGGTCGGAGTGGAGGGGGGGGGGGGCGGGGGAGGAGGGGGGGGAGGGGGCGTGGTGACACCGGGAACCGCAACAGACGCAGCCCTAATCCAAGTCGGGGTGCCGTCGCCAACGATCCCCGTAAACAAATCACGTGCGCGGGCCCGCGGCACCGGCCGTGCCGGAATAAATACGTATTATTATCACCCAGCCGTACGTGCCAGACCCCGACGTACTAACCGAGTTAAGCCAAGCCAGGCCCTGATATATTCATTCCCTCTGCGGTTAATAACTCCTACTGCCCTCCTAACACGCCGAAATGGCCCAGGGCCAAACAGGGAGAAACACTACGTGCCATTAAAAAAAAATCCCAGCGTCTGTTATATTTTCCTTAAATTTGCCAACAGTGTAAGTTCTAGCTAAAAAAAAAGTACTATCAAATAGCCCAGCCGACTTCGCAGGGTTGTCACAGACAGGCACACAATGGGAAATCCAAAAAAAGTGGATCCCGTGTCTAAATCAGCTTTGAACAAAACTGCCATTATTGACAAATGCACACAACAGAGCTATTTTCGACAATGCATAAGATACAACCCAGACTGCACATGCCAGCTAATCCGCATAGACTATGCCTATTCTGTTTAGCCCCTGATAAAACATTATTTTCACCATCACCCCCCCCCCCCAACAACACACACACACACACACACACACACACACACACACACACACACACAACACACACACACACAAAAAACAAGTAAAGAAATGAATCGCTCACGTCCACTCTGGACAGCATTAACACTTTCACGAATTAAGCCGCAAGGTTTAAAGTCACACGATTAAAAAAAAATTCGCATGTTTGAAAAGAACGAGAGAAAAAAAAAGTGTACCAATACTTTCTAGGACAAAGATAGTTGAATACGCCACAGGCAGTTGACGACAGTTAAAAAAAAAAAATGAAAATTAAAGATCGAATCAGACAACAACAGACAAGAAGAAAGTACTAGCTCATAAATTTCTGAACGCAGAATAAAACATCGATTTCGGAAAAGCCCTCGTGATCCCCACAGGGGCTACCAACAGTATGAACTGTACACAAAATCAACACCAATCAGAGCGTAACTATTTGTGGTGCAAAGGGGGGTGGGGGGTGAAGAGTGAGAGAAAAAGAAAGCGGGACAAAAAAACAAAACAAAAAAAACCAATCCTTTCTGACCTTAAGCGCTTACACTCAACATTTATCTTGTTTGCATTTATCTTGTTTGCATTTATCTTGTTTGGAACGAAGATGGAGTAACAGAAACAAGTCAAAATAGATAAACATGTATTTAAACTTTTGCCATGTTTTTCTTCTAATTTATGTATCAGTCAAAAGTGTGTGCGAGCGCGCGCGCGCGCGCGTGTATGTGTATGTGTGTGTGTATGAGCGTGTGCGTGCGTGTGCCACCGACACCAATTAACAGGCCAGTAATCAAATGCTTTAGAGCTCAGCTGTGAAGCAAAAGGTCGGAGTTAGAACCGCTAGTGCGGTTGGATTTTTTTTCACCCCTATGTCTAACCAGTAGAGAACGGGTGCCTATTCAGTTTAGGAAAGGCAAGAACGGCAGAAGTAAAATGGTTGCGCACTGTGCCAATAACAGTGCTGTGCCAGAGACATGTTGAACCCTTAACTATTACCACTATGGCCAGAGGGCAACGGGCCTTACGAATTACAATCTATTTCCAGACATCTGTCCAGATGAGACGCTTCTAATCAATGCTATATCGGCTCTCATGTTACCATTTGTTTTCTCTCTTCTCGCTAATCATGAACAACAGAAACAGCGTTCCTGTTCAGTTTCCTATCTCCCCTATCCTACGAATGGTTGTAAAAGAATGTTTATGATGATAATAATAACAACCTCAGCAACCATAATAATGATAACAATAACAACAATTTTAGTTATCTGGAGAGAATGAGAACTTGAACGTAGGTAGACAGACAGAACGAACGATAGGTAGAAAGGTAGACAGACAGACAGACAGACAGATTTCATTTAATACCAAGGCCAAAATGTAACCAGCTAAACCATTACTCGTTTCCGGGTTGATGACACGAATAAATTGCGAGTCACACATTACAGAATACTTTGTGTACTCTGTGTGATGGCATTTCTGTATTATGTACGTTGGTATTCGAGAAAACTTTGTGTTTTGTATGCACTGGCATTGGGCAATACTTTTGTGTACTGTACGCTCTTGGTTGGGAAAATATTTTGTGCGCTGTATGTACTGGCATTACAGAATACTTTGTATATCGTATGCACTGGCACTGGAGAATACTTTGTGTGCTTTAAGCATTAGCACTGGAGAATACTTTGTGTACTGACTTCGAAAATACTTTGTGCACTGTAAGCATGGCATTAAAGAATACTTTGTGTACTCTAAGCTCTGGCGCTGGCGTGTACTGTAAGCATTAACATTGGAGAATGTTTTGCGTACCGTTTGCAGTAGCACTGGAGAATACTTAGTATACTGTATGTACCGTGGTGGCATTGGGGAACGTGTACTGTATGCACTGGCATTGAATAACACTTTTTAGGTTGCGTGCACTGGCACTGGAGAGTACTTTGTGTATTGTATGCACTTGCATCAGAGAAGGATTCATGTACTGCATACACTCGCGTTATGATCAACTCACTTCTTGACTACTTGCACAGCATTTCAGTACTGATAAAATGATATTGGCTAATACACTGATTGGTAGAGTTTCCTTATTGGTAATTTTAGTGGTAGATGTAGAATCTTAATGTTTATATTCATTACCTGGACAACGATATCCTCCTTTGTTTCATGTGAGCCTGTGGATTAGTTAATTTTTCCTCCCGATGTGCATTTACATTTCTTTATATGCCCTCTGTCTTTGCATTACCAGTTTCTGAGAGCAGCAGGCACAAACAGACCGGCCGATTCCAGACCTCCGGATTGTTGGTAGCTGCAGACCGGCCTGTGTAAGCCAGTCGGCATGTTACGCTCTGGATGTCTGCGTGTTGTTATCTGCTGAGGTCTGCTGAGGATACGATCCGTCTGCTTGCGTGTCAGACCTGACTACCTCCTGGGGGGACGCGCGACTGAGTCACTAGTTAGTCAATTAGTGCGCCCGAAGATATGAAACTGGAAGTAAGAGAGAGAGAGAGAGAGAGAGAGAGAGAGAGAGAGAGAGAGAGGAGGGAGAGAGAAAAAGGGGAGAGGGAGAGAGAGAAAGAGCGAGGGTAAGGTGAGGTGAGGATAAGGGACGCACAGAGTGAAGGGGTAGTGGAGAGGAGGGGATAAGAGAGAGAGAGAGGGGGGAGGAGGGAGAGAGAGAAAAAGGGGAGAGGGAGAGAGAGAGAAAGAGCGAGGGTAAGGTGAGGTGAGGATAAGGGACGCACAGAGTGAAGGGGTAGTGGAGAGGAGGGGATAAGAGAGAGAGAGAGAGAGAGAGAGAAGCTATAACACTGACAGAAATCTGGTTGTTGTTTTTTTTGTCACAAACTTCACCTTAGTAATCCCTCTGTCATGTGTATTGAAATGAAAGAGATGCAAATTAGAGACGCCAATGTTCTTTTTAAAACGAAACCTCATTCGTCTTTTCTCTCCTTTCCATTTCACTTATTCATTCGTCATTTTAAAAAAAAATCTAAACCCCAGTGTAACCCCCCTTCAGTCGTTCGCAGTACGGTGAAGAAACTGGCACGAGGCTATGACGCTGAACGTACCTTCTCAGTGAGCCAACCATCTACCCACCAACATTTCTGGATCTGCGATTTGTAAACAGTGAGTATCTCCACTTCTACACTTACATACAGGATCAGATTTAGTCAGATCTTTCCTGACGAACCGCCGATCCACTGAACAGCAGTGGCCCTTGCGTCCGTGACAAGAAACGCGGAGACCCCAAGTCAGCTGTTTGAGACTCGTGCATGGATTTTGTTGTTGTTCTTGTTATTGTTGTTGTTGTTGTATTCTTCTCTCATTATTGTCCCTAGTTGAAAAATACTTCATAAAATACAATCAGCTCTGACAGATATTTAATAACGCACTCAGAAAAACAACAACAACAACAAAAAAACATTGATGTTAGAGTGTTTACACGAACAAAACCAACCTACCGCCGATCCCAGAACGCTAACACTAAGACTTGGGTCAAGATACGTTTCTACAAGCCACGCAAATTGTTTAATTCTGAGCAGGCTTTGCTAATCACTGTTTTTTTCGAGAAAAGAAGGAAATACCGTCAGTCCTTCCTACCAATCCGAGTAAGTTACTATTTTTGGCCCATGGCAGGAGAAAAATGATGGCTGAACATAAGAAAACATTTCTTTTATGACTTCATCCCCTTAAAGACAACATTCGTCATATTTGTATTGAGGATGACATGAACTTTCACCGAAAAGAAGCTGAATCAGAAACTAGCTTGTTTTAACTCTGCCTTTGTTGTTCATTTTTGTCTCTGTTATTTCATACAATACACGTCGGGCTTCGTGATTCGCTCGGATTTCTGTCAACATTCTTGTGATTGGTGGAAAGACCAGTCGCCATTCACATGTTGGTTCCACACATCCGGTTCTTCAGCCTTGCGTGACTTTAGACCGAGACTGCCTGTTGGAGGGGGTCGGAAGAAGACGGTTTTTCCCAGCCAGCAGCTGTTCAAAGCCAGCTTCCTAAAAGTACCTTCGTCTTGTCATTAGACACCGTCAAAGAATGAAACCTATTTAGAGGACCCAAGTCGTGTTGTTTCACCTGTGTGTGTGTGTGTGTGTGTGTGTGTGTGTGTGTGTGTGTGTGGTGTGCATGTGTGTGTGTGTGTGTGTGTGTGTGAGTGTGTGTGTGTGTGTGTGTGTGTGTGTGTGTTTGCATGCGTGAGTGCATGTGTGGGTATGTGCATGCGCACACGCCCGCGCGCGCGCGCGTGTGTGTGCGTTTGTGTGTGTGTGTGTGTGTGTGTGTGCGTGCGTGTGTGTGTGTGTGTGTGTGTGTGTGTGTGCGCGCGCGTGTGCGTGTGCGCGCGTGTGTGTGTGTGTGCGTGTGTGTGCGTGTGTATCCTATACTCCTCTCCCTTCCGCCTAAACCTGACTCCCTCCAATATCGTCGCTCTCCTTCTTCCTCCCCCCCCCTCAAACGCACATACAGCCTTTTCCCTCCCCTTCCTCGGTCTTTCTCTGTCTCCGTTGCCCTTTGACCATACATCAGTAAAGAACCGTCGACTTCCTCCATCATGCTTTAAGTGAACAAAAGAGGGGGAAAGAACAAGCCACCTATTCACACACACACACACACACACACACACACACACACACACACACACACACACACACACACACACACAGCGACTTCTGAGCGTCTTGTCATATCACAACTGTCCACACAGTAACTGTATATTGTGCGACTCGGTTTTGTGTGTACGTTTATTGTTTGGCTGGTTTCCCCCTCAATATGGAAATGGGATATGGGGGAGGAGAGGCGCTGTATGTTTGTCTATCACACCTGTATTTCATGTCCCTAAGCACACAGGTGCTATTTTGGAGAGAAACGTTGAACCTCCAACAGACGTAAGACACAAAAGCCATGCTTGACACTCTGGTAGAAGGGGGTGGGGTGGTCATATTATAACACAGTAATGCTGAGGGTTTCGATTGGAAGCACACCCCCCCCCCCCTTTCCACTCCAACTCACTCTGTCTGTCTGTCGCTATATATCTGTGTGTACGTGTGTGTATTTGAGAGAGAGAGAGAGAGAGAGGGGGGGAGAGAGACAGACAGACAGACAGAGGGAGAGAGAAAGAGAGGGAGAGAGACTGAGAGAGAGAGAGAGAGAGAAGGCTGGGGAGAGGTTTCACGTAAGTGTTGTGTGTGTGTGTGTGTGTGTGTGTGTGTGTGTGTGTGTGTGCGTGCGCGTGTGTGCGTGTGTGTGTGTGTGTGTGTGTGTGTGTGTGTGTGTGTGTGTGTGTGAAGAAGAGGGAGGGGAATATGTGTTTTCATGATACTGATCTTTGAACCGACCTGATGAGCAGTGTTTTTGTTTCATATTTTGGTTTGCCTTTTACTTGTGATGATTGTACACTTTCAAAATGTTTAACGTATATGTTTGATCTTTCTAAGGATATAGTGAGGAGAAGCCTTCGGTTTATCTTTCCCTCCCTCCCTCCCTCCCTCTCTCTCCCCTAGTTAAAATATTTTTATTCGTATTCGTATTTGTATTCATATTTTCTCTCTCTCTCTCTCTCTCTCTCTCTCTCTCTCTCTCTCTCTCTCTCCTCTCTCTCTGTTTTGTTTTGTTTCATTGGACATGATGTCTGCTGTAAAGAAGCTCTAAAGAGGGGAGAGGGGGAAAATAAACAATACAAAAAAAAAAAAAAAGAAAAAAAGAAAAACCGTAACATAACAAAAAGCTGAATTTCTGAAAAGGAGAATTTCAGGACAACTTGACCGTTGAAGTGTTGAGCGTCATAAAGTGAGAGGGTGGAGGTGGGTAAGGAGGAGGGGAAACAGAACGGCGAGGGGGGAGACCCAGTCGTTTACACCCTGCGGCGTGGACCGTTTTCCCCGCAAGCGCCAGAAACCTCCATGGCTGGCTTTCATTTGTGTGTGTGTGTGTGTGTGTGTGTGTGTGTATGTGTGTGTGTGTGTGTGTGTGTGTGTGTGTGTGTGTGTGTGTGTGTGTGTGTGTGTGAGTGTGAACAAAACGAAGTTTGCTCTTGTAGTTTTAATGTTAGAAGGCTGCTTTGCGAAATCCCTGCTCACTACCACCACCACTCTCTTCCCCAGACAGACATTTAACGTCGAAAACACACACACACACACACACACACACACACACACACACACACACACACACACACACGCACGCACACACATATGCACGCGCGCTCGCACGCACACACAAACTCTCTCTCTCTCCATTCTCTCTCTGTGTATCTATCTGTCTGTCTGTCTGTCTGCCTATCTATCTATCTATGTGTGTGTGCGCGCATGCGCGCGCGCGAGTGAGTGCGTGCACACGTGTGTGTGTGTGTGTGTGTGTGTGTGTGTGTGTGTGTGTGTGTGTGTGTACACATATATGTAGTTGTTGTCCTCGGTGGCATTCTGGTTTGGATCCCTCATCGGCCATGAAAGCTCACAGATATACAGTGTTGCACAGTTCCTTATTTCTGTATCAAAAGTGGTGGTGGTGTTGAGGCTGGCCGTCCACTGTGTCCTCACAGCGCTGTTTTCCATACTATATCTTGCTGGCGCTTTCTCTAGTCTTTCAACAAACTTGGCGACTACTTGTTCCGTGCCTGCCAGACCACTGATGCCATCTGTAATGCGAAGAGTCGCCATGGTTTTTCCTCCGCTACTGACCGTGCTGACATAATCTAAAAGTGAATCAGTCACAATGCGTTCCACGAACATAGAAGGCAACCCTGACGAACTACAACTGAAATACCGCTCATCAATAGCACCCTGTGTGAGTATCGTACAGATCGCTTTGGAGTTTCGTTACTGGATGATGTTGAACAGCTTTTGCTGGATAGTCTTGATTAGCTTTTGCCTGATATTACTTTTCTTCTCCATGGCCCACAGCAGAAGCTGCAAGACTCTGACGAACGTTTTGAAGTCTATGATGACGTGGTAGAACTCGCTCTGGTGATGGAGATAATTTTCGCAAAAGGTACGCACGTTAAACATCTGTCTACACGCGGCTGTAATTTACTCAGAAAGAATCAGGACATTACTTTGCTGGTATGGTCGAACAAACCGAGGGTGTGTTAGCTCCGGTAGTTTGGGAGATTTCCTTTCCTGGGAACGTTGATGATTAGTGTTTTTAATCCATGTACTGCGTGGAACGCAAAACTCAACAATTAATCTGTCTGTCGGTCTGTCTTATCTAGTAGGAAGAAACTCTCGGGACAGCAGAAAGTCTTCGGAAAAGAAACTCCCCTCAGACAAGTGTTTCGGCCCTGAACTCCTTACACTCTAAGGGGGCCGGGCCACATCCAGCTCATGACTCCCAAATGCCCTTCTACTGCCAACTTTCTGTCTGTCTTATCTATATATCTCCGTGATATGGCCCCTCGCTGTCGGACTACATGAAATAAAAGGGATTGAATCTCCGATTGCTCAAGAGTGGATTTGCATTAATCAATAAGGCTGTTCACCTGTTGTTAACTCTCGACACACGACACCCCACGCTGCCCAGCGACTGTTTAGTGAAATAGCGTAGGAGAAAAAACAACAACACAAAGCCACCTTCAGTATGCCAAGTTGCGTAAGAGGACACCCCTGCGGTGCAACCCTGGCAGAGTTAAGTGACAAACCAAACAGACGCACATGGACCGCGTGGAACGCAAAGTTCAACAAGCGCTTTGAAAACTGTACGTGCGTGAACATGGGAACGAACTCCGAGGTGCTTGCCCTCGCAGTGGAGGAGGGGGGTGGGGTTGGGGAAGACGGGGAAGGAGGGAGGTGGGATCTGGCGGGGGCAGCGGGAAGGTTGTTGAGTGCAAGGGAGGGGTGGGAGGAGGAGGGATTGAAGGAGAGGGGGAGGCAAGGACGGAGTAAAGGGGAAGGGGGAACACAGATGTACTTGAAAAACTGTCAAATTCGAATTTTACTACCATAAGCTGACAGCTCTGTCCACATATACACGTGCACGTAATAATAAAAACGCACACGCACATGCTCTTAAAACTCCGTTTCCTGTTCATGCGTTGCGTTTTAATGCATCACTTGTAATAAGCTGTCTACATTAAAAACAAAAAAAAGCCCCACATTAGTTGTAGGAGTTTCGTGAAGGATGGCAGGGCTGTCAAGGGATATGCCCCCCCCCCCCAATCCTCCCCCCCCCCCAAGCCCTCTGTTCTCAGTCATACGTGACAGGGTAGAGGTACATCCAGTCCAGTCCTGGTAACGAGTCGTACCTGTGGT
>CM065719.1:75447613-75452613 GCA_033310375.1 Conus canariensis | reverse complement strand
TGAATGAAGCGGTTGCGTGTGGAGATGTTTTCTGATTTAAACCATTAGAATTTTCACGGAATGGAAGTGGCGTTCTTCTTTTCTTTTCTTTTCCTTTTTTCCCTTCATTTCTTGCTTTTAACTATAGTTGACAGGAAGCCCACCCAACGACTTTTCTCGCATCCCATCCCCACTCCCTCACCCCACTCCCTCTCCGAACATAAGTCATGTTTTCCCATAAAAGCAAACACATCATTTTTTTCCCTACGACTAGCGACTGCATTCTCTCACAAGCAGTGACTCCTCCCCCTTCCCAATTTTCCTATCACAGATCAAACGAACTGCCTTCCCCTCCCGAGCGAAACAGGTGCGCACCCCCCTTCCTTGCCCCCTCCTCCCAAATCACCCAACATAATGTCTGGCAGAGTGGCAGACGACAGCTCGTCTGCCATTTTCCCGCCCTCCCTTATCGAGCAGGAAGATAAATATAAACGCTTCCTGTTCGCGTGCGTGCATGCGCGCAACACGCTCCAGCTCGAAGCACTTTGCGTCCCCCCCCCCCCCCCCCCCCCCTCCGAAAAGCCACCACAACAGAATCCGAGACGGTGTTTTGCAGCCAAGGTGTTGAAATTGGACTCAGTTTTGTTTGTGGCGCGATTACGGTTTCAAATGATGGATAAATTAGCTGCCAGCAGTGATCCTTGATGATCCCTGTAGTTGGCTGCGGGGTTTCGCGGCACTCCCTGATCTCTGAAGAACACCCGGAAGAAAATAATGAAGATCTAGATTAATTCGTCCCCATGAACCAGTTTCCGTTTTCCGGCTCGCTCTTTCTAATTCATTTATGTTCTCGCTCTCGTGAACCAGTTTCCGTTTTCTGGCTTGCCTTGCTGGCTGGCTTTACCTTGTTGTCATAATTACGCTGAACGCGCATCCTGTTGGGTTATGCAAGAAGTAAAATATGAGTTAAATTTTCCTTCACACATGGGTCGTTGTAGACAAAGGAACGAAACAATATTTAATCACGATATGTCATCTCTGCGACTGAGAGAGAACAGGAGGAAAGACGAAGAGCGAGAAAGAGGAGGCGGACGGGGCTAGGAAAGCACAGAAGGAGATGGGGAGAAGGAGGGTGAAGACACATGAATAACGGAGCATAAATAAGCACTTACCTACCACGTCATTCAGGATACTGTACATTCACTGGACAAAACAATATACACGCCTAAATAAAATCCCAAGACTGAAATGAATGTCCAAAAATCACCTGCAGCTTCAAGGACACCATCACCCACACCTTCCCCTCGGTCACCCCCATTAATTTCATGACAAGACAATATATCCGGCTAAACATTCAACGGTTGAAGTCTCACCTGTCCTTATTTACGAGACCTAACAGAGAGAAAGATAGATGGAAAAGTTTGAGTTCCTCACATCCTTGAAATACTCCTTAGGGTCAGTCGTTGCGCAAAGGGAAGGAGACGGAGGGAAGACCTTAGACGAGACAGTCATTTGGACAGGTACACCCGCGTACTCATACACACGAAGGATCATGCACACTCAGAGAGAGCCCTGAAAGGCTGAACTATGAAGGCCACCAACCGAAACACAAACAGGGGAATAGTCCATTCAGAGCTTATTTTGGGCAGGAGCAAGGGAATTGAGGGTGTGGGGAAGGTAACGACCAAGAAAAAAAGCATACTTTCAAAAAAGTCGATGTGTACTAATTTTACAATTCAGTTACAACGACTCTGGAAGGGAAACAGTACTGTCGATATAAGCCTTTTATGATAGTCAATTTATCGAAGCCTTCACATGCACCACAAGCACTTTCAGAGTGTTGGGAATGGGACAGAGGCGCGCGCGCACGACCACACACACACACACACACACACACACACACACACACACACACACACACACACACACACACACCACACACACACACAACCACACACACACATGATTAAACCGTAACTAACTTAGGAAGACAAAAGAAAACCAGCCATTAAATCTGACTTAAGTAGACGACACACAGAGAGAGAGAGAGAGAGAGAGAGTCACAGAGAGAGAGAGAGAGAGAGAGAGAGAGTCACAAGAGAGAGAGAGAGAGAGAGAGAGAGAGAGAGAGAGAGAGAGAGAGAGAGAGAGAGAGAATTTCACGAGAAATAAACTAAGCAGCCAGATAGGCTTCGCAACATCTGCGCCCCTTATTTACCATTCTGTCAGTCCCTTCACTTCATATCCCTCCCTCCCCCTAGAAGAATTCGCTCCCTTTTTCCCACACCTGTCTCGCCCCACCCTTCCCCCACCCTTCCTCCTCCGTCCAACCCCCCTATCCTCCTTCCCCTTCCCCACCGAGCCATGCTGTCAAAGACAGCGCCAGTCATTTGGCAGATAAAACACACATTGTTTTCGCTTCACCCCCTCCCAAAAAGAGAAAGCTTCAATGTTATGACAACTGGCACCTAAAAGAAAAACTTCCATGTTCTTCACAATTCTGAGACCGGCGGAGAGAGAGAGAGAGAGAGAGAGAGAGAGAGAGAGAGAGAGAGAGAGAGAGAGAGAGAGAGAGGGTATAAGGGATAGGAAGGTCGAAGTAAATACCTCCGAGCAGGAGTGGTTTGATGATGATGATTTGTCATTCTTCGAACCGTACATTGTTATTGGCGAAAACATAGCGATTGGGGGTCTTTCATACCCCTGAGAGGAGTCATGTTTCTGGTGTGGGATCGACAATATTGGGCGATGAAACCGCCACCACCACCACCACCATACCAGCAGCAGCATCAGCAGCAACAGCAGCAGCAGCAGCACTTCCCGTTGGGCTGAAAGAAGAAATCACCTGCTCTGTGGTGGATACCCGAGTCGTGTTTGTTATCACGGCGTCTCTGGAAAGCAGGCTGATGAGTCTAATAGCGCCGTCATCTCTTTCAGAAACCTCCCCGCAACCGGAGAGTGAGATAACATTTTTTAAAAATAATTAGAAAGGGGGGGGGGGGATAGGAAGGAGGGAACAGAAGGAGGGGGAAGGGAGGAGGGTAGGCGGTAGAGTTTGAAGGCCTGTGTGGGGGACGTTACCTACCTCGTTATGCAAGGCGAGAGAGTTCGTGCGCGCACAGTTCTGTATGCAAGCGGATAGCGGTTTGCGCGTAAAAACTCCCACTCTCATCTTCCACGGGGAAGCGAAGGCTCCTTCAGTAAAAGTTAGATCCCCACCTTTTGGAAAATCTGAAATAATTTTCTCTTTACTGTCGCTCTTTTTGACTGTAATTTCATCTGTGTGTCTGTCTGTCCGTCTGTTTGTCTGTCTGTCTGTCTCATTGAGTCTGGTATCTCCTGTTCACCATCACTCTCTATCAACTGTGTCATTACCTCTTTACTGTCACTCTCTTTGATTGTGCCTTTTCTTGTCATCTTTTACTGTTGTCCATTGGCGACATGGACTTTTACCGGGTGGATTTTCGCCGAAGGGGATAGTTTCTGACATGGCGGAAAAATTATGCACGCGCGCTCATGGACAAACATACAGACAGTAAGATACGTCAGCCTAGTACCTTGCACCAACTTTTTCGAGTCTGTCATCCTTGTGCAATGCACATCCCAAGGAAAACCCATTGCTCTCGCACTTCCACTTGGTTGTGGTCTTATTTCGCATGTTCAGTTGCTCACAGGTGTCACACCTGTAACAAGTGTCCTTCCACCCCTTGAAGTGGAAAATAAAATATATTTCCACCATCGTTTGTTTCCTGAATACATTTCAGAAGAAGAAAAAACATATACGTCAGCATGAGTACAAAGATATGTGACCAGTGTTCAAGAAATCTCCCCTCGTGCTCACGATAACATTCCGCGGTAAAGGTTAAAAATTTTTTTTTTTTTAAACAAAAAAACTTGCCACCCACCCACCGTCTCATCCACACCCACATCCTTCCCTTTCGACTCGACCACTGGACTGGATATAACCCACAACGAAAGAACAGCACTCACTGGGCAGAAGTGTCTACACAGCTAACGTCCACTCGGCAAAGGTTGCATGTCCCCGTCCACGATTTCTTTTTCTTCAGCTTTTGCTACCCTTTCTCTTAACTTTCGTCTTGAAAAGCTTTTATATTTTTCCTCTCTTGTTACAGAACGAGGCAGCTTTTTTTTTTGCCCTCGATTTACTCTGGCGACTTCTTGGTGGCATTTCATACACTGTGAACAGGGAGCACAAGAAGTTCCCTCAACAGCGTTTATTTATTGATTGTGTGTGTGTGTGTGTGTGTGTGTGTGTGTGTGTGTTGTGTGTGAGAGAGAGAGAGAGAGAGAGAACGAACGAACGAACGAACGAATTTTATTGAACATCGGCCACAGACCATCGAAGAAATTTCTGTACAGTTGCCATGTGTCAGGCCATAGATACAACAACAGAGCTGCCGAGTGCTATGCTTTGTGCGCAGCCTGGTATAAAGTTCATCGACAGTGCTAAGCTGTCACTCTTTCTGGCAAAATACTGCACCAAAAAACAACATGAAAGTTTAATGTTAAAAAGGGCTCCAGACTTAACAATGGCTTACACAAACCAAGACATTGTAGATCTTCAGATTTTTTATTTATTTCATTAAAGAATGACCACGTTGAGTGGGGAGAGGACGGAAACGCGGAAGAAAAATTGTTGAAAATGATTGCGATTTAGCAGTGTTATTAGTTGGTTTTGTTGTTGGCCATTTTGATTTTCTGTAGGTCAAATCAAAGCCACACAGTAACCTGTGAAACCTGCGCTATATATTGGTTTGCCATCATGAGGAATGTACAGAGAGAGAGAGAGAGAGAGAGAGAGAGAAGAGAGAGAGAGAGGACTGTAACAGATTTTTGGTTGATTTATTTTTTCTCTTTTCTTCTTTTTTTTTTCTCTGGTCTTTCCTTTTCTTTCTTTTAAATATCTTTTTCTTTAAAGGTAATCTATGTCCAAAAACAAAAGCAGCGTACCTGAGAATCAAAGGGTTACGTTGACAGGCCAGCAAGTATTGCTTAGCCTG
>CM065719.1:75432613-75437613 GCA_033310375.1 Conus canariensis | reverse complement strand
ACACACACACACACACACACACACACACACACACGCACGCACACACACACACACACACACACACACAAAGAGTTTACTTCCAGCCAATCACACAGACAGATGGCAATGTTCGCTAACAGCCGGGAGCAGTCTTCGGGCCGTCGTCCATGAGTTAATCACGCTCAGAGACAGACCCTTCGCAGGCAGCACAGGAGTGACGAGACTGATATCATTCCGCGCTAAATCACCCCCGTTTAGCAGATCAGAGAGGCTCCGCCAAAGGAACAACTCCCGCAAGAATCCACCAGAAGGGACGACGGAAGTAAGGGTTTGGGGGTAAGGTGGCGTTCGGGAGGCGGGGCGCGTCGGCGGGCTATCAAACACTATTTCTTATAGGCTCGGTCCACCTGTACTCGTAAATCGTCACTTGTCGGCAGTTTCCGTGATAACTTCGGCCCTCTACGTCGCTGATACGGACGGTTAAAGGTTCTATAAATTATTGTAGCTCGAGAAATACTGGTGGTCAAGGGTATTCGGAGGGCACAGACCTTATCGGTGAAAAGAGCTACTGGTTCTGTGTGTGTGTGTGTGTGTGTGTGTGTGTGTGTGTGCGAGAAAAGAGAGAGAGAGAGAGAGAGAGAGAGAGAGAGAGAGAGAGAGAGAGAGAGAGATAAATCTATTAATTTCCATGGGGTTTAACATGTAGCGATATGATTAGAAACAGCCGAGTAGGTGGAAATTTTGTGTCCTTGAATTCAAATCACAGGCTTTAAAACATGGCGTATGTGATCAGATGGTAGATTCAATTCCAGCCTTAAAAGTGGGCGCAAACATTTCCAGTGTGCTTCTTATTTATTCTCCAGACACTAACAACCCATTTTCAGAAACAATCCTGCGAAGTATTAGTGCACCAATTCCGTTTGCCCCCTCCCTCTCTCCCCTCCCGTCCCCTACACCACAGCTCAACACCTATTTTGACCCTCATCATTTCCATCAAATATCCCATAACCGCCCGCCCGGCCGCCCCCCTCCCCAACACATACGAACGCCAATCATCCTCTCCTCCGCCCACCCTTACCTGACCTCCCCCCCACCCCCACCCCCACCCCCACACACATACCCATCTAGTCAATGGTAAGTTAACTGCCGTGGTCTCCCCTCCCCTTGATTGCGTCAATCAAGGCTTAAAAAAATGTCACACACGCAAGTGACAGATATCATATAACGACAATTAGCGCGACTTCGACAAGGCCAAAGGCGCACACGTCGGATCGTTTTTCCCCGCCATTACACGCCGTCGTCAAGCCCTCTCTCTCCCTCCCAGCCTCCACGGCTCTGTGAGAAAATGGCCGGCGCGGGACCCTTGTTGACGAGGTGTAAATGTCAGCCCCGGGGTAGCCGTCACCCCCGCTGGGCACTTTAGTGTTCTCCGCGGGGCGATGATGGCATCGGATTGCCGGTATATAGTTTGGATGGTCAAGGTTAGTCGGCCTGCAATCTGGGAGATGATGGTTAGTCAACCGGCTGGTTCACGAGACGAGAGGGGAGAGAGGAGGTGGGGAGATGAGAGTGTGTGTGTGTGGGTGTGGGTGTGGAGGGTAGGGTAGGGAAGGGACGGGAGGCCCTAGAGAGTGTGCAGTGTGTGGCCAAAGGGCTGGAACAATTATAAATGAATCCCAAATTTTTCGTCTCCGGAATTTAACTTGTATTTAGGAGAATCGATTTGACTATCTTTCCTGTTTAGTTGGTTTGAAGATTTTAATGGGGCATTTAGAAATAATCGATTCAACCGTCTTTCATTGTTATTTCGTTGGAGGCTTTTGACGGCAATGGCATTAAAAGATTCGCATCAGAAGATTGGAGGAGGAAAGAAGAGGATTAGGAGGCGAAGAAGAAGAAGAAGAAAGAGAAAGACAGAAAGAAGTATAAGAGAATGATGATAATGAAAAAGATCAAAAAGAAAAACGAGCAAGAAGAAGAAGATGATGGTGACGATGAAGAAAGAAGACGAGGGATAGGAGAAGCAGGAGTAGAAAAAAAACCCAGCAGGAGTAGAAAAAAACAAACAAACAAACAAGAAGAACAAGATCAATAAAAACAAGAAGAAGATGAAGAGAAAGAACAAGAACAAGAACAAAAAGTCAATTGTTAAAAGTCAAAAAAGAAATCAGGCCAGCAACTCTGATTCGTTCAGGATCCCTTTACAACGGGATGAAAGCTGCCGAAACAGAGGGCCCTCGACAGTCAGGGAAGTTCTCAGTTCTCTGGCCTCAGTTACGGGCTACAGGCTAGAAGAGCCAGGCCCAGTCCAAGCCAGCCCCTTCACGGAGGGCTTCCTCGGGCCGGCTCATCTATTGTCCCGCCGATGATCTACAAGGAGACCCGCAAACGTAATCTTAAGGCCCTTCTCCACCAGCACCAACACCCTGGGATGCAGCAGCTGCGACAGACCGGGACGTCTGGAAACAAATACTACATCAAGGTCTTAGGCAATGTGAAGAGGACGCTAGCAGCTAGCCAGCGAGAAACGCTAGAGAAGGAAGGCACTACCAGAGGCCTGCAGACCACCCTCGGCCCTGGTCTGCACACCGGGTGGCAGTGACTGCCAGTCTCAGCCACATTAGACGCTGCTTCGCCGGACCTGACAGCCAGCGCGGAAATCCTGCGTGGTCTCTTGAAGAACATCAACAAAATCATCAAAGACATTGACAGAAATCCACCAGGTCACCCGGTCCATCAGGAGCCTGGTTGAACACCAACAAAACCATCAAAGACAGGTTGACAGAAAGCCAGCAGATCACCCGGTCCAAATCATCAAAGACAGGTTGACAGAAAGCCAGCAGATCACCCGGTCCAAATCATCAAAGACAGGTTGACAGAAAGCCAGCAGATCACCCGGTCCAAATCATCAAAGACAGGTTGACAGAAAGCCAGCAGATCACCCGGTCCAAATCATCAAAGACAGGTTGACAGAAAGCCACCAGATCACCCGGTCCCTCAGGAGCCTGGTTGAACACCAACAAAGCCAGCAGATCACCCGGTCCATCAGGAGCCTGGTTGGACTAGAGAGTAACACGTTCCACAATCTGGAGTTCCATCCCCACTCAGACAGCCAATCGGAGTGACCTTCTTCGCTGACTTCAGCCCCCTCTTAAGCCTTAGGATGAGACTTTGAACCGAGCTCCAGCGCGTGAAAATATGCATTAAAAAAGGTGTCAAACACATGTTAAATGCCATTCTACATTTTGGAGAAAACAGGGCCATCGTGTGCCGGTGGAGTGGATGATGAGGAAATAGAACACATTCCGAAAACACACACACACACACACACACACACACGCATGCACGCACGCATACACACACACACACACACACACACACACACACACACACACACACACAACATACATACACGTTGCATTAGGAATCGGGCGTTAGCCTTTTTAACGGAAAATGTGAAAACTGGTTGTTTCCTTCGTAGTATTGATCTACTTTTTATTAATTTTTGTATTTATTCATTTATTCTTTAGAATTGAGAAATAAGAAATACGGTTTTGTACATGTCCGTTTTTGAAGTGAACGGAAAGAACGCTGAAAATTGTCAAAGCCAGTCTGAGAATTGAACATTCGCGTGTGCACATCCGATAAACGTGGTCGGAGATGACAACTGACTGAAACCTTGCAAATTGGCATTGTGTCACTGATGAAAATAACTGTCTTCGTTTTCAGTGATTAAACATCCCTTTTCAACTGTAATTAATGATTTGGAAAACCTTTGTGAGTGACAAATTAAAAAAAAAGAAGTTAAGCCTGGAAAAAAGGAGGGGTTTATAGCTCCACCCGTAGGTATGTGCAGATTCAAATGTTCAGCTCCAATTTGGTGATTTTAACGCCTACAAAGTGACTATGGAGAGAAAGCAGGGGCTTGGGAAAAAAAAGAATGAAAGAGCTATAAACATCGTCGCAAAAAAAAGAAGAAGTCAATTTCGTGTTATTGAAGAGGCTATTTCAGTGGCTAACAAAAAGACCCTGAAAAGCTGTTTTATTCGCTACGAAACGGTACCCAATGTCGCAAAAAAAGGCACATTCCGTATCAAAATAAGGAAACGATCATAGCCTGTGGACTTGCGGCGTTCTGTCACTGATGACAGGGCAGACCGCACTGGGAGGGAGGCGACGGACAGACAGCAAACAGACAGGGGTGGAAACATGGAGTTTGTGTTTGCACAGCAACACACAAAAAAGCCTCCGACAACATTCAAACAACAGCTAAAGAATCACGCTGAGAGGCTGGAATGTGTCAGTGTGTGCCAGGATTTGTTGTTGTTGTTGCTGTGTGGGAGGGCTAATCTTCCGGCAGATGTTGCATGCCAGATTCCAGAGTAATAGGATATATATATATATATATATATATATATATACACCAGTTTAAAAGATTTAAAATATGGAAGTAAAACCACCCTACAAATCTGTTTCGAGCGGGAGCTCTCTTCAGGGTATGCGTAATCTGGGCCCGCCACCAATGTTATAATGTGTGGGTGTGTGAGCTCTGCACGTGTAGCACGTGGCCTGTAGATTTTCTTTTTGGGGCGCGTTCAGGGGGGACGTGCCAAGGGATGGTGTATTGACAAGGATTTCCATTTGTGCCTGCAACTATTGATCACTTCTACTCTAGAGTTCAGGGATGCCAGATGGGGTTTACATAGTATCAGCCACTTTTCTGTAGTACATAAGTTGCATTTTTTTAAAATGTTGTTGTATGGTGTTGCTCTTTTTATAATTTTCCATGATATGTTGTAATTTATTTTCTTATCTTTAAGCTTCCAAATATATTTACTTAGTTCTGTTTGGTTTTTATATTTTTCATTTTTAAAGGACTGTTTATGGTTTGCATATCTGGTTTTAAACTGGTTTGCCGTGATCCCTATGTATGTTTCTTTATCACTGTCTGTTGTTACCGTAGCTTGGTACACAATGTTGCTGTAGAGACATTTGTTATTCAGAGGGCACTGATCTTTTTT
>CM065719.1:75427613-75430113 GCA_033310375.1 Conus canariensis | reverse complement strand
CTTTACCTTTTCATCCCAAGACCCCCACCCCCCCCACCCCCCACCCCCACCCACCCCTTTTCCTTTCTTTTCCAACACATCTTGGACGGCTGTTTAAGATGGCGGCCTGGCAAGCTGACAGACAAGAGTGAGGTCCCCTGCTGCTCGGCTCTCGGGCCTATCAGCAGCCGACAGGAGTGGACGACGTCAACGTGGGGAGATTGGGCCCTGCCAGACAGGGGGAGGTAGAGGGCAAATCGCCATGGAAGGGCTGCAACCCCGCAGGTGAGAGACCCCCCCCCTCTCTCTCTCTCTCTCTCTCTCTCTCTCTCTCTCTCTCTCTCTCTCTCTCTCTCTCTATTTTCTCTCTCTGTCTCCCTCTTCCTCCATCTCTTCTACTCGTCTGGAAGTCTGGGAGCGGAGAAGAAGGCGGGAGAAGTCGGGAGGGGGGAACGGGGGTGGGGGTGGGTGGATGGGGGAGAGGAAATGACAGCAAATTACTTGTCTGTTCGAGCTTTCACTCTCTCCCAGTCACTTTTTCTTTGGGTTTTGATTTTTTTTTCATTTTTTAATATTATCGTTTTATCAATGCACAGATTAACCCCATCATTATCCTCTTCTCCTTATTGACATCTAGGCTGTGAAAAACACTGGGGGGAAAGAAAAAGAAAGAAAAAGAAGAAGAGAAAAATGTGGAGCAACATGTTAATTTTTGGCTTGTCAGTTTGCTGTCCAAATAACCGACATGTCTTCTCTTCATTTATTCCCCATCTCCTCACCCCTCCCTCCCTCCTCCCGTCTCCCTCCACCCCCTCCTCCCCTCCTTGCCCCGCTTTACTTGTTCTTATCGCTGCCATTTTCAAAAACCGAAGAGGAAAAAAAAAATCAGGAAAAACTGAAAACTAGTGGGGAAAGGAACAGCAATGAGGAAGAAGAATGAAGACAATTACAAACAAGGGAAAGAAGCCAGCCGTAATCAGGACTGAGTGGCCGCCCTTTGGAATGTCAAGAAGTGCACACGAAAGAGAGGGGAAGAAAAAATGGTGGAAATGTGTTTGTCACTGGTCACGCCTCAGCTTCCAGTTTGTTTTTGTTTTGTTTTTTGTCATGTCTCGGATTAGCAACCTTTTTTCTTTCTTTTCTTTTTTTTTTTTTTTTTTTTGGGGGGGGGGAGGGGGGAGGAAGGGTGGCGGTGATGGGTGGGGGCTTGGAGGAGGGAAGAGGGAGGGAGGACCTCTTTTACGCCCGTCAAATTGTTACCTCAATCTTAGCATTTTTGTCTTAACAAATTCCAAGGACCGGTTGCGAACTGAAAACTCGATTTGCCTGAAAAATATGGGGAAGGAATAGGAACAAGGAAGAAAAATGTGTGTGTGTCCGAATAAAAAACAAACAAAAAACAAACAAACAAACAAACAAACAAAAAACTACCATGTCATTTAATAATTTTTCTCATTTTCATATCGCTGTGATTTTCCGAGCACGTGAGTTGGATCAACAGGACAATGAATGCTGACGTCAACTATGGCGTCAGACCTGTTGTAATCAAAATGTTGTGCGAGGCCCCCGAAAATCGGGAGATGAGAGTTAATCATAGTCCTTCGTGTAGGTTAATTGAGGTGGAAGGTAGGGCGTGAGGGGATGAGGGATTGGAGGGGGGGGGGGGGGGAGGGAGGATGGAATCCAATCAAGATGCTCTTCGCCGTTTAAATTTTGAAACAGATTGTTTCATAGTGATTACTCGGTTGTCAAAAACAACGGAACAGACAGGTCAAAACTGATTCTCTCGCAAAAAGAAAAAAGAAAGAGAGAGAGGGGGAGAGAGAGAGAGATTGAGAGAGAAAGAGAGAGTGAGAGAGAGAGAGGGGGAGAAGAAGGACGAGGAGAAGGAGGAGGAGGGGGGAGAGAAGGAGGAGGAGGAAGGGGAAGCGTAACTGGAGGAGAAGAAAGAAAGGAGTAGGAGAAGGTGGAGGTGGAGGACAAGGGTGGGAGGGAGAGAGAGAAGGAGAAGGAGGTGGTGGCGAAGGAAGAAGAAGAAGAAGAAGAGAGAGAGAGAGAGAGAGAGAGACAGACAGACAGACAGACAGACAGACAGGAGAGAGAGAGAGAGAGAGAGAGAGAGAGAGAGACAGACAGACAGACAGACAGAGAGAAAGCATGACACATCGCAACGACACATTCTGTCAGCAACCACAACCAACCAACCAAAGAAAACAAAAACAAACAAACAAAAATCACACATAGTCACACACAAACACGCACGCACATACACTCCCGTGAACGCGTGCGCGCTCACGTACGCACACACTCACGCAGCACACACACACACACACACACACACACACACACACACACACACACACACACATACACACACACGACCTCCCTCCCCCCCCCCCCACACACACACGAACACACACACACACACACACACACACACACACACACACACACACACACACATGAAAACACACAGACATGAAAACACAGACATGAACACACACACACACACACACACACA
>CM065719.1:75412613-75422613 GCA_033310375.1 Conus canariensis | reverse complement strand
CACAACACATGCCCGCGTACACACACATACACACACACACGCGCGCGCGCGCGCGCGCGCGCACACACACACACACACACACATACATCACACAAATACAGGAGAGAGAGAGAGGGGGGGGGCATACACTGTTTCTAGCCATGCACTTTTCGTTTTTTACGATCTGCCAACTTGTCCATTTGTCAAGACTTCGGCCAGGACAGGGCTGTCAGAACCTTGACCAGTCACACTCAGCACACAACGACATTCGGAAGCAGAGTCAGAGTGAGAGCAGGAGGAAAGGAGGAGGGCAACAGGGAGGAGGGATGGGGGGGGGATCTGGGAACCAGCGAGGAGGAACAGTGGGGAGAGGAGGAACAGATCCAGAGTGCTACCACCATTCCGGTGGAAATGCGGAGCAAGGCTGACAGTAGCAGTGAGACGAGACAGCCGTAAAATGTCGGAGCATTATGCTCTGTTAATTGTCCATCAAAGTCAACTGGCACTGTGGGTATCCAAGGCTCTGCGCTGATTTGTCGTTGTGGAGTATGTGGCAGTGCTCACTTGCAAAATGTGGCTCCGTGTATTTTCTTCGACATGAGTAAGCTGAAGGGTCTGAATTCAGGTACAAAGGAGCAGCTGTTTTCCATCATTCTGTCTGTCTCCCCCCCCCCCCCCTCTTCACCCATTCTACCTCAATCATATAATTTCCTATATCTATAAAGCATGCACTGAAGCAATTCCTAACCAAGCACGTACTGAAGCAATGTTCCAAATCGCGGTCTTTGCATACAGCAGCAATTTTTTTATCACAAGCGCAAAAACACGCACGCATACACTACTTCCACAGTGATTACCATGTTGTGTCTAGAGACCCATAAGGATTCTTTTGACTGTGAAAGTCTGGGTCTGAGACATGCGTGTGCGCACACGGGACCACCAGAATATCGTTTCCAGCTATGCCGCCATACTATATTGACCCGCAAACTTTGTCCTTTTCTAACTTGCTCTAGAGTTAGCTGTCAGTAACTTGACCAAACACACTCCGTGTATAATTACATTCGGAAGAGGGGGGGGGGGGGGGGGGTAAGGCTGAGGCAGTTGACAGACTGATTCGAGAATTACAAAGAAAGGAGAGCAGGGAAGGGAGATATACCCCATAAAACCCAGTCAAGATGCGAGAGAAGTCTGGCTACAACTGCCGCGCGTCACATGACGATCGTCAAATGTCAGAGCTTTGTGGCGTTCATTGTCTGCCTGACTCAGCTTGCATTGCTGAGGGTATCCAGATTTCCATGCTGGAATATTGTCACCGCGGAATCGTTCACAGTGATAGCGAGCTTTTTTTGTAGAATACTTCTCAATAACTGCAACCAAATAGAACTATTCCTTCACGGGTTACAAAACAAGCAATTGCGTGGTGGTGTATATTACAGACATAAAAACACATTACAATGGAACCTCGTTCAAAAATGAATTCAGTCTATCATTGTGTGGATTGCAGACGTGGGTGTGCTGATCATGGTGAATGGGGGTCCACGTGCTATTTCATGTCAGGGTAACTGAGGAGCAGTAGCTATAATCAACTCCAAATGTCAGCCTGTTATTAAGTTTCCGGTCGTTCTGAACAACTATCTGGGACTGTTTGACTGACTACACGAATCATATAATATCATGACCCCACTCCCCCCCAACACGCGCACACACACACACACACACACACACACACACACACACACACACACACACACACACACACACTCCTTTCCTCAACCTCCACCCCACTCTGCCAGCCGCGTCATTGCCAGCCGACAATGGAGGCAGCATCGTGGTCACAAGCAAAGTAAAAACGTCTGTACAAATGTGACGACCTCCCACAAAACGTTAAATACGTCGGGCCATGTGAGGTTTTGCGCAGACAATAAACATAGTGGTGGGGGTCAATTTGGGGCGAAATGATATTTTGTTTGTTGCATCATCCTTTAGCAAAGCTACCTAAATTGAAAACATCCCACGATTTTCCTTTAGATCGAACTAAAAATCTAACTAACTGATTGGTTTTAACACCCTTTTCTTCATATCATCTGGCAAAACTGCAGCTTTTAAGGGTTTTTTTTTTTTTTTTTTCTTGATCAAAAATGGCTTCAGTACTACTGGGATACTTTGGAGCAAAATAACGTTATATTTTCAACCGTTCAAAAACCCTGTATCAATTGTTGAAAAAAAAATCTTTCTCTCATCTTTCTATTGATACGTATATCACAGTATCTTACAACTACTACTCATCTATCATTTGTGAGAGGTGGCCACAAATTAAAATGTGGTCTAAAATTAAAAAATCACGTGAGGTCTTGCAAGCAAAAGACCGACCCAAAACAACGCTTACCGCCAACGACGTTGAAGTCAAATCATACGGAAAATACGTTGTTGTTTTTTCGTTAAAGAAAAACATTCTGTAAGGGGGGACATATTATAGAAATAAGAATTTCATGGACTCTGCATGAAATATGTGGGCCTTCAGAGGCAAAATAATTATATCCCAACACTCAATACAAAGGTAAAGCTGATCCGTTTATCGCATAGTGTGCACCATGCAGCCTCCTTATCCTTGTTGTTAGTTTGTGCGTTCCATTCTTCTCGTCAGAGGACTTTCATGCATCGCTGCATTTTCGTTCTGAAGTACGAGAACTTCCATCCCTTCCACTGGAAAACGCATTTCTTTAAAACAACAACAACACAAAAACATTTCTTTAAAAAAAAAAAGAGTCTGAACCAGTATCGCTTGCTACCGTTGCAAAACCATTTCTGTTTGTGAATAATTCATTTTTATCCCTGAGGATAACTCAAGAACAGTACCGGATCTCTCATTTGCATATGAAAAGATGTCAGATTCTTCTTTCCCCACATATCCACCACCCTGCCCTCCACATTCCACCTTTTCATCACATACCGAAAAACTACAACAGAGAAAACACGCACGATGGAAGTATTACAAAGTATAAAATGCTGAAAAACATTGTTTACCCACTACCAAGTAAGTCGGCTGTACATAACGCGACCGATACGTTGGGCGGGTTGGGAAAGAAAATATGAAAAGAGCACAGGATATACATCTAGACACAGGCAATTGTACGTTGGTATAACGTTAGAAACATAAAGATAGCGAAAAGCTGAATAATGTGACAGCCGTCGTCACTAAAACAGAAAAATGTTTTAATCCATCATCGTGTGGCTTACAATTCTGAGCGTGCTGTTTACAGTGACACGAGTGTCAAGGCTGTTGCTTGTCAGGATGTTTCATGAGAGACAGTCATTGTCGTAGTTTGAAAACACAGCTTACTATCACGTTTCTGGTTATCCGGAATCACTATTTTTGGACTGTTTTATGAATTTGTCCCTCCCCTCCCCCCCCTTCTCTCTCCACCCCCGTTTGTCTGTCTGTCTGTCTCTCTCAAACACACACACACACACACACACACACACACACACACACACACCACGCCGCACGCACGCACGCACGCACGCACACACACACACACACACACACACACACACACACACACACACTCAAGCTCGCATCTTTTCTTTAAAAACATGTGACTGTCGAAATTGAAAATGAAATGAGGCAGGGAACAGTAAACAATAAACAGTAAACAAGTAGGGTAACTTTTGCTTCCATAAGAAAACCGAACACAGAGTAACTTCTATTCAAGACTGGCACAGCCTTTTAAACTTGAATAAAGTCAGACAAATACAAAGACGAACAATCTAATAGTGGGGGAAAAACAAGCGCAGGCCAACAACTCCTCTGTCTTCATAGTAATGACTTGGCAAAGATTTGGACTTAGGGGGGGGGGGGGGGGGGGGGGGGGGGTGAAGATGAAGAAAAAGGGAACCTGAAATTAAGAAAATGAATAGAAGTTACTCTGTGTTAGGCTTTCTTATGGGAGCAAAAGTTACCGTACTTATTTACTGTTTAATGTGGACTGTCGTTTTCTTTTTTTTTTTTTTTTTTTTTTTTCTTTTATACATACATTATCTGTTTCTGCTTTATGTTCCGACCTTGTGGAGACTTTAAAATTTGTTCCTGAGTAGCACTGCCCTCGACGGTACCAGGTCATTGAGTTGCATTTGTAGTACTGCCGAACTCTGACGGAAGCGTTCAATGACCATACCTCCTTCCCTCTTCCATCTTCCTTCTTTTAATCTAATAACCGAAAACAAGTACAATATTAAGGAAAAAACACATAGAAATTAATACCAACCAACCAACCAAACAAATAAAGGCTCCAAGAATAACAATTTTGTTGAGAATGTTTATACCAAAGGAACAAATTGTTCACAACGGTCTCGATTATTTAGGGAATGTCATGTTTGACAAATTGGTTATTTAGAGAGCAAGGACATTGCTTTTGTTTCAGTTTAGTTTTATGACTATAGTTCTGCCGACCGAACAGAACATTTTCATGGCTTTAACAACACAAAAATAAAAAGTCTTGTAAAAAAAAAAAGCAACAACAAATCAACATAAATAAGAAACATAACATTAATTTTAACAAATTAATACTATAACTCAATAAAATGTTAAGACAGATAAGTAGACCTGTGTACCCAGAGAAATAGGTACACAGGCATACACAGAGAGACAGGTAGACATGTGTACACAGAGAGATAGGTACACAGGTATACACAGAGAAATAAGAAGACCTATACACAAAGAGAAAGAGGTAGACCTATGTACAAGGAAGATACATAAACCCTATGTACAAAAGAGAAATACGTAGAACTGTAAAGACAGAAAGATAGGTAGACCTGTGTACACAGAAGTAGGTAAACCTATGAACACAGAGGGACAGGTGAACCTATATACATAGGGAGATAGGTTGATGTATGTATGCAAAGAGATAGGTAGACCTTTGTGCACAGATAGGTAGACCTATGTACACCGATAGATAAGTTACGCGCAAAGAGATGTACTTAGAGATAGGTAAAACTGTGTACACAAAGATAATAGGTAGATATACGTACACAGAGAGATAGGTAGACACATGCACACTCGTGTACACAGATAAGTAAGTAGATATGTGCAAACAGACAAACATACAGATGTAATGAGCACACAGATAGGCACACATGTGTATCAAGATAGACAGGCCAGCATACATACAGATCGATATTGTACACAGATCTCACAGGTAAATATAAGTACACTGATAGGTAGGCGTCTAGATAGGCAGATATTTGTCGCCGAGAGACAGGCATAAATAATAAGATAGGTAGACGAATGTACGTAGAGAGATAGGTACAAATATGACCACATATTTATGGATAGATTCAGAGATAGACAGACCAATAAAAAGGCAGACAAACAGATACATAAACAGATTCAGAGACAGATTAATAGAAACGCAGACAAATAGAACATAAACAGGCAGGCAGACATGAATACTAAAACGAACGAAATGAACTAACGCATAAGTGAACAGTGAATAAATACTGAAAAGAACGAAGGGAACCAAGGTATGAACACACACACACACACACACACACACACACACACACACACACACACACACACACACACACACACACACACTAAGAAAAACAATTAAGAATCCAAAATCGAAATGGTGGGAAGATGCAAAGAAAAAAAAACAGAAAACTTAAACACACACACACACACACACACACCACACACAACACACACACACATACACACACACACACACACACACACACACACACACACACAAACCCTCGGAAAGGTGAAAATGGGGAAAAAAACCCAACAACGACAGAAGGAATTGAAAAAACACAAAGAACACACACACACACACACACACACACACACACACACACACACACACACACACACACACACACACTCAAGAGAGAGAGAGAGAGAGAGAGAGAGAGAGGATGCCATAAAACAAAGGGACATTCACGTCGAGTTGTTTACACCTAACCCAACCTAAAAGACGGCATAATGGCTGCTGCCTCCTCCATCCCCCCCCCCCCCCCCCCCCCAAAAAAAAAAAAAAAAAAAAAAAAAAAATTCCCACTTAAAAAAAAGGGAAGCGGGGGAGGGGGCAGGGGAGAGGACGAGTAGGGGAGAGAGAACTCTAAGGTGAGCCCCCCCCCCTCCCTCAAATCCCCACCTCAAACCCCACAAAAAGAGAAAAACAAAACAAAACAAAAACAAAAACACCCATTCTTTTATCATTCAAGACGAACATCTCTCCTCCCTGCCCTTCCCAGCCTAAACCTCCTCCGCCCCCCCCCCCCCCCCCGGCCATCACCACACCCCTAACCCGCCAACATTATTACCTTTTTTTCTTCTTTTCTTTTCTACGCTAGGGGTGAAATGAATCACCGTGAACCTGGCGATGAGTAGAGACAGATTTCAGTGTCAGTTTCCCCCCACCAGGCGCGCGCTTTATCGCGCATGATTACATAATGCAGCGCGCGTGCTGTCTGGTCAGATTCGATGTGAGGGTATAAGGGGAGGGGGAGGGGGTAGAGAGGGATATGGGAGTGGAGGGAGGGGGGAACTGTAGAAGAGAGAGAAAGAGATAGGAGGAGGGAAGTAAGAGATGGGGGGGGGGGGGGGGGGGGGGGGGAGTGAGGGGGTAAAGGGGGAGGGGGGGGGGGTAGACCAGAGAAATGGGACAGACGGAGAAAGTTCAAAAACGTGTATGACAACTTACTACAGTCAAAAGACGATAATAGCTCTTTTCCTCGGGGAAAACGATTATCCTTAAGGAACAAGGGAAAAAACAGGTATCATTCTGAGCATCAGTTATTTTCCTTGGGATCAAAATAGTTTTTTTTTTTCACAGACCACAACCGTTCTCCCTGTTCTTTTTGTGGATAATAGCTATTTTCACTCAGTCTCATCATTTCTTTTCCCCACTTTCCTTCATTAATAACTGTTGTCCTTGTTTGCCTTAGGAAAACAGATCCAGTTGCAAAGTGAGACGACTGCAGTCGGAAATCTAAACAAATCTTAAATAAATGTTAGCGAACCGCCCAGACAAACGTGGACAAACGAGTCATAAGACAAAACACGACGCGTTTCGACCTCTTAGGTCTTCTTCAGGCAAGACACAAACAAAAAGGACAACGAAAATTCACTTAGCTTTGATCGCTTCAGAGTTCAGCGCAAGGAAGGCGTTGAATGAGAACGATCGAGGCTGTTGGAACTATGAATTTTCGTTTCTCTGGGCGGTTCGCTAACATTTATTTAAGATTTGTTAGGAAAACAGGTTATAATGTGAAGGAAAACGGCGCTAACAGGGAACACAGCTACGATCGCTGCTCGCCATCACCAGCGCATGGGAAACAGTAGTAGTCCAGAGGATCACTACTGATTTCCTACTATTTTTTTGCCCCGGCAAATACAGGCAAAAAAAGCTTGTGATCCTCACCAATAATAACTAGTTTTCCTTTTCTAATGTTTCAGCTTGGATCATGCTTTCCTTGAAGACTTCTATAGTATGTATATGCCTTACTAGAAATACTATTACTTGTCCAGTGTACAGTTCTTTCGCCGTTTTCTTTCACTTTGGTAAAGCAGTAAATATGTCGCACACCATACATTAGTACAGTAATAAACCCAGACGCTCTATATCATACGTCAAAATATTCAAATCAGCGAACGAATGTTCATCGGTAATGAAACACACAGACTGCATGGTCAGCGAGCGTCTTTTAAACAATGGCAAAAATAGTGGGGAAAAACAGGAGGATGGAGGCCCCACTCAAAGAGAGAGAGAGAGAGAGAGAGAGAGAGAGAGAGAGAGAGAGAGAGAGAGAGAGTAAAGAAAAAAATGGGGAAAAATTGGAGGTTGGTGAAAAAAAAAAAAAATGTTTTCCGAGGAAAAATAAGGCAAAAATACTCGTGGTCCTTAAGGTACACAGTAGGGAAAATAGTTATTATCTCAACGCAACTGGTTGTGATTCTCGGGAATAAAAGCACCACCTTGTTTTCCTGAAGGATGATAGCTGTTTTCCAGGTAACAGTGCTATCATCGGTGTATGAAGCGAGTATGCTGCCATAAAGATCGCTGTCTGCTCTCTGGCAAATGTTGTGAGTTAGCGCCCAACAGTTAGAAACTAGACAAAAAAAGCCATATTCACTGCCCATCTTATTGTGTTGTCGTTATGGTAAATACCCTGGGGTATAAGACATGCCTCCCCCCCCCCCTCCCTCCCCCTGGTGTTCTCCCTGTCTGCCTTATTACGTGAGTATGGACGTTTCATCTGAATGTAATTTTATAAGCTGTCCTTGAATTTGTCGTTGGTAGTTGTAACATGTGTGTGCGTGCGTGCGCGCGTCTGTGTGTATGTATGAATTGTGTGTGTGTTGTGTGTGTGTGTGTGTGTGTGTGTGTGTGTGTGTGTGTGTGGTTGAATGCGCGCGTACATGTGTGTGTGTGTGTGTGTGTGTGTGTGTGTGTGTGTGTGTGTGTGTGTGTGTGTGTGTGTGTGTTGAAAAGAATGCTAACAACATGTTTTGTATTTCAAAGATAGATAAATCGTCCCCCAAATTATCTTTATATAGAATCAAGGGAGACAAGACAAAAAGCGGGAAAATCTTTATTTACGAGGATAATAGACAAACACTGGCGTACTTTTTTTTCTCTCCCTTTCTTGCTTTTTTTTTTAACGTCCAGTTCTCGCACTGAAAGAAGTAAAAAGATAGAGGGAAGAAATAATGCAAAATGAGCAAGTTTATTTTGGAAACGAGAGAGAGAGAGAGAGAGAGGAGAGAGAGAGAGAGAGAGAGAGAGAGAGAGAAGAGACGCAAGGCTGGGAGATGCAGGGAAGAGCACATAAAGTGACGCATGTTTGGAATAAACAGAAGAAAACAATGAGCAAGCAAGAGAATGTCATGACAATCTATGATCAGAAAACGAAAGTTGAAATAAAAAAGAGCAAGAGGAAAGAAAAAAAAAGTATTATATTGCTAATGGTCCAGCCAGTCAGGCTGATAACAAAACCGACTTCATTCAAGTGGGAAATAGCTTCTCAAGGTAAGAGAGAGAGAGAGAGAGAGAGAGAGAGAGAGAGAGAGAGAGAGAGAGAGAGAGAGAGGCAGACAGACAGACAGACAGACAGACAGACAGGCAGACGGACAGAGAGAAAACGAATACACCATGCCCTTAAGAACAACAACTCGCACACACCCACACACACACACACACACACACACACACACACACACACACACACACACACACATACAGAGAGAGAGACAGACTGACAGAGAGAGAGACAGACAGACAACGAGACACAGACAGACAGACAGACAGACACACACACACACACTACACAGAGAGAGAGAGGGAGGAGAGAGAGAGGTAGAAGTAGGGGTATTGGGGCGGGGCCTGAAGGGGGCGCGGGTTGTAGAGGAGTGGGGGGGGGGGGGGGGTCGCTCCCTCATGGAAACACGATCCTGGGATGTAATTAAAGAGGAAATAACTCTCTGGACATAAAAGAAGAGAGCAGTCTTCTGGCTGTTGGTGAAACAAAGGGACATTATGATATTGTGTCCGCAGAACAGCAGTGCGGCGTTCAGCAGCCACCCAATAATAAATTACTGTCACTGGACTGCCCAGGCTGAGATTTGAGCAGTCTCGTCTGCCAATAAATCAGACACCCATGTCCCCCCCCCCCCCCCCCATCTCCCCTTCTCTGTCTCTCGTCATCCCCCCCCCCCCCCCCCCCCCCCCCCGTGACCTCTCTTTCTCTGTGTGTGCTCGTTCTATTTGTCGTTCATTTCCTCCCGTCGGGCGACTTCCTCTCACGATTTGGGAGAGAGTGTGTGTGGCAGAGTTACCGGTCCTGATGGCGATAATGGTGATAGTAGTTGTGAGAATAAATCGGACGACACACCGTATTGTGTCTCGTGTGTGGTCGCATGACGGTGTGTGTGTGTGTGTGTTGTGTGTGTGTGTGTGGTGTGTGTGGTGGTGGTGTGTGTGTGTGTGTGGTGTGTGTGTGTTCAGAGAGAAAATAC
>CM065719.1:75395113-75405113 GCA_033310375.1 Conus canariensis | reverse complement strand
GTGTGTCCCTCTGTGTGTGTGTATGTCCCTCTGTGTGTGTGTGTGTGTGTGTGTGTGTGTGTGTGTGTGTGTGTGTGTGTGTGTGTGTGTGTCTGTGTCTGTGTCTGTGTCCCTAGGGATTGCTTTGCTTAACCATGTGCGGTTGGCGTACCTGGAAACAAACGAGCCATTGTGCGTATCTGTTTACGAAACGGGTCAATCGGCTTACTAGCACACACAAACGTGCCAGTTTGATAGTTCACTTTCATACAAACGGTGACAATTCAAAACTCAAACTTTCATTACTTTTCCAAGATTTAAGCAGTCCTTTCACAGACGCAGTTCCTCAATTACAAGGGGAAAAAAATCAGCACCCACTGGTAACCTTTCACAGGAATCCCAGAGCAAAATGTACGACATCAATAATCTATGAAGAGAGAGAGAGAGAGAGAGAGAGAGAGAGAGAGAGAGAGAGAGAGAGAGAGAGAGAGAGAGAGTAGGTCGGTTGAAGAAAAAAAGGCTACCCCCCCCTCCCTCCCCCCGATTTATCACCATCTTTCTCTACCGCCATCGCGCAACGAACGACCGGAAGTCGCTCTTTTGGCCCCGAGCGTGAGAGACAGCGAAAGGTTTTCGCCAGGGGAGACCACTAGAAGGGAAACTACCACGCCCTCACTGTCGATAATCGTTCCTGACAAGGCCAATTCGCCTCAAGTGTCTCCGGACTCGACGACTGTCTATCTGATGGATGCACTGCGCGACGTTTCTGAGTCTACACGGGCGGATTCAGCAACAAAGCTCAAACCCCGCAACACTGGGGTGACTGATCGCCTCAACGCGTTTTGTTGTCAATTATGCCACAAGCAAAATGGAGCGACTGAAGTTTCCATTCATGAAGCAAGACCTACCATTCTTCATCCTCCGCCACCGTACCGCCCCCCCCCCCCCCATCCCCACCTCCCCCCCCCACCCCTTACCACCGCCTGCCCCCTCCTCCTCCGCCCCCCCCCCCCCCTCCCTCGTCCTTTATCCCTCTCCAACAACACGGAGAAGTGCAATCTTTGCGTTATTATCTGGCTTTTAAACCAACGGCAGATAAGCGTGCAGACGCAAACCCGCCTGAGAAGACACTGCATTCCTGCCGAACCACTTCCGTGGTTTTCAGTGTTGCGCCGGCTTTGTGACCCAGCCTACGCAGGACACTCTAGTAAGACCCCTAGTGATGACAATAATCATCTAGTCCCGGAGCCTGCGTAGGTAGCGTGCCCTCCGGAGGAAGGGGGGGGGGGGGGGGGGGGTTAGGGCGCCATCACGTCCATCCAGCCACAGTCCAAAAGACCTTATACGGATACCAACGACGTCAACGCGAACCCACAAAGGGCACTGACGTGAACAAGTAGGGCCTAATCGAAACTGAGATCACCACAAGAGAAGGTTATGAAGGGCCAAACAATTTGAACCATTTTTTTTTTTTTTCGTTTTATTCTGATCGATGAGGATGATGCTACTACGGAATTTGAATTTTTGATAAGAGACACGCCAGTATTCTACGCTTACTTTCATGATAGGTCTTGGCATCAACCAGGCCCGAGAGATACAGACACCTGCACAGACACATCTGAGCGACGCTCTCAGAGGCAGGACGAAGCTCAAGTGTGTGGTTCAGGTCCTCCCATTTGAATCTGTAGCAAACTAAACTCTGGGTAGGAGCCAGTCGCGGCTTAAAAAAAAAATTTAAAAAAAAATAAAAGAGAACTCAACAAACAAAAGGCTCTAAATGGGAGTTTCATATGTCGTGAAAGACGTGTATATATATATATATATATTATATATTATATATATATATATATATATATATATATGAATGAGAAAAAGAAAAAGAGCAGCCGCTCGAAATTATTTGTTTACATTGCTTTTTTTTTTGTCTTTTTACTTCAATTCTCTCTCTCTCTCTCTCTCTCTCTCTCTCTCTCTCTCTCTCTCTCTCTCTCTCTCTCTACACACACACACACACACACATATATATATATATATATACATACATACATGCATTTTTTAAAAACACATTTCTGGTTACACACACACACACACACACACACACACACACACACACACACACACACACACACACACGCACATACACAAATGCGCGCGCGCGCCTGTGCACGTATACATACATACATACATTCATACATGTATGCATGCATACATACATACATACATACACACATACATTCATACATACATTAATTCATATATTCATACATACATACATACATTCATACACAAATACATACATACAAGTATCAACTTGTTAATTTTCCGTTATATACTTTTGTCGAATAAAACAAAGATACAGTCTAATTTCACTCAATTTAATACAAAGGAAGAGTGTGTGCCTAAGTGGATTAGTACTAATGTTCTGTTTTCTGCTTTACAGAGATTTTTGTTTGCTTGGCTGCTGCTTAGTACTTGTGAACAGTCTGTTGAAACGTATAGATCTAATCACGTCCTCCATGCCTCCAAACATGAGTCAACCAGCAAGAAATCCTGTTCTCTTCAATATCTAGCATAAAACATAAGACGGGCTTGTCAATGACCAGGTCAATTTTAGCGTAATTACAACCGTTTCATGTCACCACGACCACACATAGCCTTTCGGCGCTGTCAGATTTAATCGGGAGGGGGGGGGGGGGGGGGGGGGGGGGGGGGGTACAGGTAACATGCTGAGAAAAGGTGTCAACATCTTGAAAGTTACATCCTGAAAAAAAAAAGGTTACGTCCTAAGAAAAACGCTACATTCTGGACACAAAACGTTTCATCCTGGAAAATAGCTTAGATCCTGAAATAGCAACATGCTGAAAAAGACTGCACCCTGAAAAAAGTTACATCCTCAAAACACACACACAAGAAGAAGAAGAAGAAGAAGAAGAAGAAGAAGAAGAAGAAGAACAACAACAACAACAACAACAACATCAACAACAACAACAACAAAACAGAAACAAACAAGAAATCTGTTTTCGACATAATGATAAAAGCACTGACATCTGACGGCGAACATGACTAAGCCAGGCCAAGATCGCCTAGCATTCCGTCTGATTTCTGGATCCCGGATTTTAAAAAATGTTATAAAAAAAGGACATTTAAATGTAACCAATTAAATAAGCGATTTAACAAAAAACAAAACAAAACAAACAAAACAAAAAAACAACAACAACAAAACCCATGTAGGTAAACAAGCACAGTGGAACGGACAGCTAATGTACGAGAGTGTACACAGTTTTCATTTCCTAGTCGCTATATCAAAGGCATGTGAAAATAAGCCGTGCCTTGGGGCATCAAGCATTCCACGTAATTCATAGCCCCTAGCTAAAAAGAAAGTGTAAAACAAATAGAAAAAAAAATGTATCTGTACAATAAACAACACCCCAAAACGTCAAACTGACACAGGGCACCACAGAATGGAAACCAAGTGCCCATTCCAGCGAGTGTTTACAGTCCTACTGTCTAGTCTGATCACAACAGATTGATTCGTATTTTTATAAACTGGAACAAGATAGAAAGTAGCCTCAAGTACAGACAGGTAAAAAGGCTGAAGACAGAAAAAAAGAACAAACAGTGGATCACAGTGAAACACATTTTAAATGAAAGGTAAAGGAAATGGAGTTTATCACACCCACAGAAAAAGGGGCAATTACTAGTACAGGTCAATTACAATAAAATAAAAATAAAAATAAAAAGGCGGGGGGGGGGGGGGGGGGGGTGGGAGAAGGGGAGGAGAAACTGAGAGGCAAATTCTCTCCCCCCAAGGCCTTAAATAAGAAAATCAAAACAAAAAACAAACAGACAAAATGTAATAGTCAGACAGGTTTCATCCATCATCTTTGAGACTAAAGCGTTGATCTCAATTCAACAATCACGTGAACCCCTTTATCCAACTTACAAAACAAAACAAACAAACGAACAAACAAAAAAACCGAAACAAAACAAAACAAACAACAACAACAACAACAAAAAAACAAGACGCAAAGCATATAAACGTACTCCCAGTTTATCTTGAATACGACGACACAATCAAACATGCGTCATAATGTACTATAAATGTACTCCCAGTTTATCTTGAATACGACGTCACAATCAAACATGCGTTATAATGTATTTCGTAACTTCGGCTTATGACGCAAAGAAGCTTCGACATCATTTTTGTTTAAGTTATCATTTTCTAGATATTCCATAAAGAAGAAAAACCGTTTTGGCGTTATAGCCGTTAATAACGGCTATTCTGGTACAATAAAACATCGGGCATCATCCGTGACCCATAATGAACATACCTACAAATTTTCAGAAAGATCGGCCCAGAAGTTTTGTCTGGAGCGAGTCGAACACATTTTTACCACGGACAGACACACAGACAGACAGACAGCATTTCTTCGTTCCCATTGTAAAGTACTCCCTGGTCTATAAGAACTGGGAGTACAAAAAAAAAAAAAAAAAAAAAAAAAAAAAGGAAAAAAAAAAACACACCTTGCGAGCAATCTGAAAAGTTCAGCCCCTCCCCCCTCCCTCTCCTTCCCCTATCTTCACACCCATCCACCCCAAGCTTCGTTCCGTACGCACCTTCGCCCCTTTGTTCTACAAGCTGTCGCGTTTCCCTGACATAACTGGGGCGAACAAAACAGCGTTTTCTTTGTTAAGTCCATTCTCTGAAAAGGCACCTTACATAAAGACTGAACCGTTTCCCCTCTAAACTGATTTAAATTCTTATTTCATTATAACTCTTAAAATAATAATGGAACCGCATTGTGGCGATGCAAATTTCGCACGTTATTTGCTGGTTGAAATTCTCAGCCAGTGAGTCACCCACTTAATCTTGCCCTCTGTTACGTAAGCATGTCTCCATTGCGATGAATTGCATAAAGCGTCATAGTTGTTTCTATCTTAGAGAAAGAAAGGAGAGATAATCTATTGCCTTATCGTCTTGGAGTTAGTGATCTTGAAAAAAATCGTCGCCATGTGGTTGACGAATCATTTTGTTCTGATGTCTTGGCTGAGTATTAACTGTAGTCGTGTCCAGTGTTAATAAAACACTGTTTTAACCACCACAGTTTGTACACAGACACAAATTGAGCAGCTCTTGCCCTCGGAGTAGGAACAGTCTTGATGAGTCATCTTCCATTTGTACATGCTCCCCAGATATGTATCTCCACCACGGATCCGCATGAAAATCAAAGGGTTTTTTTCTTGGGCTACATTTAATATTTCCACCAAACTTCGGAAAACACCGGTTCAGTAGTTTTTGCAAAAAACGAATGAATAAATAAATGAACAAAGAAATAAATAAACAAATCGATTTACTAATTGAATGCAAATAAATAAAATACTTTAATAAACTGCAATTGGATCCGCACGGCAATTTCATGTGTTCGTTTTTGTGGTCACATTCCACCCTTTCATCGTGTTGAGCTCAATAGTTGTGGCGTGATCTTGCCCACAGACAAACGTCTAAAGACAGTCTCAGGTTAAAATATCAGTCTCGTCGGCGGACACACACACACACACACACAAAAAAAGATTCCGAATCCGAATCTGAAGAGCAGCGGCTCGGTTTATTGTCTGTCCAGCAGAGAGACTAGAACCCAGACAACTGATGGTCCGACATGTCGGTAAACTCACGGCCCAGTGGTTGAGTTTGCTGATGGGACGACCATCCCATACTCGGGTTCCCGAGCAGCGAATAGGATAGCCCCCTCCCCCCCCCCCCCCCCGCCCCCTAACTCACCCCCCCCCCAACCCCGCCTTAGCTGTAAACTGCAGATTCTAGCAGTCTTCGATCAAACTGCCGGTGACCCTAGCATGGGGGTGGGGGTGGGGATGGGGGGTTGGGGTAGAGGTTAGGATATCTTTTGGCAAAGTGAGTTAACCTTAAAAAAAATGACCCACGTGTTCTATGACAGGATCATCCAGTGGGAAAGGGTCGCCTTCATAAGTCTCAGCCCTGTGGCGGGACCCTCGGAGAAGCAGTGCCCCCTATGCTCCCAGGGTTGGCCTTTGGGCCAGGATATAGGAATGAGGTAGCCCGAAAGACCACCCCACTCTCCCCCGTCCCCCGTTGAAGTCGTCAGTATCCAGCTACAAGTTTGTAGCTTGAACCAGAACACACTCTTTATTCTGGCCATGCTATGATTTCAGTGCACGAAGAAGAAGAAGAAGAAGAAGAAGAAGAAGAAGAAGAAGAAAGGACGAAAGAAAGGACGAAAGAAGAAGACATCTGTTCAAGCTTTGGGTAGAGGGTAAGAACTAACAAACTAAACAGAACACAACAGAGTTGATCCAATAAGGCCAAAGCCCCATCGGAAGAAGCTGAGTAGACCAACCACAACAAAACATCCATCTGAAACAAAAATAACGCGGGGGGTTGGGGTGTGGCAGGAATGCACAACGGTTCTTCCTCCCAACTAGAGCACGTTACTATTTTGGGGTGCAAGGGGAAATAAAAGACTAGCTGACCGTACTTCAAAACGATTTCCCCTTTGACCTCAAGCCATTAATGACAACATTTATCATGTTTGTGTCGAAGATAAAGTGGATTTTAAATGAGAATTAGAATCTGGAACATTTTCAAACTTCGTCTTAGTTCTTCCGTCTCGGTGTATGGAGCTTTGTGATTTGTTGAATTTTGTAAACGTCCATGTGATTGGTAGGAACAGTTGTCGGCATTCATCTGCCCGTAGGTCGGTCCGCAGCTGGATTTCTCTCTGAACTCCTGACCTCATCTCCTTTAGACAATGTCCTCCAGGGAACACACACACACACACACACACACACACACACACACACACACACACACACACACATTCACACACCCTCTTTGTGAGTTCTCTTCCTTGCTTTAGCCAAGTCTTCCGTGTAATCACGAAGCAAAACAAACCACGCAGGGGGTGGAAGAGCAGGGCCCTGAAAGACACCCATTGTCCGAAGCGACAGAAAAAGGTCCCTACCTTAAACCCATAACGCACAGTACAACCCCTCCACAACAACCGCCTAAAACGCTGTCTGAATCAAGCAACGAAGCATGATTAGTCGATCTTTCTGAATCAGATGGTAAATCTCTCTTTTTTTTCTTTTTTTCCTATATGTTCCACAAATTGAAACAAATCAGAGGAAGGAAAACTTTGCTGGAAAAAAAATTTAGAGAACACAAAGACCAAACGAGGGTTGACAGCCAGAACCCAGTATCTCTCTCTCTCTCTCTTCTCTCCTCTCTTCATCTCTCACACACACACACACACACACACACACACATATATATATATATATATATATATATAAGGGAGATACTGGGTTCTGGCAGTCAACCCTCGAAGTTAAATTATATGTTTCAGAAAAAAAACACACTCTGTAACAGGAAGTTTATGACGGACGATAAATCTAACAGAGTCAAAGGGAAATAATCTTCCATTAAAAAAGTGCTAAATGGGCTGGAGTCCTTACTGGAAAAACAAATCGAATAACAACAACAACAAAAAAGTTTTAAGAATTGTGTTCCAAAAATTTTCTAAAAGCCCTTATTGGACAGTAAATCTCGTATAGACAAAGACAAGGGGAAATGTGCGCCTACACCAACGCCTAAAGACTCTTTAAAGATGGAGAAATCTTTACTTTGAGAGGTCAGTCTAGTACAAACTAGGACAAAAAGCGTTCTGTCAGAAAAAAAAAAAAAAATCTTCAACTAGAGGGACTGTTTGTTGGCAGGCATATTATGAGGAAAAAAGGAAAGCGTCAGAAACACCAATCTTTCAACGAAGGGAGGCTATTCGGGGAAGCAAATCGAGCGCAAAGAAAGATAAGCATGTTCAACAAAAAGTCATTAAAAGGATGAAAGCTTCCTTCTGGTGGTCTTTATAAAAAGGTTTCGCTGTAACCCCCCTCCCCCCCCTCCTCTCCCCACTCCTTACCCCTTTTCCTTCCCCCCCCCCCCCCCCCCCCCCCCCACACACACACACACAACGAGTACCTCTTTCAGGTCCCTCACAACATGACCAGCCTGCCCCTCCATACAACTGGCTACTCCAAGGGGGAACATGGGTCTTTTGACACCCAATGAATGGCCGGCTTACAAAAGGTGATCAAGGGGCTCTCTAGGAGGTACCGCCCAAGTACAGGTGTTCCCACTGGGCCGTAGCCGACCACCCCGCGAGCAGGGCTCGGTTCTCGAAGAATGGGACAGAAATCACAGAAGATGGCGCCTTTATGGGAGTGCCGTTCACGGCAGTACCCCAGGGGCGAAAGTGGATGGGGGGAAGGGAGGGAGAGGCGTGGGGACGGAAACCACAGACCTAAAGCTAACATACAAATAGGAGACCGCGTTTGAATAAGAAACGAAGAGGTACAAATTGGAATCAAGATGGTGAGAAGATACTGCTGACAAGATAAGAAGATTGTAAAGGGGGATGGATGGGTGGATGGGGAGGTGCGGGTGGGGAGGGGTAGAGGGAGGGAGTGGGGAGTTGGGGAGGGGAAAGATCCGGCTGGATAAGACAATTAAGCTCGTGTTAACATGCTCTTCGATTTTAAGCGACAGCAACAGTTTGTGGACTTGGATGTCCAGGTGTCTGTCTATCCAATTTTTGGCGAGAGGGTGGTGAGTGGGTTTAAAAAAAAAAAAAGGAAGGGGTGGGGGTGTGGGGGAAGGGTATTCCTCTTAAATAAAATTGTACACCTCCATCTTTCGGTTGAGGGGGTGGGTAGTTGGGGGGCGGGGGGGGGGGGGAGTGCGTAGGGGGGTGGGGGTGGGGGAGTTTTATTCGTCTTCAACGTTGTACGCCTTCTCTCTCTCTCTCTCTCTCTCTCTCTCTCTCTCTCTCTCTCTCTCTCTCTGTGTTTCCGTTTCTCTGTCTGTCTGTCTCTCTGTCTACCTCTGTCTCTGTCTCTGTGTCTCTCTCTCCATCTCTCTCTCTCTCCCTTTCTTCTCTCTCCCTCTCTCCTCTCTCACTCCTCCCTCTCTCTCTCCATCTCCCTCTCCCTCTCTCTCCCTCTCTCTCTCCCCCCTCTCTCTCTCCCTCTCTCCCTCTCTCTGTCTCCCTCTCTCTCTCTCTTCTCCCCTCTCTCTCTCTCTTCCTCTCCTCTCTCTCCCCCTCTCTCTCTTCTCTCTCGCTAACTGTTGTGTTTACATACTCTCCTCGTTCTCTCATCATTTTTCTTACAAAAAGAACGAACAGGTCACACTCCATTCAAATCAATGAGCTTCCTCCCAACCCACCACTCGCATCCTGTCCAAGTGATCTATTTCACACACACACACACACACACACACACACACACACCACACACACACACACACACACACTACATCTATCTATCTATCTATCTATCTATTATGTATATATATATATATATATACATATATATATATATATACATACATACATACATACTCCTTTTTTGTTTTGTTTTCCCAAGCCAGAGATTTTCGGACGTGCTTTGTTTCATTTGCAGAATAGTGTATTTTCGATATGCGCGTGCAAAAAAACAAACAAAAAAAACACACAAAAAAATTGTCATTTAAAAGCATCTATGTGTGTATGCTTTCGTCACTTTTATACACTATCATGCAGAAAAAAAAGTTTTTCACACTCCAAAGTGCATTACAACTAAGTGGAATTTCTTATTAAACAACCACCGCAACAACTAAAGAACCCAAACCCTAACAACAACAACAATTGTTTTCTATAAATGTTATTCATCTGTTTGTTACGTTATGGTGGGCATGCGCAGAGCCACGTAAAATGGTTGCTCAGTTGATCTTGCACTCGTTTAATTAGAGGCATGAAAATCCCACGTCCCTGCTTCAGTTTTCGTAGGGAGCGGATTTTTTGTCTCCCCCTTTTCCACGGGCCTTTAGCACCCCTAAAATGGGCGAGTGAAAAAAAAAAGGAAAACAAAAAAAAAAAAAAAAAAAAAAAAAGAAAATTTGAGAACTAAAAATAAAATTTCAGTCGCCGTAGGCGAGTACACGAACACG
>CM065719.1:75382613-75387613 GCA_033310375.1 Conus canariensis | reverse complement strand
CAGCTAATCGTTTTCGCCTCTGCAGACCAGAAACTACCTGACACGCTTCCAGTATGCAACTATTCTGCGTTTTTTTTTTTCTGCAGACAACAAATCACCTTTCACTCTTCCAGAATGCAAGGTTCTCTTTCTCCTCTGCAAACTTACCACATAAACCTTTCAAGCTTGCAGAATGCAACTTTCTCTTTCTGCACTCCAGACTACAACGTACAACATTTCACGCCTCCTGAAAGCAATGTTCTCTTTCTGCTCTGAGGACTACAACATACAACCGCTCAGCCTGCAGAAATCAACCTTCCCTTATCCTGTCCAGACAAACAACATTCAACCTTTCACGTCTCCAGAATGCACTTTTCTCTTTCTCCTGTGCTGACTACAACGTACAACCCTTCATGCCTCCAGAATGCACCTTTCTCTTTCTCCTGTGCTGACAATCACTAATGCCTTTCTCTTTCTCGTACAACACCCTTCATGCCTCCAGAATGCAACTTTCTCTTTCTCCTGTGCTGACAACAACGTACAACCCTTCATGCCTCCAGAATGCACTTTCTCTTTCTCCTGTGCTGACTACAACGTACAACCCTTCATGCCTCCAGAATGCACTTTCCTTTCCTGTCACAACATCACCCTTCTGCTCCAGAATGCACTTTCTCTTTCTCTGTGCTGACAACAACGTACAACCCTTCATGCCTCCAGAATGCACCTTTCTCTTTCTTCCTGTGCTGACAACAACGTACAACCCTTCATGCCTCCAGAATGCACCTGTCTCTTTCTCCTGTGCTGACACAACGTACAACCCTTCATGCCTCCAGAATGCACCGATCCCTTCTCTTTCTCCTGTGCTGACTACAACGTACAACCCTTCATGCCTCCAGAATGCACTTTTCTCTTTCTCTCCTGTGCTGACAACAACGTACAACCCTTCATGCCTCCAGAATGCACCTTTCTCTTTCTCCTGTGCTGACAACAACGTACAACCCTTCATGCCTCCAGAATGCAACTATCTCTTTCTCCTGTGCTGACAACAACGTACAACCCTTCATGCCTCCAGAATGCACCTATCTCTTTCTCCTGTGCTGACAACAACGTACAACCCTTCATGCCTCCAGAATGCAACTTTCTCTTTCTTATCTCAAGACCACACTCTTTCATTCCCCAGAATGCAACCGTTCCCATTCTCCTCTGTACAATCCATACCACACCTCAGATTTTTTTCCCCCCTTGAATGCCGTCGTACATAAACCAGACATTTCGACAAAACGAATAAGAAACAAAACAAAATAACTAAACAAACGCACACAAAAAAGTACGTTGGACTGCTAGGCGAATCCGACAAGCCAAACAACAGCAGCAGCCAGACGCCGGTCCCCATAAAGCGGAATAATAGCTTCTCCGTCTCTAAACAAATTATCCTGCGTTGGGTATGGCAGGGCGTGCCAGGCACGGCGTCCTGTAGCCATTTTTCAACACGGTTCAGGGCTGCCAGCTGTCCGGCGGCCCAGGGGCCGGCGGTTCCAGTATAGCATAGCAGTTCCAGTTCCACACTCCATTTAAAATGGCCCTGTCTGTTCCCTTGCGGCCAATGGCCAGCGGTTTTTTTTTTCTTTTCTTTTTCCTTTTTCTCTGTTGGGCAAGTCATTCCCTATTCCATCTCTCTCTCTCTCTCTCTCTCTCTCTCTCTCTCTCTCTCTCTCTCTCTCTCTTCTCTCTCTTTCCTCTCTGTCTGTTTGTCTGTCTGTCTCCCTCTTCTCTCCCTTTCTATGTCTTTGTCCGTCTGTCTGTCTGTCTGTCTCTCTCTGTTGTTGTATGCATCTTATGATTGCTTTTGTCAAGACTTTGCATACAAATGCATGTGTGTGTGAATCATGTACTCCGTAATCCTGTGTGCTGCACGTTTTCTCTTTCTTTTCCATTTTCGTTTTTCTCTTAATTTTTTCTTATAACTTGTCTTTAAATCTCATTGCATAATTTAGCTTGACAAAGACAGATTGAAAGAATAGGCTCTGCTAAAATCTCAGACCTTCATCGAATAAAAGTTTTATGATTTCCGAGTTCTCTCCCTCCTTCCCTCTCTGTCTCTGTCTTGTCCGTCTGTCCGTCTGTCTGTCTGTCTGTCTGTCTGTCTGTCTGTCTGTCTGTCTGTCTGTCTGTCTTCTCTCTCTCTCTCTCTCTCTCTCTCTCTCTCTTCCACCCTTCTCTCTTGTCTCTTTCTTTCTTTCTTCAACCACCACCCTCTCTTTCTCTTCCCTTCCCGTTCTCTCTATCCTCCCACGTCTCTCTCTCTCTTTCTCTCTTCGTCTCTCCCTTTTCATCCCTTCTCTCTTTCTCTCCAATCCCTTCTCTCTCTCTCACTCTCTCTCTCTCTCTTGCTCAACTCCCTCTCCCTCCTCCTCTCTTCCCTCCTCCCCCCCCCCTCTCTCTCTCTCTCTCTCTCTCTCACCTCTGGTTTGTGCCCTGGTTCTGAGTTACGCGGTATGTACAGTCTCACCCCTCCTCTCCCCTCCCCTCCCGCTCCCCTCCCCTGCCTGCTGTTCCTCAAACCCTCCTCATAACTCAACCAATCAACTGATCCACACACAACAAAGAAGGAAGGAGTGGGTTGGTGCTGGAGAGAGAGAGAGAGAGAGAGAGAGAGAGAGAGAGAGAGAGAGGAGAGGGGAGAGAGAGAGAGAGAGAGAGAGAGAGAGAGAGAGAGAGAGAGAGAGAGAGAGAGAGAGAGAGAGGTTTTAGTGGACGATTCAGTTCAATCCATGTTACAAAGAATGATGAGGACAGAGGAAAAAAAAAAGAAGAAAAAAAAAGACTGACAAGAAACGAGAGAGACAAACATGATCTTGGAAGAGATGTGTTTAAAACTGCATCAATTCTTCTTCTACATTCCGATGAATGCAAAAATTTCAAAGGCCAAAAGGTTCGTGGACGCGGGTGTATACGTATGTATGTATGCCTGTATGTATAGCCATGGTCACTTCGTCTCGCTCCAGCTAAGTATATCTTTATGGTCATTTGGCGTTTGAAATTCATATGTTAAACTGTATGTAGAAGAAGATTAAAAAGAGATTTAAACAGAAATCTTCTAATTAATAGATGTCTGTCTGTCTATCTGTCTATCTATCTATCTCGGGTTTTTCCCTCTAAATATCATTTTAACCTTCTATCCATCCGTTTAGTGAAACCATTAACTGGAAACCAAAAATGTACAATTTCCCATCGAAAACAAAAATCCTTCAAAATTAGATCACTCACATCCTCATTAAAACCAACTTATTTTGATTGAGAAAGGGTTTGGAACTGGTCAGCTGCGTTGTGAAGGTACCGTTCGCGACATCGGGAGAGATCAGTTTCAGACAATTTTGTACGGTCATTTTTAAAAGGGGAAAAGGGAGAAATCATCCAAGAATCAAACGATTTCGTTTCATTTCATGCCGTTTGAAGTTCAGCCAACCGCAAGGGCCACATCAGAGCAATTACCATACTGAAATCGATTCCACATATGCATGTCAAACAAACAAAAAAAGAAAAAAATATTAAAAACATGCTAAAAACGGCATAAAAGTGGATCTACTGTCCACAAATTCTTCGATCAAATGAAAGATAGATACCTCTATTCAAACATGAAAAATCACATCTTGTGGAACATCTCTGAATAAGATCTTCCTGCAGGGCCAGATGAGTCACATCAGACAGAGGGGACTCCACTCCAAAGGGAAGGACTGGGTTGTCTTCCCATTGAGGGGGGCTTAGGGGGCAACGCGGCAAAAATGGTTGAAAGGGGTGGGTGGCCGTGGGTGTCCAGAAACCACTGAATCCTCCCTTTCCCTCTTCCTGTCCTGTCAAAGGAATTGCTGTAAAGTGTTTAGTTCTAACATGAAAATCCCAGCACCCGACGAGAGCACATTTCAAAGTGAATGGTTCGAAACGATCGGGGCCGGAATAGCTCAGTTGGTAGAGCGCCGGACTCGTAATCCAAGGGTTGCGGGTTCGAATCTCCGCCGGGCCGTTTCGGTACAGGGGGATTTTTCCCTCGGAGTTAACATTGGTTCTGACTCCACTTCCCATACAGTCCTTCGAATGAGACTATAAACCGAGGTTCCGTGTGTGAACGCACGCATAACATCTTGCACACACGAAAAATCCCATCACTAACTTTCGGAAGCGAAGGCCAGTTTGGCCGTTGGTATGGATGACACGTTACACATAACATGCACCTTCCCCGAAATTGGAGTATGGCTGCCTTAATGGCGGGATAAAAAATGGTCATACACACAAACGTGTCAGAATATTCAACATGATGATTGTGGACACTAAATGAAAGAAGAAGAGACATGGGTGCCATGAACGTGTGTACAAGGGAGTAGCCAGCAATCAGCGCAAGATTGCTCTTTCTTGTTAACGGCCACCAGTGAGAGGTAGTTGTACAAAGAAAGAACAAGATGGAAAGCAAGAAAGAAAGACATGGAAAACAAAGAATTCACTGTGTAGGGAGGAAAATAGGAAAAAGGAAGGAGATGGAAATTGTTCTTTTAAAACTGTATAATAAAATCGTTTAGTATTCTATTCTCTACTAAGTACTGGTGCTGAGTTGTACCCTATAACTTCGTCCTGGTGAACATAACAACGGAGGAAAAAAACTCCGAACCCACTGGAGAGATGAGGAATTGAGTACTTCGACTCGTAGAGTCTTCAAAGCAATGACGTAAAGGTCACAATTTCATTGTCACTGCATTATGACGTAATGCATGTGAACGTAAATAGTGAGAGGGAAGGGGCGTAGGGGAAGAGCAAAACGAGGGGGAGGGGAGGAGAAGGGGAAAGGTGGGGACGGGGGAAGCTGTGATTTGGTTTAGTCTTTGACGCTGAGGCCATCTGGTGTTGTAGTGCCGAGATGGTGGATGATCTGTTTCTCCATGTTCTTTCTCTTGAAGGAGTCACCAGTGCTGTTGAGCCAGACCACTGATATAGAAAAGTGGGTTATGCTGTGGGGATCGGTGTTGAAGTGT
>CM065719.1:75370113-75372613 GCA_033310375.1 Conus canariensis | reverse complement strand
GAGAGAGAGAGAGAGAGAGAGAATAATGGATAATTGAATGAACGAATGAATGAATAAAGAAAGAAACAGCAGGAAAGAAGGAAGTGAGCTATAAAGCAGTACATAAATAAATAAATAAATGAATAAATGATAGACCTTCCTTCTATCCCTTCTCCGTCCACGAAACAGCCCATCCTCCTCGTCGTAGTCTGACAGACAGTGGGGAAAAAAAAAAAAAAAAAAAAAGACTCCAGCCTATACAACCAGACAGCATCACAGATTTCCCCAGTCTTCTTCCAGCCTCCATCGCCATTTGCAGTCACAGACGACGTGACCAACACTGCCCGGAGCGCTTTCTTCTCCTCGTGGTTGACGGAGTCTCAGGAAACGAGTTCCCTCCCCTGACTGTACCCAAAGGAAGCCCACTTCATTCCTTCGAGATTTCCGGAAGCCGGAGGGCCCTGGTAACGCTTCCGGTCCAGAGAATAATAACAAGGAGGAGAGACTACGCATTTCCGGCAGTAAGGCGAACAATGGGTTGCATGTACTTGTCCTGCTTTTGTTTTGGGTGACATTCTTCACAAGCTGACCACACAGGTTGGACTTTTTTTTTTCAGATATGTTGCTTAATTCTAAAACCATCATTACAGCTCTCTCTCTCTCTCTCCTCTCTCTCTCTCTCTCCTCTTGACTTAGGGAACAAATTGTGTCTTTGACTACTCCCCCCCCCCCCCCCCCCCCCCCCCGTAAAAAAAAGAAAAAGAAAAAAAAGCTGCTCATTTGTACTTGTGGGGGGGGGGGGGGGGGGGGGGACAATAGCAAAAAAAAAAAAAAGAAGAAAAAAAAGTCATCGCAAAATTCCCACCACGTGCAGCGACACTGTCGCCCGCAACACTACCTCCGCCATCGCCATTCAACACACTCTTCTCACTCCTCACTACTGCCTACAGCACTGCCGCAACAGACAGCTTCGTCTTCTGGAACCGAAACCACCTGAATACAGCACAACACATTTCTCTCCATTTCCCGCCACAGACCAAAAGGCCACGACCTCAAGAGAGAGAGAGAGAGAGAGAGAGAGAGAGACCGTACATACATTTATCATTGATTCAGACCGTTTTTGAATAGAAGACCGTCGTGAGTCTTGGCGTGTGTGGGCACGCCCCTCACTGATATTATGTACGTTGATCTAGATGGTTTTGTTTTCAAATGTACAGTTCGGCTGTGATGACATGGTTGCTCTCCTCTCTCTCTCTCTCTCTCTCTCTCTCTCTCTCGTTTTTCTTTTCGTTTCTTTCCTGTGCTGCTATAGGTTCGTTGATTTAATCTATACATGTACTCTTTTGGTCAGCAGATCGTTGTGTTTCATTATACAGGAAATGTTTCCTAAAGAGTGTCGTTGTTTTTGAATGAATTCTTTCTATGTCAACCAGTTGATGTGCAAACCGAGTGTAATGTAAACGACTTCAGGGCCGGCAGAAGCAATAACCTTCTTACTCTTATGATGGATAAAATGTGTATAATATGGTTCTGAATAAAGTTCTTTTATATATCAGGTGGCCTAGGTCAACTGGAGATTTTCTCCTCTTCGCTGATGGCCTCTAAGGAAACAAGTTTCCCTTGTTGCAGCAGAATGAAGCATACTTCACGTGGGCTTTCCAGATGCCCGTGGGCTCTGGTACCGCTGCTGGGCCACAGCACAATGAAGAGGAGAGACTGCGCATTTCCGGCCGTATGGCGAGAAAAGAAAAGGGGGGGGGGGGGGGGGGGGGGGGGGGGGGAGGAGTACTTGGTCAGCGCACCATTCTGTATCACTTGCAACTTCAAAGTTCTTTTTCTTCAGATCTGCTTCCTAAATCTAAAACCATCGCTAAGTTTGCAGTGTTTTCACACACACACACACACACACACACACACACACACACACACACAGAGAGAAATGATGACTTTGACAGAAGAAAAAGAAAAATGGGGAAAAAAAAGCGCTTTCTGCTTTGGATGAAACAAAGTGCAACCGCACATTTCCCCGTTTCATGGAGTGAATCCATCGTCCGAGTGGCTTCTCCTGCAGCATAGCTTCTGCCTTCTCTACCACCGTCTGAAGCATTCCTTTCATTCCTCTCCACTATCCTGGACTTTACTGCCACCGCTCCGTCACCGCTCCGTTCTCCATTAGCTGGGAGCACACACACACACACACACACACACACACACACACACACACAGACCGCATTTTCCTCCAGAATTTCCCAATGGCCACCTTTTTTTGCCGTTTCCCGGCCACAGACGAAGAAGCGAAAACTGCGTGGAAGTTCTGTTGTGCTTCTAACCGACGGTCTAAGCAAACATGGAGTCCCTTCGCTGCCCCAGAAGGAAGAACATCTTCACTAGGTGAATGGCCAGCTCCTGGTGGACCTTGAGAGCATTTCCAGGCCAGAGAACAAGAAAAAGGAGTCGGGGATTTTCAGTTGCTGGGGGGCCTTCCGAAAAGCCAGTCAGTCAGTCATTCCCCTGACCGCTG
>CM065719.1:75322613-75330113 GCA_033310375.1 Conus canariensis | reverse complement strand
AGATAGACAGACAGAGAGAGATGCCAGAGCTAAGCAGGCATGACATAGCCCAGATCCCCGACACAACAGCATCGTTCATCATCACCACTCTTCTATTATCAGAACAGCTGAGAAACTTCAGCACCCGTGATGGCATAGCGGCAATTCTTTGTGAGCTAGTCCCCTTACCCTCTGTTGTTGTTGTCATCGACACAACCGTTTGGAAACCTTTTCGCTCCCACCGTTACGCCAGGCTTTCTAGCTAGTCCTGTGGCTGCACTGTGCCCTCGCTCTGCAGGTGTAAGTGTACAAACGCGCTTGCACGCGCATACACGTGCATGATGGCCGTCAGGGTGTGTGTGTGTGTGTATGTGTGTGTGTGTGTGTGTGTGTGTGTGTGTGTGTGTGTGTGTGTGTGATTCATTTACCGTCTTTCCACTAATCGTGATATTACACGAATGTACACACGCACACGCACACACACGCACGCACGCTTGCACGCACACCCGCAGGCACTCACACACACACACACACACACACCACACACACACACACACACACACATATATATATATATATATATATATATATATATATATTATATATATACGTCTTCACAAATCCTTTTATACATCTGTAATGCCATAGTGATTCCAAACCAATTCAAATCCCATGTTTAATTTCAAGCACTGTCAAACGTATATAATCCCTACATCATTTCCACACTATTATCTGTAGTCAACAGCAACCTGTCAGCTTTGAAGAGTGTTCTTTTTTTTTTTTTTTCATCCCTTCTTGTTATTTTCAGCAAGTGTTTTTATACGTTTCACATTTGAATTTCAACAAAGCGGACATCCTCCAAATTCCCCCATAAACCTGATCAATTGGCGATCTATTTTCTACGCTAAGAAAAAGGTTTCATCGCTTGCAGATAAGCGTTTTCAACTTTGAACTTTTTCTTTTTTAAAAACTCAGATTTCTGCTCCATACCGTAAAATTGGCTGCATCTGAGAATCAGATAACTTTGTTAAAGAACAAAAAAAAACAAAAAACAAAAAAAAAAAGGACGAACCATCGAACTTGTAATAATATGAAAGATAACGATCATTAATTTTTCCTGAGTTTGCCTCTATGTCTTGGCATGCGAAATCAAAACAAAATTGAGAGAGAGAGAGAGAGAGAGAGAGAGAGAGAGAGAGAGAGAGAGAGAGAGAGAGAGAGAGAGAGAGATCAAAACTCAGAAAATTTTCATTCGGTCAAGAACTGAGGTTTTAGGCAGAGCCTATTTTCCAATCTGTCTTTGAAAGAGAGGAGAAGAGAGAGAGAGAGAGAGAGAGAGAGAGAGAGAGAGAGAGACAGACAGACAGACAGACAGACAGACAGAGACAGAGACAGAGACAGTGATAGAGACAGACAGACAGACAGAGTCAAACAGACAGACAGGTAGGCAGATAGACACACATACAGAGACAGTCGAGAAAAACGGCCAGACAGACATAAAGATAGGAAAGTACAATACTGACAGAGAGAGAGAGAGAGAGAGAGAGAGAGAGAGAGAGAGAGAGAGAGAGAGACAGAGACAGAGACAGAGAGATAGAGACAGACAGACAGACAGCAGAGAGACAGACAGACAGACAGAGAAACATGGACAGAGAAAGAAAGAGAGAGAAGAGACAAAGACAGACAGACAGAGAAACATGGACAGAGAAGGAGACAGAGAGAGAAGAGACAGAGACAGACAGACAGACAGAGAAGGAGAGAGAGTGAGTCTAGGGAAACAGACAGACAGACAGACAGACAGACAGACAGAGAAACATGGACAGAGAGGAGAGAGAGAGAGAGAGAGAGAGAGAGAGAAGAGACAAAGACAGACAGACAGACAGGCAGAGAAACATGGACAGAAGAGAGAGAGAGAGAGAGAGAGAGGGGAGAGAGAGAGAGAGAGAGCGAGCGAGCGAGCGAGAGGACAGAGACAGAGAGAGAGAGAGAGAGAGAGAGAGAGAAGAGACAAAGACGGACAGACAGAGAAACATGGACAGAGAAGGAGAGAGAGAGAGAAGAGACAAAGACAGACAGACAGATAGACAAACATGGACAGAGAAGGAGAGAGAGAGAGAGACAAGGGACACAGACAGACAGACAGACAGACAGACAGACAGACAGACAGGCCAAGAGAGAAGGGGAGGCAACATGCAGGGGCATGGGAACTGATCCTTTACAAGATGTCCTTGAAGTTGCCGGAGTCCTGGGCCAGCCCCAAGCCGGGCACCCCCAGACCCAGGAGCAGCGGCAGCAGCACCCCCAGCGTCACCACCGCCGACGATCCGCCCCTGCACTCCTGCCCCCTGCTACTCCGGACCGCCGCCGTCGCCCCCCTCCTCCTCCTCCTGCACCTCCTCCACCTCCACCTCCCCCATCCTGGCAGGCGCCACACCACCTCCACCATCCACGCTGAACCGCCGTACTCCGCTCTCCTCCTCCTCCTCCTCCTCCCTCACCAGCACTACCACCACCACCCCCACCGCCTTCACTTGTCTTTACAATACGACTCGACAGTCACCACAAATTACACCGACTTGGGATTTTTGTTTGTTCTGTTGTTGTTGTTGTTGTTGTTCTTGTTGTTGTTGTTTTCCCCCACAGTCTTGATCACAGAGTCATCGATGAGATCGAAAATCTTTTTAAGGAAACTTGACTCAATCTTTTTCTATTGCTGAATTCGCTCACTTCCAAAAGAAAATACTTCGGCAGATATAAGTGTAAATCCCTTCAGGCGTTTTCAATTCTCTCAAAAACAAACAAACGGATAGCTTGAGAGAGTTTCAATGGTTTCACTCACTGCAGAGGAAAAAAAAAGAAGAGAAAGAAGTGACCTTTAAATCGTCTTGGGTGGTTTGGTTTAGCGTAGAGGGAGGGGGGGGGGGGGGGGGAGCGAGTCAGAGGTGAAATTCTGGAATCCTTTTCAGCCGGCGTAAACACCGCCTTCAAACAGGCACACTTTGAAGTGGAGACGATTCTTTTGAAGACACCACGAAATAAACACCCCCCAGTGAGTCAGTTGTTTCAGAATATCACACACAAAAGATGTATCCGTAAACCGTTGACATTGAGGGCGCACGGATAGTCATTTCACAATGGCAGTTTGTCGAATTCACAGACATATCCTCAGAGACTCTGGTTTGAAATCCGTTTTCCTGCAGTCTCTTTCTATAACATAGTTCTGGTATCAAAGGACTTATGGATCCGCCTTCTTGCAGTCTCTTTCTGGGATGTAGTTCTATTACCACAGCCTGACCGGCACAGCCACGGCTTTGGTAAGGGTGTTATCTCTTCGTAGGATAAAGGAAGCAGGCACAAGCAGAACAGAAGAACAGTCCAATCCGGAATCTAGCTGTACTGGAGTTCTGAGGCCGCGTGGTAATAATGTTCAAGCAGGCCAATCTACCGCAGGGGAGGAGGAGGAAGAGGCATCATCGCTCCAGACACAATGGTGAACACGTGTGTGCGCCTCCTCAAATAGGGCTCTGAGTCAAAGCGGCATGCAGGGTATTTAGCAAGTCAGATGTTTATCAGTGAAATGCCACGGTTTTTTTTCTTTTCCTTAAACATCCCATCCATGCAGTTTTTTGTTGTTTTTTTTTGTGGGGGAGGGAAGAAAAACCACCCCAACCACGCATGAAAATCAACTCTGCTTGCACTTTTCACCAGCCTGCTTTAATGTCAACCATTCAGATTGAATAATTTGAATAATTATACTGACACTACCAGTCACCGACACGTTTAGAACTATTAACCTTTTTTTTGTCTTTAAAGTTGTGATCGCATGGCACGTCGCCAATACATCTATTCACACACACACACACACACACACACACACACACACACACACACACACACACAGTTAAATCATTTAGATTCTGCAGTTCTAATCACAGTGCCAACTCAGCAACACACCAGCACCAGAGTACTCCAAGAATGACCCCACAAAACACAATGTCAGCACAGATGAATCCAAAGCAGCAAAGCAGTTTTCATAAACTATACCAAAAAAAATATAAAATAAAATAAAAGAAAGAAAGAAAGAAAGAAATTTCCAACAGGGGTAAACGAAACGAAAGCGCGTGTGCGCCTCCTTGTAACTCCAAGCGAGAGGAGAGGAGAAGAGAGAGAGAGAAAGAGAGACACGAGGACGAGGTGTTTTATGTTTCACGGCCTAAAGTGTCACGCCAACTGTCGACGCTCATTCTTCATAAAGAGCTGACGAGAATTTAACACGCACAGCAAAACAAACGCCGGAAGATTGAAGAGGACGACGACAGGGGACGGACGGACGGACGGACTTTTCGTTCCTTGCAAAGGATTGTTAGGGTCTCCCCCCTACCACCTTCGTAGAGACAGTATCTGTGTGTTGTGTAGTGTGTGGGTGATGAGTCGCCTCCCTTCACACTCTACTCTTCCGTGGGCTCTGAACAGTAAGGTAACAAAAGCCATGTGGTAACGAAAGTCACTCACCGTGACCATTGTTACTCTGTCACTGATACGGATCATGTAGCAGACGGTACGCCATCATACACTCTCTAAAAGGCCAAGCCAATTCTGGAGAAAGAGAAAGCACAAAGAAAAAGGAAGACCAAAAAAAAAAAAAAAAAAAAAAAAATCCTCAACTCGTTCCGTATTTATTTCATCCAGTCACGGACCGTGTCGTCGATATCAATCTTCATAACACCCACTCATCTTCACCTCATTCTGGGTCCATGTGGTCTGTTAAGCATCGATCCGATTACAGACACAGCATTCATGTAACTAACCTGGTGGGGGTCCACTTTCCCACCCCCTACCCTCCTTTACAAAAAAAAAAAAAAAAAAAAAAAGACTGACACAAAACAATCTCACAATTATGACTATTTTTCCGTCCCTGCAATCATAACCGCGTACGCGTACAACAAAATTTCGTTGAAAAAGATTTTTTTTTGACTCTGCTTTTATCAGCAAGAAAAACAAACAAAAACACTACCTTAGAGTACCAAAGAAAAAAAAAAAACTTTTTTCTTTCTCTTCGGACGCACTTTGCTCGGTTTTCAAACAGAACTCTCTCTCTCTCTCTCTCTCTCTCTCTCTCTCTCTCTCTCGCTGTCTCGGCAGCAGACGACAAACTGACCAGCAGCCAGGCAGGCAGGCAGGCTATACACACAGAAGCCAGGCTCGGCGTTCAACTAAAGGCAGGCAGGAAGATTAGCGAGCTTTTAGACAAAAACACACACAGATAGAGCCGGCCTCACAACTCATACTCGGGCGGCAGGCGGGGAAGTGGGGAGGGGGTGGGGGGGGGCGGGAAGAGGGGAGGGAAGGAAGGAAAGAGAGAGAGAGAGAGAGAGAGAGAGAGAGAGAGAGAGAGAGAGGCGGCCTACACGTAGGTGGAAGAAGGGGCTATATATCGTGACTGGCGAAGGAATAAAGAAGGTGGGAGCCGTCCCGAGACCCCTTCTCTGCACACACTCACACGTACACCCCTCCTCCACACGCGCTGTCAGTGCGTGAATGCTCGCGATACTGATACGGGCGATTGACTAGAGGCACAGGCACTGTGTGTGTGTGTGCTGAAAGGAGGAGGAGGAGGAGGAGGAGGATGGAGGAGGAGAACAACCCCCCCCCTCGAACCCCCAACCCTCCCCTCCTCCCCCCCCCCCCCCCCACCTCTCTCTCTCTCTCGCTTCCCGTTCCAATCAGAATCCCCCAAAGCCACCGTGGGAAGGCGGGCCTGTTTCAAGAAGCTTGTTGAGTGGAGGTTCCCTCCCTCCTCCTCCCCCTCTCCTCCCCCCCCCCCCCCCTTCCCCTCTGCGCCTACTCTGATCTCCACAGCGAGAAGGTTTGCGAAGCGAACAAGCTTGAATGACAGCGACCCGTCTTTTTCGTAATGAGACGTCACGGATAGGAGGTGAGGTGGGGGTGGGGGGGTGGGGGATGCAGGTTTGTATGTATGCACGTGCGAGGCACACGCACGCGCGCACGCCACATGGAGAAACGACGGTCAACTTGGGTGACTGACGGGTGAGTGCGAGCTAGTGATGTGAGCTGGGGGGGTGTGGGGTTCGATCGAGAGAGGAATGTTTGACCTTTGAACCAAACAGGGTGACAGGTGAGTACGATCAGGAAGGGGACATCAAAATCACCTGTGACAATGGCCTTTAATTAAATGCACTCACCCACCAGAGTGGGTGACAGATAAGTGATAATGATTATGATAACAACAACGACGACAATGATAACAACAACAATAACATATTCAGTGCAACAACAACAGCAACAACAACAACGATAATGATAAGAATAAAATCAATTCCAAAAAATGATCATAATGATAATGATACTACTAATAATAATAACAATAATCACAACAACAAATAGGGTATGTGAATGACATTTCTAGTTGAAAACTACTCATTACGCTTTCATACACCATTCAGACCTTCATTTATTCACAAGTAACAACTAACTTACTACAGAACTAACTATACACACACACACACACACACACACACACACACACACACACACACACACACACACACACATGGAATATTGTTTCCGAAAATGCTTGGCTGAAAAGACTGAGTATTTTTTTTCTAAAAAAAAACCAAAACCAAAAACAAAAAAAACTAAGTAAGATGGACAGACTTCGCGCGAAGTAGGAGGCAGCGAATTACTAAACAGCTGATATGGGAAAAGTGAAAGGAATGCTTATCAGAAGATTTAGGATCTAGCAAGCACGACACGAGAGGGGCAATACAATCACAAAACACGATGACAGGCAGGTGCGATCAAGACAGAAACAGTATAATCATCCACTGCACGAGTCTCAAACAGAGAATGGATAAAAAAAAAAAAAAAAACCCGTAAGAATCAATACCTTGTCTGCCATATTACGATAATGACTAAATATCACTGGGTGGGGAGGGGGGGGGGGGGAGGGGATTACAAAAAAATGAATGCATTGTATGCATGTAATCAACATTTTCAGTCGAACTCGAGAACTGGAACCGAATTTTACCTATAAAGTTTTTAAAAGTTGCATATCTGTATATGCATGTATGCATGCATTTTTTTCATTAACTGTAGTTTAGGTTTTGTTGTACGTAACATGTAAAGATCGGTTTTTGGATGAACGAGGATGTGAATTTCCGTCTCTTCAACCCAGCGGTTTGTTCCTATACCCTGATCTGTCTGTCTTTCTGCCTTCTTTATGTGGCCTAAGAGACGGCAGACAGATAATCCAAAGGCCATTCTTTGGGAGCCGGCGAAGAAATGTAACTAAAATTCATTTAAAAAAGAAATCTTTTTATAGGAAACCTTTGAACCTTGTGCTAAATAGCCAGAAGGATGTAACGGAGATAACAAAACGAGTCATAACCAAGAGAGGCAACTCTGCAGTTAAAAGAAAATCGAAGATTAATGTCATCAGAAGGTGACAAACCTGATGAGCTCTTCACGATGCGAAACAACTCTTTCTTGCTTGCCCTCCCC
>CM065719.1:75321233-75322513 GCA_033310375.1 Conus canariensis | reverse complement strand
AACCATCTCATGTGTCTGAGTCAACGCGATACACACGTGAGAAACGTGGGCATTCCTAAAGATTGCGAAGTTTTTCTTGAGGAGTGAGATCGAGATCAAGTTCTTTTTTTTTTTCTGTAAAGACGTGAAAAAAAATGATATAAATATAAAAGAAAAGTTACAGCATAAGATCTGGAGATAATGCTTTTAGATCATGATTGTGAAGACAGGTGAGGGGGAAATAGGTTGGGCGTTCAGAAGTCTTTTTTTCATTCTTCTTCTTCTTTTCTTTTTAATTTATATGGACCACCAGAAAACCACGCCAGAGTAACAACTTTGAACAACGGTTGAATTTTCAGATGGATATACAACAGTGACCATACTGGTTTTATCATTCCCACTGACACGTTTAAAGAATTTTACGCAATATTTTTCTAAAACGGGGTCCCTATGCTATTTTGAGTAACACACTCGTGCTGTATCACAAAAAGACAGCGCTACGCATCTGTTTCTACTCAAACAACTGCCAGGAATTCGAATGAGCAAAAACAGGCAGACAACCATCTCATGAATTTGACACAATGCGAACCGCCTTGGCTTAAGGCTATGTCAGACCAATTGACAAGGCTAGAACACCAAGGCTACATCAAAATGTTGTTATGCTCTGCATAGTTATGCGGGGATTGTCTTCACTTGTGACAAGCTCCTATCGTAATATTATCAGTCTCCAAAATCCCTCGAAGTCGGAGTGTGGCTGCCCATGTGGCGGGGTAATCAAAAACGGTGACACACGTAATGTTCTCATCCCCAGCTGATGCATTTGTACGTGGTGTTAAGTACTTCGGCGTTTGCGACCTGGAGTCTTTTAGCCAGGTACGACACACCACATTACAACAACAATGCAAATGCCGTGAAAATGTGGGTATTTCTGAGCCTGCGATTTTCTTTCTTGTTTTCTTTTTTTTTTCAACTGACATGGCATCACCAACTGTCTCGTATTTTTAAACAGCCAGCAAACAAGAAGAGTAAAATTAAATGTAACCAGACTAATTTAATTAAAACCAATAAAACAACGTTTCTTATATCTATTTCAGAAAGTAACCAAGATCTTTCTTTTAATTTTTTCGACTCTATCTTACATAGCATTCGTCAACAACACTCATTAAACGACGTCATGGCATGAAGCAAACGACGTTCCAATCCTTCTTTGTGCCATTTGCCGTTTGGAGCTGCAGTATGTGACGCTTCATTCAGAGTCTATTCGACTCGCATCCAGCTACAATATCAGACTTTGCACTACT
>CM065719.1:75311233-75313733 GCA_033310375.1 Conus canariensis | reverse complement strand
AGATAGAGAGAGAGGAGGGAGGGAAGAATCAGAGAGAGAGAGAGAGAGAGAACGAGAGAGAGAGAGAGTGAGAGAGAGAGAGAGAGAGAGAGAGAGAGCGCACGCACACACACACACACACACACACACACACACACACACACACACACACACACACACACACACACGAGCTTGTCAACCCCCTCCTATGTTCCCTGAACGTCTTCGATTAGCACGTGCAAATATCCAATAACGTAGAAGTCGATGTGACCCAGACGCGACTTGACCGCTTTGATGTGTCGAACAATTAAAAAAAACCCCACAGATTCCCCCACCTCCACTCCCCAACCACCCCCAACAACCCTCTGTTCCTCTCCCTACATTTACACATCCTCCCCCCCCCCCTCTCTCCCGCCTTTTTAAAGAAAATCTCCATCCAACCTTATCAACCCAAATAACTCCAAAACTGCGATGCCAGAGGCACATTTTCGACGTTCCAGAGTTTGATGTTCCAGCGATGTGCGCTTATTATTATACGGACTTTGGGTTGCTTTCATTGTTAGTTTATAGTCTGTAAGCCTGGACCCGATGTTAGACCGGTGAAAAGATTCAACAAACCTGAAAGAAACAGAGAGAAGAAAGGGGCAATGCGTGTGTGTGTGTGTGTGTGTGTTGTGTGTGTGTGTGTGTGTGTGTGTGGTGTGTGTGTGTGTGTGTGTTGTCAGTACAACCATGAGTTAATCTGACAATAAATTGGTTTCAGTCAGTCAGTGTGTGTGTGTGTGTGTGCGTGTGTGTGTGTGTGTGTGTGTGTGTGTGTGGTGTGGTGTGGTGTGTGTGTGTGTGTGTGTGTGTGTGTGTGTGTGTGAAATTGAGAGAAAGACAGACAGACAAAGACAGACTGATAGAGACAGACAGACTGACGGAGACAGGAAGAGACACTAGTTGAACATGTTCATGAAAGGCTTGGTGCCAGTCTCCGCTCAGTGTCCATAATGAAATGAATTCATGTCCACAGGACTCACCGTAGTGGTGGAGTGGGGTGAAGGACGAAGTGGTGGTTGAGGAGAGGTGTAGTGGTGGTGAAGTGCGAAGAGGGAGGGGGGGGGGTAGGGGGGGGAGGGGGCGGGGCGGGGACAAGGGAGGGCAAGATGTGGAGAACAAACTGTTAATTGCCAAAATTAAGCCATCAATGGCCTGTTTTTGAACAGAGAGAGAGAGAGAGAGAGAGAGAGAGAGAGAGAGGGGGAGGAGAAGGTGAAGACTGATTGCGGAAGGTGTGGATGAGAGAAAGGAGAGAGGGTGGAACATACAGCAAGGGAGGGGGTGGGGGGCGTAGGGAAGGGGCGCACCACTATACCCTCTCCCTCCCATCCTTTTCGTACGCACAGTTAGGGGGGGGGGGGGAAGAGGGGAAGGAGGGAAGAGGGAGCACACTACTACATGCTCTATGCGCAGTAGGGACGGGAGGTGGGGTAGTGGGTGGCGCCACTACACCCTCTCCCTCCCATCTTCCTCCTACCTTCTCTCCTCCCCCCCTCCCCCCACCCCATTCCCCCCACACCTACGATTTCCAAACACGTACACGCGCGCACGTAAATCGACGTTTATTCATCCCCAGCTGTGTTTCCTAAACATGCACGGTAAGCACGTGCAGATATCCACTAGCTTTAGCAGGTCGACATGACCCAAGACAAGTCGCTGCCGCGCAGTGTTTACGGTCAAACAATAAACAAACCACCCCCCACCCCATCCCCTCAAAGAGAGAGAGAGAGAGAGAGAGAGAGAGAGAGAGAAGAAAATACATACAAAAGCAGCCCCAATCACCACCAACTCGAGCCTTTAGAACAGAGAAAAGAGAAGAAAAAGAACGAAGAATGAGAGGAAGAAAAAAGAAAAGAAAAGGAGAAAAGAAACCCAAACCCCAATCCCATTAACACCGAATTGCCCAAACTCATGTTCCTTCCTCAAAAGCGCGCGTTTTCGATCGACGTTCCAACAGCTATGCGCACGGTTGGGCAGTGTAACATTTCATTCATCGATAGCTTACACTCTGCTCTTGTTGGCTAACATATCAAATTAAACTGTGAACAGAAATACAACAAAACAAAACAAACAATACAAGAAGAAGAAGAAGAAGAAGAAGAAGAAGAAGAAGAAGAAGAAGGGGCATTTTGTGTGTGTGTGTGTGTGTGTGTGTGTGTGTGTGTGTGTGTGTGTGTGTGTGTGTGTGTGTGTGGGCGCGCGCGCGTGCATGCGTGCGTATGCGTGCGTGTGTGCTTGCGTGTGTATGGGTGTGCATCACAGAACAGTTTTCATATTTCATGAAAATATATAACTTCATGGAAAGCTATTAATTAATTCGTAACAGTAAACTCATAGATTTCATGTACAGTAGAATTCTTTTTTTCAGTTATCTGGCTGAAAGGAGATTGGATATGGCCTGTGATCAAGATCCGAACCAAGAACCGGCAACACACCTGGGCCACAGTCCACATCTCCACCAAGTTTCGTAAAATTC
>CM065719.1:75303733-75306233 GCA_033310375.1 Conus canariensis | reverse complement strand
TTCAAGTTTCAAAGGCTGCGCCAGTCTTGAATAAAAGTTATTTCATATTTATTCATTTCTCCAGTTCTTGTTGCTGTGTAGATGTGTTCGGTACAGGGTATATATGGGCAAGCTTGGAGCATCCTTTTTTTTCAGGGATGTTTCCTTGTTTGTTCTGTGTGCTCTGTGCTGTCATGTCTGTAGATGATTCGGTGTCGTAAGCAGCATTCCTTTGGAGTTATGTTTTCTTGTGGGAGCAAGAGTTACCCTACTTGTTAATTGTTTATTGTTTACTGTTTCCTGCCTCACATCATATTTACTTCCAGTGATTTAGCTTTCTTTGGCCATATGCTTTTCACTTCAGGCTGTGCCCCGCCCCCCACCCCCCACCCCCTCCCCTGCCCCGCATACCCTATGCACAATATTTTCCCATGCCACCGTATAGTTTTTTTTTGTTTTTTTCCAAACTATAGTCATTTTTGCTGTATTGTAGACAAACTGGCGAGATACTCTCGGCTTCAGATCTGACGAGGTGACAAACAGGCAGACAAAGCGACTAGGAAATCACAACTGGCGCTGGGGCAGGCAGTGATTCCTGAGTGTGGTCCTTGTAAAAGATGGCGGACTGTTGTTGCTCTTGAGCGGAGGACGATCTGGAAGAGTTATCTTTCTTGGGGGCTTTCTCACAAGCGATCAATCTGTGTGTGTGTGTGTGTGTGTGTGTGTGTGTGTGTGTGTGTGTGTGTGTGTGTGTGTGTGTGTACACGCGAGCGCCCTTGCGTGTACGTGCATGCGTGCGTGTATGCGAGAGAGAGAGAGAGAGAGAGAGAGAGAGAGAGAGAGAGGAGAGAGTGGGGAAGAGTGCGCTCGCGTGTGTGTGTGCGTGTGTCTGTGTCTGTGTTTGTGTGTCTGTGTGTGATTCTGAAATCAACTACACTCTTGCTCTTGCAAAGAACGATGCTGCAGCATGCCTGACGGATAGAGATAAAGCTTCCAAAGCTATGCTCGAGAAAAAAGACCTACACATAACTCTCTGGTCTCATTCACCATACGTCTGTTCAGAAGCAGACAAGTGTGCGTCTGCCCCCCCCCCCCCCTCCCCACACCTTTTCCATCTAACCGTCCCTTTCGCCCTTTCACACACCACACACACACACACACACACACACACACACACACACACACACACACACACACACAATATATATATACAACACCACAACACAAACACACACACACACACACACACATAAAACACCACAACACAACAACACAACACACACACACACACACACACACACACACACACACACACACACACACACACACACACACATACACTGTCACTCACTCCATAGCCCGATGTCCTCCCACGCAGAGGGAGGAAGAGGGGAATGGGGAGGGGTTGAAAAAAAAAAAAAAACGAAAAAAAAAGAAGAAAGAAAACAAAAGAAGAAAAAAGCGTAAACAGGAACATCCGACTCAGGCAGGAAGCGGAAGATCTTGAACCTGTGAGCTATCGGGGATGATGTTCACACGAAAGTCGACAGACAGAAGCGGCCATTTTCGCCCCACTGGAGTGAAGCGCAAACAAATAGTTCACTTCTCTTTCCGGAGGAGGGATGGGGGCAGTGGACAGGGAAGGAGGGGGCGAGGAGGGGGGTGGGTGGGTGGGTGGGTGGGTGAGGAAGAAGCGAGGGGGATGCCTTTTTTTCTTTCTTTCTTCTTTTTTTTTTTTTTTACTTATGGGAGGCTTTTCTGGTCAAATGTCAGGAAATATGTTTGGTCATCGCATTGTAGTATGTCATGATTTTTTGTGTGTATAGTCAGAGATTTGTATGAAATAGCGTTGAAATTTATTGTCTTACGTTGTATCGCATCGTATGTGCATGCGCGCGCGCGCGCGTTTGTGTGTGTGTGCACGTGCGTGCGTGCGTGTGTGTGTGTGTGTGCGTGCGTGCGTGCGTGCGTGTGTGCGTGCGTGTGTGCGTGCGTGTGTGCATGTGTGTGTGTGTGTGCGTGTGTGCGTGTGTGTGTGTGCGTGCGTGCGTGCGTGCGTGCGTGCGTGCGCGCGTGTGTGTGTGTTTGTGTGCTTTGCATTGTTTGGTACCAGACTCTGCCGCGCTTAGGACCTGGCAGGGAAAAAGGAAGAGAGGACGAGGACGTCTCAAAGAGAGGTGGAGACCAAGTCACCGAGACACAGGTGAACCAAGAAGGACTGCTCGGCAGAACAGTATTCAGCGGGCCCACTGAGAGAGACGCTGATGGTGGACATGCTGCCGTCTTGGGGGCAAGGGATCTTAGTAAGCAACGATGGTTTTTTTGTACTGTACTGTGTTACCTTGCATTGTAATGCATCGCATTGCATTATACACGCTACTGTTGTAACGTAATGCATTTTGATAAATTGTACTCTCTTGTATCGTATTGTATTGTACTGTATTGTATTGTATTGTATTGTATTGTATTGCACTATATTATTTACAACCGAACTATACTGCCTTGCATTGCAATGTTAAAA
>CM065719.1:75286233-75291233 GCA_033310375.1 Conus canariensis | reverse complement strand
AAAACCGACAATTAACCGTTTTGATGTCATTTTGTTTTTCTCTCATGAAAAACAGCAGTAAACACAGAGAAGACTAAAGCTCATTGCCGGCGTCAAAGAAAAAAGTGCTGGCAGAGGAAATCAACACACACAAAACAAGATGCAAAAGGAGCGGGAAATTCTCCAAACAACACACAAAACAAGATGCAAAAGGAGCGGGAAATTCTCCAAACAACACACAAAACAAGATGCAAAAGGAGCGGGAAATTCTCCAAACAACACACAAAACAAGATGCAAAAGGAGCGGGAAATTCTCCAAACAACACACAAAACAAGATGCAAAAGGAGCGGGAAATTCTCCAAACCCAACACACAAAACAAGATGCAAAAGGAGCGGGAAATTCTCCAAACCACACACAAAACAAGATGCAAAAGGAGCGGGAAATTCTCCAAACCACACACAAAACAAGATGCAAAAGGAGCGGGAAATTCTCCAAACACACACAAAACAAGATGCAAAAGGAGCGGGAAATTCTCCAAACCACACACAAAACAAGATGCAAAAGGAGCGGGAAATTCTCCAAACCACACACAAAACAAGATGCAAAAGGAGCGGGAAATTCTCCAAACCACACACAAAACAAGATGCAAAAGGAGCGGGAAATTCTCCAAACAACACACAAAACAAGATGCAAAAGGAGCGGGAAATTCCCAAACACACACAACAAGATGCAAAGAGCGAAATTCTCCAACAACACAAAACAAGATGCAAAAGGAGCGGGAAATTCTCCAAACCACACACAAAACAAGATGCAAAAGGAGCGGGAAATTCTCCAAACCACACAAAACAAGATGCAAAAGGAGCGGGAAATTCTCCAAACCACACACAAAACAAGATGCAAAAGGAGCGGGAAATTCTCCAAACCACACACAAAACAAGATGCAAAAGGAGCGGGAAATTCTCCAAACCACACACAAAACAAGATGCAAAAGGAGCGGGAAATTCTCCAAACCACACACAAAACAAGATGCAAAAGGAGCGGGAAATTCTCCAAACCACACACAAAACAAGATGCAAAAGGAGCGGGAAATTCTCCAAACCACACACAAAACAAGATGCAAAAGGAGCGGGAAATTCTCCAAACCACACACAAAACAAGATGCAAAAGGAGCGGGAAATTCTCCAAACCACACACAAAACAAGATGCAAAAGGAGCGGGAAATTCTCCAAACAACACACAAAACAAGATGCAAAAGGAGCGGGAAATTCTCCAAACAACACACAAAACAAGATGCAAAAGGAGCGGGAAATTCTCCAAACCAACACACAAAACAAGATGCAAAAGGAGCGGGAAATTCTCCAAACCACACACAAAACAAGATGCAAAAGGAGCGGGAAATTCTCCAAACCACACACAAAACAAGATGCAAAAGGAGCGGGAAATTCTCCAAACCACACACAAAACAAGATGCAAAAGGAGCGGGAAATTCTCCAAACCACACACAAAACAAGATGCAAAAGGAGCGGGAAATTCTCCAAACCACACACAAAACAAGATGCAAAAGGAGCGGGAAATTCTCCAAACCACACACAAAACAAGATGCAAAAGGAGCGGGAAATTCTCCAAACCACACACAAAACAAGATGCAAAAGGAGCGGGAAATTCTCCAAACCACACACAAAACAAGATGCAAAAGGAGCGGGAAATTCTCCAAACCACACACAAAACAAGATGCAAAAGGACGGGAAATTCTCCAAACCACACACAAAACAAGATGCAAAAGGAGCGGGAAATTCTCCAAACCACACACAAAACAAGATGCAAAAGGAGCGGGAAATTCTCCAAACACACACACAAAACAAGATGCAAAAGGAGCGGGAAATTCTCCAAACACACACACAAAACAAGATGCAAAAGGAGCGGGAAATTCTCCAAACACACACAAAACAAGATGCAAAAGGAGCGGGAAATTCTCCAAACCACACACAAAACAAGATGCAAAAGGAGCGGGAAATTCTCCAAACCACACACAAAACAAGATGCAAAAGGAGCGGGAAATTCTCCAAAACACACAAAACAAAGCAAAGACGAAATTCTCCAACCACACACAAAACAAATGCAAAAGGAGCGGGAAATTCTCCAAACAACACAAAACAAGATCAAAAGGACGGAAATTGCTCCAACACACACAAAGGCAAAAGGCGGGAAATTCTCCAAACCACACACAAAACAAGATGCAAAAGGAGCGGGAAATTCTCCAAACCACACACAAAACAAGATGCAAAAGGAGCGGGAAATTCTCCAAACACACACAAAACAAGATGCAAAAGGAGCGGGAAATTCTCCAAACACACACAAAACAAGATGCAAAAGGAGCGGGAAATTCTCCAAACCACACACAAAACAAGATGCAAAAGGAGCGGGAAATTCTCCAAACCACACACAAAACAAGATGCAAAAGGAGCGGGAAATTCTCCAACCACACACAAAAAATCAAAAGGACGGAAATTCTCCAACAACACAAACAAGATGCAAAAGGAGCGGGAAATTCTCCAAACCACACACAAAACAAGATGCAAAAGGAGCGGGAAATTCTCCAAACCACACACAAAACAAGATGCAAAAGGAGCGGGAAATTCTCCAAACCACACACAAAACAAGATGCAAAAGGAGCGGGAAATTCTCCAAACCACACACAAAACAAGATGCAAAAGGAGCGGGAAATTCTCCAAACCACACACAAAACAAGATGCAAAAGGAGCGGGAAATTCTCCAAACCACACACAAAACAAGATGCAAAAGGAGCGGGAAATTCTCCAAACCACACACAAAACAAGATGCAAAAGGAGCGGGAAATTCTCCAAACCACACACAAAACAAGATGCAAAAGGAGCGGGAAATTCTCCAAACCACACACAAAACAAGATGCAAAAGGAGCGGGAAATTCTCCAAACCACACACAAAACAAGATGCAAAAGGAGCGGGAAATTCTCCAAACCACACACAAAACAAGATGCAAAAGGAGCGGGAAATTCTCCAAACCACACACAAAACAAGATGCAAAAGGAGCGGGAAATTCTCCAAACCACACACAAAACAAGATGCAAAAGGAGCGGGAAATTCTCCAAACCACACACAAAACAAGATGCAAAAGGAGCGGGAAATTCTCCAAACCACACACAAAACAAGATGCAAAAGGAGCGGGAAATTCTCCAAACCACACACAAAACAAGATGCAAAAGGAGCGGGAAATTCTCCAAAACCACACACAAAACAAGATGCAAAAGGAGCGGGAAATTCTCCAAACCACACACAAAACAAGATGCAAAAGGAGCGGGAAATTCTCCAAACCACACACAAAACAAGATGCAAAAGGAGCGGGAAATTCTCCAAACCACACACAAAACAAGATGCAAAAGGAGCGGGAAATTCTCCAAACCACACACAAAACAAGATGCAAAAGGAGCGGGAAATTCTCCAAACACACACAAAACAAGATGCAAAAGGAGCGGGAAATTCTCCAAACCACACACAAAACAAGATGCAAAAGGAGCGGGAAATTCTCCAAACCACACACAAAACAAGATGCAAAAGGAGCGGGAAATTCTCCAAACCACACACAAAACAAGATGCAAAAGGAGCGGGAAATTCTCCAAACCACACACAAAACAAGATGCAAAAGGAGCGGGAAATTCTCCAAACCACACACAAAACAAGATGCAAAAGGAGCGGGAAATTCTCCAAACCACACACAAAACAAGATGCAAAAGGAGCGGGAAATTCTCCAAACCACACACAAAACAAGATGCAAAAGGAGCGGGAAATTCTGCCACTGGCTGCTGTCTTTTTTTTTTCTTTCTGTGTACGCAGGCTGATACTCCTGCGGACGCTGCCTGTATAGACAGGCAGTGGAGTTTTGTGTGTATGACCGTTTTTTTTTATCCCGCCATTAAGGCAGCCATACTCCATCTTCGGGGAAGGTGCATGCTATGTGTAACGTGTCATCCATACCAACGGCCAAACTGGCCTTCTCTTCCGAAAGTTGGTGATGGGATTTTACGTGTGTGCAAGATGTTGTGCGTGCGTTCACACACGGAACCTCGGTTTATAGTCTCATTCGAAGGACTGTATGGGGAATGGAGTCCGAACCAATGTTAACTCCGAGGGAAAAATCCCCCTGTACCGAAATTCGAACCCGCAACCCCAGGATCACGAGTCCGGCGCTCTACCAACGGAGCTATTCCGGCCCCTGACTGCTGTATGAAGTATTGTTTTCTGCAAGATCTCCTCAGAATACATAATAATTTGTTGAAAATTCACCAGTCTATTTCGAGTTGTATGTTTGAACAAACCTTACTTTGTGTCTTGAGTTGAGTCTGTTTATTTGGGTTTTTTTTGTTTGTTTGTTTGTTTGTTTTTTTGCGTCCGAGTACTATATATTGTTTATATATAATTTTCACTACTTTTTTTGTATGAAATTTTTTAGCCCATCTTGCGTCGAATTCCACAAAGAGAAGCGATTGCTCGTTCTTCATTATCGTTGTCCTGAGTGTTATTTATCTTGCCTGAAGAAGACCTAAGAGGTCGAAACGCGTCGTGTTTTGTCTTGTGATTCGTTTGTCCACGTTGTCTAGTGGAGTCACTACAAATACTTTATATAAAAATTTCAATGATCATTAGATTCAAAGGAGGAAAACAAACAAACAAACAAACAGACATAATCAGGAAGCAAAACACACTACTGGTTCTTTCACATGAAAAATAGCAAATGTTACTTGTCTTTTCGATAAGAAAACTTAAACCAGCGAGTTTTCGGAGGGCGAGGGGGTGGGGGTGGGGTGGGGTGGGGGTGGCGGTGGCGAGGGAGAGATCGGGAAGACCGACATGAGAATAAGGCCACAGGTGAGGAGGAAGGGGTAGTGGGTGAGGGGGGGGGGGGGGGGGGAGGCAGGAGCAGGGCGTAGAAGGGGAAGGGGGCATAGAAGATTAGAGGCGAAAACTCAAGTCAAGGGTTTCTGA
>CM065719.1:75276233-75278733 GCA_033310375.1 Conus canariensis | reverse complement strand
AACACAGAAACTACGGAACCGATTTGAACAAGACGTAGTGGAAAGCTGGCATGCGGTCTGAGGACGACTCCGTTCAGTTGTGATGTCCATCGATGGTACGGATCCGGATTAAACGTCGGATCCATCCGTTCACCAAAATAATTACAGTTAACAATTTTCCACTGGCCATGAGCTGTGTAACACTGCTGCAACTAACTTATAACTATCTATAAATTAATGCATTTTCAGTGGAATGCTACTTTTAGTCAGTAAAATAGACGCTGACATTTTGCATTTTCAATATTCTATTTAAGGAAAGTACAAGGGAAGTAACTCTTCAGCCCGTATCTATTTTTACGTCCCGTGGCGGATTATTAAACCTTACTTCATACATGAACCGATTCAAAGACTGGATCCAGGACTTTGGCGGAGGTACTGCATTTTATCGAAGACCTTTTGCTTGTTTATCTGTTTCTTTGTTTGTTAAGAAAGCTTCGTTGATATTTCCCACGTGCTCTAATTCACACCGTGCTCTCGTTTGGTGGACTAATGTTTCTTGGCTAAGGCATTGTGAGTTTATAAAAAAAACACACACACACACACAAAACACGCCTCTGGTAGACAGGTGATTACGCCTCCCCTAAAACAAACAAGCAAGCAAACAAACAAACTAGAGAGGACAGACTCAGTTCCAAGTCCTAATGCTTCATTTTTCTTTCCATCAGTTTATTTGAAGGCCACTTGAGGATCTGTGCCTCCCGAGAAGTCAGCACCACCACAAAACTGTCCTTGAAATCCAGTGTCAAACCAGTCACGCTATACGGCGCAGAGTTGCCGACGAAGACCAAGCCGATGCAGTAGAAGACTCAGACTGCCACTAATCAACACCTGTCTGAGGCGAATAATTATTTAACATCCGGGTGTGGGGAAAAAATCAGGACCAGAAGTTACAAGCATACATCCTTGACATAACACACAAAGACCCAGAACTAAACCGTATTCCTTAGCATTACTTAATGACCCAGAAATAATAAACCTGTATCCTTAACATAACACAGAGACACAGAAGTAACAAGCATGATCCTAAACACAAAACAAAGACCAAGAAGTAACTATAGTATGATCCTTAACTGTAACAAAGACCAGGAAGTAAAACACAAAACAAAGACCAAGAAGTAACTATAGTATGATCCTTAACTGTAACAAAGACCAGGAAGTAAAACAAAGTGATCCTTAACATGAAACAAAGACCAAAAAGTAACAAACATGATCCTTAAACTGAACCAAAGACCAAGAAGTAAAAAGCATGTATCCTTAGCATCAAACAAAGGCCAAGAAGTGACAAGCATGACCCAGAAGAAACTAGCATGTATCCATTCTCAACGTAGCACAAAGACCCAGCGGTAGTAAGCATGTATCCTCAACGTAACACAAAGAACCAGCAGTAAAAAGCATGACCCTTAACATGAAACAAAGGACAAGAAGTAACAAGCACGACCATTTACATGAAACAAAGACGTAGAAGTAACAAACGTGATTGTTAACACAAAGAACCTCCGCTTTGGCTTAAGGCTGTGTCAGGCCAATTGACATAGGCTAGAACACCAAGGCTACATCAAAATGTTGTTATGCTCTGCATAGTTGTGCGGGGATTCTCTTCAGTTGTGACGAGCTCCTAGCATAACATTATCAGTCTCCAAAGTCCCCCGAAGTCGGAGTGTGGCTGCTCATGTGGCAGGGTAATCAAAAACGGTCACATACGTAATGTTCTCATCCCTAGCTGATGCATTTGTACCATAGTGTTCAAGTGCTTCGGCTGTTCGGATGATCCCTGGAGTCTTTTTAGCCAGGGTACGACGACGACGACGACAACAACGACAACAACAACAACAACATAAGCATGTATCCTCAACGTAACACAAAGAACCAGCAGTAAAAAGACATGACCCTCTAACATGAAACAAAGACCAAGAAGCAACAAACGTGATTGTTAACCCAAAGAACCAGCAGTAAGTGGCATGTATCCTCAACATCACACACAGTCTGCATGTATCCTCAACATCACACACAGTCTGCATGTATCCTCAACATCACACACAGTCTGCATGTATCCTCAACATCACACACGTCTGCATGTATCCTCAACATCACACACAGTCTGCATGTATCCTCAACATCACACACAGTCTGCATGTATCCTCAACATCACACACAGTCTGCATGTATCCTCAACATCACACACAGTCTGCATGTATCCTCAACATCACACACAGTCTGCATGTATCCTCAACATCACACACAGTCTGCATGTATCCTCAACATCACACACAGTCTGCATGTATCCTCAACATCACACACAGTCCAGGCACCGCCTCTTTCAAAGCCAGGCTGCTGTCCTTCGGGAGCACTGCCAGCCAGCCAGACTTATCAAAGACGCGGTGCCAGACTTTAGGGGACCAGACCGGGAGAGACATCCAAACGCGCAGCAGCAGCACTGATTAAAGCTCTTCCACCCCCCCCC
>CM065719.1:75268733-75271233 GCA_033310375.1 Conus canariensis | reverse complement strand
AAGGTAACAGCACAGTGCACCGAATTGCCTCCCCTGTCCATTCCTGTTACCTCCCTTGGTCGCTTGTTTGTCGTGTTGGATTTCACGGGGAGAACGGGTGGTTAGGGTGGCGGAGGAGAGAGAGAGAGAGAGAGAGAGAGAGAGAGAGAGAAAAGAGAGAGAGAGAGAGAGAGAGAGAGAGAGAGAGAGAGAATGTGTGTGTGTGTGTGTGTGTGTGTGTGTGTGTGTGTGAGTGAGTTGTGTGTGGTGTGTGTGTGTGTGTGTGTGTGTGTGTGTGTGTGTGTGTGTGTGTGAGAGAGAGAGAGTGAGAGTAGAGAGAGAGAGAGAGAGAGAGAGAGAGAGAGAGAGAGAGAGAGAGCGCACTCCTATGAGTGCGTGTGTACTTGTACCCGCAAATGAATTTGTGCAAACGCTCATGTTTGTGCCAGCGCACGTGGGCATTCGCGCGCGTGTATACATGTGCATGTAGATGCAGCCAAGCGAGTTGGTATATGCACTGTGGTGGGGGTGCTCAAATTTTTTTCTTTTTTTTTGTTTCCATATTCCTTTCCCCCTTATACCACCATCCCCTCCCGTTACCCGCTCCTCCGCCCACCCTCTCTCCCTCTTTTCCCACTCCCCCCCCCCCCCCCCCCCCCCCCCTTCCTCAAAAACCGAAATTAGTCTTGCCACCACTTCTTTAGTTACTGAAGGATCTTTTACATGCGTTGAAATGCACGATGCGTTCAGAAAAGCCTCGATTTATCGTCTCCTTCGACAAACCTGCATCTGCCTCTTTACAGTTTAGGAGTGAAAAAAAAAAAAAAGGGGGGGGGGGGGGGGGGGGGTTTGAGTGAGGGTGGAGAGGGAGAAAGGGAAGGAGGGACGGAGAAGGGTGGGCTGGGGAGCGAGAGGGAGGGAGGGGGGGGGGGAGAATGGAGGGGATAAGCTGGAGGTTATGGGAACGTTGTGGGCTGGTGGGGGTGGGGGTGGGCGGTGGTACGGTGGGATGAGGAATTCCTGCACATTGCTTCGCGAAAAGCACTCGATCATTTCATCTTAGTATGGGACAGGCAAGCCACTGGCATTTGGGGGGCGGGGGGAGGGGGAGGGGGGAACAAAACAAAAATAAGAACAAAAAGAGCCACACACACACACACACACACACACACACACACACACACACACACACACACACACACACACACACACACACGATTTTTGCTTTGTATGACACAACTCTCTGTCTGTCTGTTTGCCTGTCTATCTGTCTGTCTGCCTGCCTGTGTCTATCTGTCTGTCTGTGTGTCTGTCTGTGTGTCTGTCAATCAGTCTCTCTCTTTCTGTCTGTCTGTCTCTCTCTCTCTTTGCTTCTGTCTGTCTGTCTGTCTGTCTGTCTGTCTGTCTGCCTGTTCTCTCTCTCTCTCCTCCTCTCTCTCTCTCTCCCCTCTCTCTCTCTCCCTCCCTGTCTTCCTCCCCCCTCTCTCTATTTCTACAGGTCAGTCTGTCTGCTTATCCGCTTGTCCACCTCTTTCTAGCGGCCTGTCCATTGGCAGAACACTGAAGAGGAAACAAAACACGCGGAGGTCATATGCACAGGCCATTCAGACTTAAACAAACAAAACAAAACAAACAAACAAACAAACAAAAAACAACCCCCCCCCCCTAAAACCCCGACATTTCTACAAAGATCTTCCTGGTTCATGCAGAGTTCATGAAGGACATTTAAAGAAAAATAATGTGCCATTTCTTCCAGAGAGAGAGAGAGAGAGAGAGAGAGAGAGAGAGAGAGAGAGAGAGAGAGAGAGAGAGAGAGAGAGAGAGAGAGAGGTAAGCTAGTAAGCACTGACAGAAAGCAGAACCCAAGCCCATCAGGCCCGGAACCCAACTTTTGTTGGGCAGCCAACCACCCTGCGGGTAAACACGCCGAGGCCTGTGCCAACAACACAATGGCTTAAAGAAAACAACAAAAACAAAACAAAGAAAAACAAATTTACAAAAAAAAAAAAAACAAAAAAAAAAAAAAACAAGACAGCAGGTTTTTACGAGACATCTTTTAAAATGCAAATGATATTCTAATGGACGCATTTTGTATTCATGTATCTACTATCTATTTTGTTTCACATTTCTCTTTAAGCTAGCTGTTATTGTATATTTGTCTCATTCTGGATAAACTGGACACGACTACAAAACATCTATGTTCTTTCCTTTTTCATGTATTTATTTATTTATTCATTACTTTGCATTACACCAATGCACTCCAAGACACTTTCATACAAAACAAATTCATACATTTTCATAAGAAAGATAAGAGACGTGCAGATTCTCTGTGTCTGTCTGTCTGTCTGTCGTGCAGATTCTCTCTGTCCGTCTGTCCATCTTGCCTGTCTGTCTGTCTGTCTGTCTGCTGCTGCTGTCTGTCCGTCTGTCTGTCTGTCTGTCTGTCTGTCTGTCTCTCCAATTCCTCATCCCCACCCATATCTCTCTCCACCTTAGTCTCAGATGCGAACTAAGAAAGCAG
>CM065719.1:75256233-75258733 GCA_033310375.1 Conus canariensis | reverse complement strand
CGCAGTCAACCCCTTTCAGCCACAGAGCGTCACAGTTCTCTCCAAACTGACCAGGGTAAGTTCAGGAAGGCCCCGCTATTTCCGAAGATCTTGGTTCCAGCAATACCCTTGGCTTCACCTATGCACAACAGACAACAAGGTATGTTGTTTCTTCTGCATGAGGGCTAATCATCAAGGCTGTAAACCTGATGCAGCGTTTGTATGGAGTGTTTTTGACAACTGGAAGAAAGCACTGGAAAAGTTCTCAAGCCACGAAAAATCATCTTCACATGGAGCAGCCGTGTATGACGTAAAATGTAGGCAGTCTACAACGTCAGTGTATGCTCCAGTGACGTGTCAGCATGAAACAGAACAAAGAAACACTGCAAAGCCTGATGAACGAACTAAAGAGCCTTCAGTTTCTCCTGCGTCAGGGTCTGCCTCTCTGTGGACATGACGAGCAGGAAGGCAACCTTCAATAGCTGCTCAAGATCTGCTTTGGAGAGGGCTGCAAGAAAAACAAACACAGGTTCAAAATATCTGTCACATGATATTGTCAACGAGATCCTCGGGATTATGGCACATAAAGTCTTGCGATCTGTTGTACTTGAAATCAGAGAAGCGAATTGGTTTTCGATACTAGCTGACGAAACCCGTGATGTTGCAAACAGGGAGCAGGTTGTAATTTGCATAAGATGGGTAACTGAGCAGTTTGAAGTCATAGAGGAGCCTGTGGGACTGGTGCATGTTGACAGTACCTGTGCTGAGACAATTTTTAGTGCGCTAAAGGATTGCTTGATCAGGCTGGACTTGCCAGTGCAGAAGTGTAGGGGTCAGGCCTACGACGGGGCCAGTAATTTTCAGGGTCACGTTTCAGGAGTAGCAAAACGGTTCAAAGATGAGGTCCCGTCAGCAGTGTCCGTACACTGTTTGGCACACTCAGTCAATCTTGTTTTACAAGAGGCTTCCAGAAAGGTAAAAGTAATAAGAGATGCCATTGACTTTGCCACAGAGGTCAGTCAGTTGATCAAATTATCACCAAAACGACAGGTCCTTTTTGAAACAATCCAACATGAAATATCAACTTCGTGCAGCCCGTCCATTAAACCACTGTGTCCAACAAGGTGGTCTGTTCGAACAAGAGCTTTTGACTCTCTCATTGAGAACTATGAGGCTTTGCAAGAAACACTTGAACTAGTCTCACAAGGACATGATGAGTATGCCAGGAGGGCATCCGGCCTTCTTGCACTTATGCAGCAGTTCTCCACCTGTCTTGAGCTCTCACTTTCACGGGATGTCTTTGCGGTGACTGAAGAGCTGGCGACTGCTGTCCAAAGGAAACAAACGTCCTGTGTGGATGCAACAAACGCTGCAAACCTCTGAGAACGCTTGAAAGTATGCGCCAGGATAAAAGTTTCGAGACGTTATTTGCCGACATCTCAACCAAGGCTGCAAACGTGTGTGATGAGCCCCGCATTCCGAGACAGAGACAGCCTCCACGAAGACTTGATGAGGGCTCCCAGGGTCACAGCTACTCTGACCCTTCTGCTTATTACAGACAGCAGTACTATGAGGTCATAGACAACGTCAAAGAGCATATAAAGCGCAGGTTTGACCCAAAAAGTCTTAAGTTGCCAAGGAAGATTGAAATTCTCCTGGGTGACGGAGCTGCAGGAAAGAATCCAGAAATTCCTCAAGAGATCAAAGACACATATGCTGCGAACATTGGCATGGACAGACTCAAAACACAGTTGTCCATCCTTCCACATGCTCTGGGGACAACAAGAAGTCCATACTGAGGCACTGCTAGAAGAACTGACAGCTTCTGACAATGTTAAAAGAATGTTGAGTGAGATAGACAAACTTATCAGGCTGTACTTGACCATTCCAGTTACAACTGCAACAGCTGAACGCAGTTTTTCTGCCTTGAAGCGGGTCAAAACATACCTCCGAAGCACTATGACTCAGGAGCGCCTAAACAACTGTCTCATTATGCATGTGTTCAAAGACAAGGTTGATCAGCTCAGTCTCGCTGAAATTTCTTCCGAGTTCGTTTGCAGAAATGAACGACGTCAAAGTTACTTCGGAAAATTAAATGTGTAAAGTTGTAACCTCCCAGCTGTTGGTGTAACCTGCTAATGCACAGATTGTGACAATCGTGACTTAGTAACCGCATTTTACGGTGCCTAATGTCCAGTGAATATGGAGATAAATTATGTTATTACGTTATTCAGTCAGATAGTCTGACAGTTGTCCCTCTCTCTCTCTCTCTCTCTCTCTCTCTCTCTCTCTCTCTCTCTCTCTCTCTCTCTCTCTCTCTCTCTCTCTCCATCTCCTCAGTTTCTGCAACGTTTTAATTGCAGCTATACAAAGTGTATTTCAAGTGTGTGTGTGTGTGTGTGTGTGTGTGTGTGTATGTGTGTGTGTGTGTGTGTGTGTGTGTGTGTGTGAACTGAATATTGCATGCTGGAATTTTTTTTAATCGAACATTGACATATTGTGGTTGTCGGAGTTCAATGAT
>CM065719.1:75251233-75253733 GCA_033310375.1 Conus canariensis | reverse complement strand
ACTTGTAAGTGGAATGCTATTCAGATATGGACACACATGTATACACACAAGTACACTCCCACAGACTCTCACGAATTAATTGCCAGAGTGAAAGTAACTTCCACTCCACGTACGTGCGAACTCGTGTGTGTGTGTGTGTGTGTGTGTGTGTGTGTGTGTGTGTGTGTGTTGTGTGTGTGTGCGTGTGTGTGTGTGTGTTGTGTGTGTGTGTGTGCGCGCGCGCGCGCACGCACACACACACACACCACACACCCGCTGCGCGCGCGCGCGTTAGAGAGAGAGAGAGAGAGAGAGAGAGAGAGAGAGAGAGAGAGAGAGAGAGGGGGGGGGGCAGGCAGAGACATAGAGCGTCGGCGCCTTGCCATCAGCTACAAAAACAGATAAACAGACCGACAGGCAGACCGACAGATAGCCGGACAGGCAAACAAACTGACAAAAAGAGATAGTGAGCGTCGGCTTCTTTCCATCACCTACACACAGACAGACAGACAGACAAACCATCGACACTTCCCCCCCCCCCCCCCCCCCCCCCCCCCCGCCAGCTACATCCAGACTGGCCCTGCCCGCTTTCGTCACATCACCTGCTCGCTTGACCGCTGATCAACATTTACAAGGTACCGTCTGGCGACCAGCCTTGCGTGACGCCCTTATCATACAGACGCTCTCCCATTAGGCCCACTGGACTGTCCGAGCCGCTCCCACGACAACCCCCTAATGAGCTCTGGCCTGCCTGCCTCTCTACTCCCGTCATGAGGCGAGCTGCCTGTGCTCCACAGCGGCAGCAGGGGAAAATGACGTCATTTCAGACACCGCTGGACTCTCTAGCGGTCCTTTGAAGTGTGGGCATGTTGTGTGCATTCTCTCTGAAAGTGTGGAAATCCTGTGATAACTCGAAGCGCGCGCGCACGCACGCACGCACGCATGCACGCATGCACGCACGCACGCTCGCACGCACCACGCACGCACGCACGCACGCACGCACGCACATACACTCACACAACCAAGAACAAAACAATCAAACAATCAAAACTAAAACCAAGCCAACAAAGACGCAAACAAACAGTGACGCAAAACAAACAAACAAACATGCAAACACACACACACACACACACACACACACACACACACACACACACACACACACACACGCACGCACGCAGGCACACACACACACACACACACACACACACACACACACACACACACACACACACACACACACACCCAGCAACTTTCTGAACAACGCTTAACTCCAGCAAATTTCAGCAGATCACTAAACATCACAATTCTTCTTTTTTGTAACAATACTAAAGCCAAGTAACTTTCTGAACAATTTTGAAACCTAGCAACTTTCTGAAGTACACTAAAACTCAACAACTTTCTGAAAAACACTAAAACCCAGCAACTTCTGAAAAACACTAAAAACCAGCAACTTTCTGAAAAACACTAAAACCAACAACTTTCTGAAGAACGACTAAAACTCAACAACTTTCTGAAAAACACTAAAAACCCAGCAACTTTCTGAACAGCTCTAGAACCCAGCAGTTTTCTGTAGAACACTAACTAAAACGCACCAACTCTCTGAAAAAGACTAAAATCCAGCAACTTTCTGAACAACTCTAAAACTCAGCTACATTTTTGATAACTCTAAAGCCCAGTGACGTTCTGAATAACGCTAAACTAAAAAGCCAGCACCCTTCTGAACAACATTTCTGCTTACTTTCTGTGCAACAAGAAAACGCAGCGACTTTCTAGTTGAAATAAAGCAAACCATATTCCAGTAGAGACAAGGGTGACCAATATGCTAAGAAGAAGAACAAACATGACTTCTCTCTGTTTGTCTCGGAAGGTACATATATCAACTGAAATCAAAGGTAACCATATTCCAGGAACACAAGTCTCTCTTTGTCGGGGAAGTAAATTCCAGAATGCTCCTTCTCTGTCTCTGTCTCTCTGTCTTCTTCTCTGTCTCTGTCTCTCTTCTCTCTCTCTCTGCTCTCGTCTCTCTCTGTATAAAAGTGTGTGTAGTGTGTGTGTGTGTGTGTGTGGTGTGTGTGTGTGTGTGTGTGTGTGTGTGTGTGTGTGTGTGTGTGTGTGGGTGGTTGGTTGTGAAATATCTTGATCTAGTGAAGCATCACAAAAAGAGCACCATATTCCAGACAGAAACAAAAAACAAATCTCTCTTATCGGATTTTTTTTTCCCAGCATAACGAAAGATAACCCTATTCCAGGAAAAAAAAAAGCCTGCAGGAGATGTAAATATCTGCTAGAGACAAAAATATCGTGTTCCAGAAAAACAGATCTGTGTTCGTCGGGAGCGATATGTCTAGAGGTGAGAAAGATACCCAGTTCCACATACACACACACACACACACACACACACACACACACACACCAAGACGCGCGCCGCGCGCGCCACACACACACACAACACCACGCCGCACGCACGCACGACCACGCACGCACGCACGCACACACACACACACACACACACACACAC
>CM065719.1:75231233-75236233 GCA_033310375.1 Conus canariensis | reverse complement strand
AGAGAAACACACAACCACAGTCACACACACAGTCACACAGACACACACACACACGTACACACACACACACACACAAACACCATGCACGCATGCACGCACGCACGCACGCACGCACGCACGCACGCACGCACCACACACACACACACACACACACACACACAAGAAAGAAAGAAAGAAAGAAAAAGAAAGAAAGAAAGAAAGAAGGACAGACAGACAGAAAGCAAGAAAGCAAGAAGTAAATAAATAAGGACAGACAGACAGACAGAAGATCTATTTGAAAATAATGATTCCTTGCAGACGGCATTACACGCCCATAAAGAACATCGTGAACTCCACAATCCCGCAACCCCCCCTCCCCCTCCCCCCCTCCCCCCCCCCCCCCACGCACCTGCTATGTCTCCTCTACAAGTTTGTTTGTTTTTTTTTAAAGAAAAAAAAATGAAACAGAAAAAAAGAAGGACAAAAGAGAAGAGGGAGAAGAAGAAGGGAAAGAGAAAGGAAGAAGACGGGAGAAAGAGACAAGAAAGACAAACAAAGAAGAAAGAAAGATAAGGAAAGGCAGTAAGCAAATAGAACAAAAAAGGGATTGAAAGAAAGAAAGAAAGAAAGAAAGAAAGAAAGAAAGAAGAAAGAAAGAAAGAAGAAAGAAAGAAAGAAGAGTGACAACGAAAGACGAAGTAAGGAAGAAAGCTAGGAACAGATAAACAAACAAACAAACAAATAAATAAATAAAACAAAAAGAACAGAAAAAAAGAAAAGAAAAGAAAGGCAAAAAGGAGAGAAAGAAAGAAAGAATGAAAATATGAATTTGAAAACACAAGTAAGAAGAGGAATAGAAAAAGGAAAGAAAATGATAGAAGAGAAAAGTAAAAGAAGCAAAATGCTAGAGAAAGAACAGACAGGGAGAGAAAGGAAAATGTCAAAGGTAAAGACAGGAAGAAAAGCAAATAACAAAAAAAGATCAGGGAATGAAACGAAAGACACGCAAGAAAGAACCACAGCAACAACAACAAAAGAAAGTCAAGCAAGGCAGGTCAAGAAACACACACACACACACACACACACACACACACACACACACACACATCACACACACACACACACAGAGAAAGGGTAAGAAGAGAAAAAGAAAGACCGACAGAAAATAAATATAAGTACGAAAAGAAAATGAAGAATGTCAAGAAAGTCAGAAGGAAAAGGAACCAAAAAAAAAAAAAAAAAAAAAAAAAAAAAGACGGAGAAAACAGTGGTAAAAAAAAGAAAAGAAGAGAAAGACAGGGAGAAAAAAAAAAAAAAAAGGGGGGGGGGGGGGGGAAGCTGCTATCGCGAGGATGGGCAATGTACATATGCGCTGCAGTCGGCGTTTCAGACTCTAAAGACCAACGCGGAAAATCTCTCTCGCTCTCTCCCCCCCCCCCCCCCCCCATCTCCCTCGCCAGTCTTTTCCTGCCGCAGTGCTCTCCCCTGGGGCTGTGTTCACAACAGACAACGGTCATAAACTGTGCCCCCCACCCCACACCCACCCCCTCCACCTACCTCCCCCCCTACCCCCCCCCCCCCCCCCCCCCCGTCTCTTCCTGTATCCCTTTTCTCCACCCATAACCCGCTTTCCCCCCAGCCATTGGACACCTGGAAGGTCTGTTTCCTGCGCACGCCACATACACGCACGCACGCACAGACATGCACACACACACACACACACACCACACACACACACACAACACGTACGCAGGCATGCACGCACGCACGCTAACACACACACACACACACACACACACACACACACACACACACACACACACACCACCACACACAACACACACACACACACACACACACACACACACACACAAACAAACACCATGCGCACGCACGCACGCACGCACACACACACACACACACACACACACACACACACACACACACACACACACACACACACAATCACACACACACGTATCCACTTCCCACCCACCTTCACACCACTCTCCCTCCTCTGTCCACCCCAGCCCGCTCCACCGTCATCCCTTCTCCGCTTCTCCCTCCCTCCCTCCCTCCCCGTGTCTCCCCTTTACTCCCCACCTCCCTCCCTTCCCCGTGTCTCCCCTTTACTCCCCACCTCCCCTCCCTTCCTCCCCGTGTCTCCCCTTTACTCCCCACCTCCCCTCCCTTCCTCCCCGTGTCTCCCCTTTACTCCCCACCTCCCCTCCCTTCCTCCCCGTGTCTCCCCTTTACTCCCCACCTCCCCTCCCTTCCTCCCCGTGTCTCCCCTTTACTCCCCACCTCCCCTCCCTTCCTCCCCGTGTCTCCCCTTTACTCCCCACCTCTCCCTCCCTTCCCCCGTGTCTCCCCTTTACTCCCCACCTCCCCTCCCTTCCCCCGTGTCTCCCCTTTACTCCCCACCTCCCCTCCCTTCCCCGTGTCTCCCCTTTACTCCCCACCTCCCCTCCCTTCCCCCCCGTGTCTCCCCTTTACTCCCCACCTCCCCTCCCTTCCTCCCCGTGTCTCCCCTTTACTCCCCACCTCCCCTCCCTTCCTCCCCGTGTCTCCCCTTTACTCCCCACCTCCCCTCCCTTCCTCCCCGTGTCTCCCCTTTACTCCCCACCTCCCCTCCCTTCCCCCGTGTCTCCCCTTTACTCCCCACCTCCCCTCCCTTCCCCCCCGTGTCTCCCCTTTACTCCCCACCTCCCCTCCCTTCCCCCGTGTCTCCCCTTTACTCCCCACCTCCCCTCCCTTCCTCCCCGTGTCTCCCCTTTACTCCCCACCTCCCCTCCCTTCCCCCGTGTCTCCCCTTTACTCCCCACCTCCCCTCCCTTCCCCCGTGTCTCCCCTTTACTCCCCATCCCTTCCCGTGTCTCCCTTTATCCCCCCTCCTCCTCCCCGTTCTCCCCTTCTCACTTACTCCCACCTCCCCTCCCTTCCCCGCTCCCCTCCCCTCCCAACTTCTAACGCGCCAAGTTTCTGGTCTGTTCTTTTTGTTCGGTTTCTTTCTGTCATTCCGTTGATGGCTTCTCCTGAAGTCAAACAGGCACGTGGTGCAATTTGACAATACCTACCATGTCTTTCTCTCTGTCTGTCTGTCTGTCTGTCTGTTTGTCTGTCTGCCTGTCTCTCTGTCTGTCTGTCTGTCCGTGTTTGTCTGTCTGTCTGTCGATCCCTCCATCTGTCTGTCTGTCTGTAGACCCCCCCCTCTCTCTCTCTCTCTCTCTCTCTCTCCCTCTGCAACAAGGACAGACTGGAAGAATAGGCTCTGCTTACAATCTCAATCCTTGATCGAGAGTTCTCAATTTTTTTTTCTCTCCCTTCTTTATTTCTCTTATTTCAATAATTGTTTGTGGTTATCATTCTATGCGACTTTTCTTTCACAGCGGACAAGGAATTCTCTGTGAAACGAATGAAAGTCGAGAAAAGTATTGTTCAATGAAAAAAAAAAAAAAAAAAGAACAGCCGTCGTTGTGCAGCGGTTAGCGTGGCGGACTAGCAGAGCCTGGGGATGTGGGTTCGTTTCCACCCTCTGTCTGTCTGTCTGTCTGTCTGTCTGTCTGCCTGTCTGTCTCTGTCTGTCTGTTTGTTTGTTTATCTCTCTCCTCTCTCTCTCTCTCTCTCTCTCTCTCTCTCTCTCTCTCTCTCTCTCTCTCTCTCTCTCCTATTCAGAAAGGGCCCTGTGAATTTTCAAACTACGGAAACTGAAACGTCGGCCCAAAATTGGAGATGAAGAATTCTCTGTCTGTCTGTCTGTCTGTTTGTCTGTCTATCTGCGTGCATGCCTGTCTGTCTTTCTGTTTGTCTGTCTGTCTGTCTCTGTTTGTCTGTCTGTCTATCTGTCTCTGTCTCTGTTTCCCTGTCTGTCTGTCTTTTCTCTTTGTCTCCCTGTCTCTCGGTCTCTGTGTCTCTGCGTCTCTGTGTCTGTATGTCGCTCTGTCTCTGTCTGCCTGTCTGATTATTTGTCTCTTTGTCTGTCTGTTTGTCTGTCTGTTTCTGTTTCTCTCTGTCTCTGTCTGTCTCTCTTTCTCTCTCTCTCACTCTCCTCCTCCCTCCCTCCCTCCTCTCTCTCTCTCTCTCTCTCTCTCTCTCTCTCTCCTCTCTCTCTTCCCTCTCCCCTCGCTTTGTGACTCTTCGGATCTGCCTGTCGGCTGTGTGTCTGTACGTCTGTCTGTCTGCCTGCCTGCCTGCCTGCCTGTCTGTCTGTCTGTCTGTCTGTCTCTCTCTCTCTCTCTCTCTCTCTCTCTCTCTCTCTCTCTCTCTCTGTGACTCTTTGGGCCTGTCTGTCTGTCTCCCAACATTGTGCCTGTGTGCATATCCCACCAGAACTGACAATAACCCTCAACCCACCCCCCACCCCCCCGGCTCTGACTAGGCCTCTGTACTCTGACTGTCTCTGTCTGTCTGTCTGTTTGTCTGTTTGTCTCTCTCCTCTCTCTCTCTCTCTCTGTCTGTCTTTCACTCATTCACTCATTCCTTTTCTCTCTCTCTCTCTCTCTCTCTCTCTCTCTCTCTCTCTCTCTCTCTCACACATTATCTCCTCTTTCTTTGGTCTCCTTTATTTCCTTCAATAATTTCCAGAAGTTTTCATTTTATCCTCTCTCCCACTTCTACTACCTTTTCTTTTTTTGTCTACCTTTCCTTCTTTACTTCCTTCTTTCCTTTATTTCTTTCTATCCTATTCTTCTGAGTACCCGCAGTGTGCAGTGAACGAATGAAGCACTGTGCACATCAGACGCTTCAGACTTCTGATGTTCAGTTTTATTACGTTATTACTATTCTTTTTCTTTTCTTAATTTAAGAGTCTTTGGCTTACTGCCCTCAGGTCTGCTGTAAATTCAGGGAAGAGTTTATTTCTTGTTTGTTTGTTTGTTTTCTTATCTCTACCTTCCCCTTAAACTCTCTCTCTCTGTCTCTCTCTGTCTCTGTCTCGGTCTCTGTCTCTCTCTGTACGTGTATACGTGTGTACGTGTGTGTATGTATTTACGCAACAGTTGAGAGAGAGAGAGAGAGAGAGA
>CM065719.1:75192401-75197401 GCA_033310375.1 Conus canariensis | reverse complement strand
GCGATCTATCACTAGGCTATTCCGGCCCCCTATGCTATGGATATAATGCTATAGAAATGAGGCAGTGGAGACAATGCTATAGACAGGAAACTATAAACATACAGAGCTAATGCAAAATTAAGTAAACTTAGTTGGTGGCAAACTTCGTTCGAAGGGGGGGGGGGGGGGGGGGGGGGCGCTCACTCACACTAGCTCCAAAAAATAAGCAGTCTTTGTCCTCAGTAAAGGGGCTTCACAGGTGGTGTCCCGTGCATGTTATATCAGTGAAGACACCAATGAACACCAGCGAAGTGACCCAGCAGCAGTGCAGTGTCTCCTCTGGTGGGGTGCCTCATAACGACTTGAAAATGAGGATTGCCAATGCCGCAGCCGCGGGACTTTTCGAAGTGTGATTGCGTCCGTGGAGCCAACAATGATTCGGCAGAGTGCAATGTCTTGAGGATAGGTTGCTTCGCGGCGACGTAATGCTTATGATAGCTCCTTGTTGACTGCTGGCACTGCGACAAAACAAATCTCAGTGTGGCTGTGTACGAGAGAGGCGGAATCAGCAGAGTGGGAGGAAGGCGATGGGAAGACTTAAAAGCAATAAATGGAAATAAATGGAGACGACAATGCGAAAAGAAACTATGAGACAAGAAACTGGGTGGTCACTGGATAGAGAGAGAGAGAGAGAGAGAGAGAGAGAGAGAGAGAGAGAGAGAGAGAGAGAGAGAGAGAGAGAGAGAGAGAGAGAGAGAGAGAGATGGAGGCAGCATCAGAGACAGAGAAACCGAACGTCCTTTGAAGTTGCCCACCGTTCTTCCCCCATTTAAAAAAAAATCATTTCTGTGGCTGTCACATCATTCATACCCTCCTCCCATTCCTCCTCGTCTGTACAGCATTACCCTCTGGCCTCACCACCACCATGCTTCCCTCAACAGCCACATAGAGATTAATTTGAAATTTGACAGTCACATCATAGGGAGCAATCAATATGTCGTTACGAGGCAACCCGCGAAAAGAGACACTGCAATGGTGTCGAGTCACTTCGGCGGTATTCTCCTGGCTGCTTTTGCTGGGTTTTTTTTTCTATTTTTTTTTCTTTGTTACATTTCTATTTTGTTGAGTTCACTCGACCTTTTGGTAACTTCTTTTCGCCAATAGCTAGTTTCGTTGAGTCCCGTCAGTCGGTTCATTTAACCTCTAGTTTGATTCGTTTCATCTCTTAGTAGGTTCAGCTTTTTGTGGTCCCAGACGACATGACAACGCTGTCTGCACTTTACTACAGCGTCCTTTCTGGATAGATACTGGTCGGGGGTCAACCAGGCCCGAGAGATACAGACACCTGTAAATATTAGCCAGAATGTGTCTGAATGACAGTCTATAACAGACATACCAATTGAAATGGATGGGGTTAGTTAGACTGCATGGCCCTCGATTATCTGGAGTTGTGGTACACCGCCAAAGTTACTTTTGGTGCTGGAGTCAGACCTTTTTGTTAGTAAATTTCGTCTACCAGATCTGTTTGGCAAGATCCTTTTGATTGTTGATTTCTCTGTGTTATTGACTCAAACGTTTTGTCCTGCAGTCTCCTAACTCCCCACCACCCATTCGCGTCCACCTCCACCACCTCCCCCCTCCATCTCCATCTCCGACAGCACACTTTCCTCTCTCTCTCCCCTCTCTCTCTCTCTCTCTGTCTCTCTCGTCTTGTCTCTCTCTGCTCTCTCTGCTCTCTCTCTCATCTTAGCATGTCCTTGTAATATACATGTGATTGTGCCAGTTGTTTGTAATTTGGTAATCGTTTTCTTTAATGTAAATGTTATTGCGTTTCCAGCTGCATTATGTATTTTCATTACGTTTTCTGTATGTGTACCCCTTCAGTTAGTGGCCTTCAACTAAACTGAATAAAAAAAATCGCATTCGCAATTTCTCTCTCTCTCTCTCTCTCTCTCTCTCTCTCTCTCTCTCTCTCTCTCTCTTCTCTCTCTGTCTCTCTCTCTCTCTCCCCTTTACAGTCTAATATGAGTGTGAATATCTTAAAATTACAAACACTCAAGCCAGTCGTCCAATTTAATCCTGTAAGAAATAGGGCCTCCTCTCAACTCTGGTAAAAAAATTGATAAAGGCTAATACGTCCCACAAGCACACAGCAAAACCTGCCTCTCACAAACTCCTAAAAAACAAGTAATTAGTCTTCAAAGGAATGGGATGTTTGTCGGCACGTCGACTGAATGCAAAGAAAGAAACAAAACGTTCTAGAGAAAGTTAACAAAAAATCTTTTAAAGCGTGGCGGTCTTTATTGGGGAGCAGATTTAGTATAGACAAAGAGAAAACAAAATGAGCAAAAACACGAGTCATGCTATTAACAAAGAAAAAAAAAAGCGTTCTCGAAAAGATATCTTCAAAGGAAGCGAATTTTTATAGCAAAATAAATCTAGTAGAGACAAAAACAAAAACAAAAAAGTTACCAGCTACAGCGGCGTAGTGGTTAGCGTCACACATTCCCGGCTAGGAGGTCTTCGGTTTGATTTCCATTAGAGTCTTTTATATCTGTAGGATTTATCAGCCCACGACCGGCTCCTACGCAGAAGTGAGTTTGCTACGGGCTCAACTGGGAAGACTGGAACCACACAGTCGAGTTCCATCCACTAAATGGATGCGTCTCTGAGAGTGTGGCTCTAACTTCCTGACCAACACGGCGGGTGCAAAATTCCCGACCAGTACCGCAGGGTGTCTGTTTCTCGTGCGTCTGGTTGACGCCGATATAAAATATTGTAAAACTGAGTGTAGCGTACAGCTCTGCAATACAGTCTCAGGCTAGAATGGGGCTCCACAGCATCATCTTCATCATCTACATCCTCATCGATCAGCACAAAAAATGTCTCAGATTTGGGGCCCTTCTTGCCCTGTTTCATTGTAATCTCAGTCTGGATTTCCTCTCCATGTCTATGCTCTTGGTATTTCGTGCCGAGGTAGACACTATCAGCGGGGGCCGGAATAGCTCAGTGGTAGAGCCCCAGACTCGTAATCTTGGGGTTGCGGGTTCGAATCTCCGCCGGGCCGTTTCGGTACAGGGGGAGTTTTCCCTCGGAGTTAACATTGGTTCTGACTCCATTTCCCATACAGTCCTTCGAATGAGACTATAAACCGAGGTTCCGGGTGTGAACGCACGCATAACATCTTGCACACACGTAAAATCCCATCACCACCTTTGGGAAGAGAAGGCCAGTTTGGCTGTTGGTATGGATGACACGTTACACATAGCATGCACCTTCCCGGAAATTGGAGTATAGCTGCCTTAATGGCGGGATGAAAAATGGTCATACACACAAAACTCCACTCCCTTTGTTGGGTAGATGGGATTAATCCTTGCCTGTCTGTACAGGGAGTGTCCGCAGGAGTATCAGCCTGCGTTCGCGAAAAAAAAAGAAAAAGAAAAAAAAAGACACTATCAGCAAGCTAATGAAGACTGTCGCTGGACAGACTAAATGGCGTCCTACGGAAGGGCACGCTCGCTCACGTTGGCACCATGACCAAGCAGCTACTGTCGTAAGCAGGGGGCTTAGAAAGTGGTATCCTGCGTATGTTGGATCACAACAGGCACCAGTGAACACCACCACATTGATTTGGCAGCAGAGCAGTGTCTCCTCCGATGGGTTGCCTCCAAACGGCTTGATGCAGCTGCTGAGGACCAAGCCAGGGTGTGACTGTACCTCAGAAGCCGAAATGAGCAGCGTGGGGCCGGGGGGGGGGGGGTGATGCCACGGGGGTGGCACTTAAAACAACACGGCAAAACAAAACAAAACAAACAAAAAATTCATACAAATCAGACCCTCAAAGGGAGTCTCTCTCTAATGGGAGATAAATCTGGCATATATCATGATGAAAAACTTTCCAGAGAAAAGAACCAAGTCCTTAAAGTGAGTCTACAGTGAAAGGTAAATCTAGAAGAGATCCAGACACAGCCAACCTCCACCCCCACACCCTCCCCCTCAAGAAAAAAAAAGAAAAGAAAAGAAAAGAAAAATGTTCCAACCCACGTATCCCCTGTTTACTCTTCCCATCAAAACCCTTCAAGGGAAGCATTGTTGTTCGTGAGATAAATCTAATATAGAGGAAGCAAAAAACAAATATATATATATATAATTATATATATATATATATATATATTATATATATATATAGAGAGAGAGAGAGAGAGAGAGAGAGAGATAGAGAAGCTTCAACCCATGCCTTCCCTCGCTTCACTCCATATCCCCCAAGTAGTTAGAAAGAGGCGGTTTTTACAGGAAAGTAAATACACATCAAAACAAGCATACATGCTCTAACCAAAAAAAAATCTTTCCAAAGAGGAGGGGGTCTTATTACGAAGGTTCCTTTCCGAGGGGCGTTCCTGGACAAGCGCTTGTAATTGTGAGGGATTCAAACGCACAACCTCTCAAGTTCTTTCAGCCATTTGGGATGGTTCGTTAAACATTTTTTGGAGGATGTTCGTTTTTGCCTTTTGAGATGTTTCGTTTTTCATTTTAGACATTGAGGATGGTCCGTTTTTTGGTTCCTTTGGGGTGGTTCGTTTTGCCTTTGAGGGTGGTGTCTTTTTGCCTTCTAGGGGTAATTCGTTTTATCTTTCGGTATGATCCGTTTTTGTTTTTTTTAGGTGGGGGGGGGGGGGAGGGGGGGCTGGGGAGTGGAGGATGGGGGGGGAGGTTCATTTTTCTGTTTGGGGTTGGTTCCTTTTTGGCTTCTAAACGTTAATGTTAACTGATAATGCATGTTTGTGAGTCCTTGTTAAAAAGCTGAAAAAGTGCAGGGCGGAGGGGGGGGGGGGATGGAGGCTCCACTAACAAAAGGTAAAAAAAAAAAAAAAAGTAGGAAAAGAAAAATAAAATAAAAGGAAAAAAGAAATGTGGGAAAAAAAGTTTGGAGACTGGAGACCCTACATAAAATAAAGTCCAAGAAGAAGAAGAAGGAGGAGACGGGGGAGGAGGGGGAGGAGAATGAAGAGGAGTAGGAGGAG
>CM065719.1:75187401-75189901 GCA_033310375.1 Conus canariensis | reverse complement strand
AGATGAATTAAAAGCAAAAAAGAAAAAAGAGACAAGTTTTGAAGAATCCCGTTTCTAATAAAGCTTTTTTTCCGTTCAAAATTCACTTTATCTTCCATCCGAGACAGCTAAATATTGCCTAAAAAAAAGCTACATCTTAAGGTCGAAGAGGACATCTTTTCGTGTGATGTTCAGCCATTAGTTCTGTCTCAATGCACCAAACATAGTAACGTTATCTGATTTGCAGGAAAACCTGTTGGCATACAACCTCTCACCATGCCACCGCCACGACGGGAAGGTCACCATGAGCCTCACAGCTCAGTGTGGGTGGGTGTGGCTCGTGCTGACTACTGAAATAGTTCCAACTTGCTTCAAAAAAGGGCGAGAACTCAGATCATCGTCGACCAATCAGATGTTGCGTGGTGCGTGGGTAAAATCAGCGGATCACAAATAGAAAAAGAAAAGAGACTTTTCTTCTGACCTCTCGCATGTTCACCTTGTTTGTATTCAAGCCTGAATAAATTTCAAACAGGAACAAAAATCTGGATCTAAGGTTTGATCAATTGAAATTTGCTTTAATTCATCCAAGTTAAAATGAATTTCAAACAGTTAAAAAAAAACCAACCTGGATCTGAGACTACAACATTTGAAATGTGCGTTTGTTTATCCAAGCTTAAATGAATTTCAAACAAACAAAAAAAAATCTGAGATGAAATAATCATAGTGATCCTTTTCTCTGTCTTAACACTTCTAGTTGAGAGAGAGAGAGAGAGAAGGAGGGAGATACGATATGCAGAGTCTAATACCGGGATATTATTCACGATGTTCGCTGAACAGTTTTTTCGACGGTAATTTTCTTTTTTTTTCACACACACACACACGCACCTTCTTTTTCATTTTTTTCTTCTACATGCAATTTTTCAGGTGTATTCGGATCTGTTGTCTGGAACCTCTGGAACCCCCTAATCCAAAGCATCCCTGAATTTCTTCCATCGACTGGCTTTACTGTATTGGCTGATTTGCTTTCTCCGGCAAATGGACAGGGATGGGAGGGTACATCCTCTCTAGCAAGTTTTGCATGACGTAAAACACAGGACTGTGAAGAAGGATCTCTATTGTCTCTGTCGTTCCACGGCAACCGTAGGAATATTCTGCTATGTCATGGGATAATGAATGATCATTGTTATCTGTTGTCGCCAGGCTACCCTCGTAAAGTCTTGGACTTGACTTACTTGACTTAGTCCTCTTCGTTCCGATCGGAACACAGGGCCCGCACTGCAGATCTCCATCTCGCTCTGTCTTGGGCTGTTCTCTTGGCTTCACCCCAGGTCATGTTGGTGAACTTGAGTTCTGCCTGCAGAGTTCTTCTCCAGGTGGTGACTGGTCGTCCTCTCTTCCGCGTCCCCTGTGGGTTCCAGTCCAAGGCGTGGCGTGGGATGGGGGCCTGTCCTCTACGCAGGGTGTGTCCATCCCAACCCCACTTCCTCATCTGGATGCTCTTGGTGATTGGGTCTTGCTTCGTCGGGCGCATGAGTTCCTCGTTGGAGATTCGCTCCGGCAAAGTCTTGGAATGATGCAGATTCCCGTCCATACCCCACCCCCCACCCACCCCCACCCCACCTGATTTCAGTAAACGTTTCATTTGCTAATAGTTATAAAAGTACAGAACAAAAATCCACACCGGAACACCTCCAAGTTCGTGGAGTCTTAAAAGTCCACGAATATCAGAAAGACAATCAGAGGTAACCATTGTGTTTGAAAAAAAATCAATCTGAAATGAAACGATCAACGTCTGTTGGGAAGAAGAAAAATGAACAATACGACCAATGCATGAAGAGATCACAAATTATCCCAATGATGTGTGTGTGTGTGTGTGTGTGTGTGTGTGTGTGTGTGTGTGTGTGTGTGTGTGTGTGTGTGTGTGTGTGTGTGTGTGTGTGTGTGAGTGTGTGTGTGTGTGTGTGTGTGTGTGTGTGTGCTCTCTCTCTCTCTCTCTCTCTCCTTTCTCTCTCTCTCTCTCACGCGCGCGCGCACACACACACACACACACACACACACTCTCCCTCTCTCTCTCTCTCTCTCTCTTTGAAAAAAAAAAGAAAAAAAACAAAAAAAAAAAGAAAAAAAAGAAGAAGAAAACCCCTCAGCTTCACAAACCGCGCATGCCATGCGGCTACAGACCCCCCGGATGATGATGACAGGACATGACCCTACTTGACCTTCAACCTCGGAAACGGAAGGCTCCATGTCAGTTCAGCACAGAACCCCCCAACTCACCGTTATTAGTACATATCTTAAAGCACGGCTGCTCTCCGCCCCCTCTTCCCTCGGCCCTCCCCCCCCCCCTTACGACTTCTCCCTGTCTCTCACTCATCTGTCCTCATCTCCTCCAGTTCCTTACCGATTCTATGTCTGTCTGTCTGTCTGTCTCAGTCTGTCCGTCTCAGTCTGTCTGTCTCTTTGTATCTGTTTGTCTATCTGTTTCTGTCTGTCTGTCTGCCTGCCTGCCTGCCTGCCTGCT
>CM065719.1:75174901-75177401 GCA_033310375.1 Conus canariensis | reverse complement strand
GAGCTCTCTCTCTCTCTCTCTCTCTCTCTCTCTCTCTCTGTTTCTATTTTTGTCTTTCAATATATATGTCTGTCTGTCTGTCTCTCTGCCTTTCTGCCTGCCTGCCTCTGTCTGTTTGTCTGCCTTTCTATTTCTGTTTCTGTTGAGAGAGAGAGAGAGAGAGAGAGAGAGAGAGAGAGAGAGAGAGAATATATATATATATATATATATATATATTGTGTGTGTGTGTGTGTGTGTGTGTGTGTGTGTGTGTGTGGTGTGTGTGTGTGTGTGTGTGTGTGTGTGTGTGTGTGTGTCTGAGAGAGAGAGAGAGAGGGAGGAGAGAGAGAGAGAGAGAGAGAGAGAGAGAGAGTAGGGGGGGATAGATACGGGATGATATTCAGATAATGGGAGAATACCAGGCAAAGTGAAGGAGTGCATTAGGTACCATGTAATGTAGGGGATTGAAACAGACACAGGCCACGTTACGGGAACTAAATGGACACATGTACATGGTAAATTGGTGTAGAGTGGCTTAACTACATGGTCAACAACTGCTGAGTTGATTAGCTACACGGTAAAATGGCGCGGAGTGGTTAATTAAGCTACTGGATAAATTGGTGTAGAGTGAATAAGATATATGGCACGTTCTTGCGAGTTGGAGTAAGAGATACACAGCAAATTGGTGCGAAGTGGATTAGATACGTTGGTGAGGAGTCAATTAGATACTGGAAAAAGCAATAAGAAGTTCGTTAGATAGGGGGATCAGGTAATGAGAAGTGAGTAAGTTACGGGTGGAAATGGTTGGGAGTGAATTGTATACGGGGTTAAGTAAGAGAGGGTGCAAAGTACATGTTCGAGGGTTGACTGCCGAAACCTAGTATCTGTTTTTTCACTCTTTCACAGAAAACGCTTTTGAAAGTTTTAAAGGCTTGTCATAACGTTGGAATTGAAGTTTTCTTAAAAAAAAAAATTGCTCCACACTTAGTATAGTAATCTCAAGTGTGTGTATTCAGTATTAATATCTAAAAAGTTTGTTTTCTTCATTTTATTTGGTAAAACATGAGCATACATGCGGATACGACATTTTTGACAGCCACACATATCCTGTGAGTCGGCAGCAGACAAAAGGGATCGCAAGTTAATCTGTTTTGCTAGTAGCAAGACAAGGCGAGAAAAGAAGAGGTGGGCAGCCAAAACCAAGTATCTTGACTGGAGAGCCCTCTGCTGTCATGTCAACAGTTGCTGTGCCTGACTTACTGACCGCGGCATCATCGCTTCTTGAGATACTTGGTTTCGGCCGTCAGCGTTTCAGTGAGAATGGCAGATTCTTGAAAAACGAATAATAGCATATATAGATACTTGGTTTCGGCAGTCACTGTTCCTTGTTGTCCATCTAAACTTGTTTACGGTTCTAATCAATAACTAGATAAATATTGATCGTATTTCAAAAGAATTGCATTGATATGAAAGAGCATCATGTCCTGGATCTTTTGATACCAAAATGTCAAAATCACCATGTCGAGATACTAGGTTTCGCAGTCAACCCTCAAAATGGAGTAAAGTGACAGTGAGAGAGTCGGGGGTAAAGTAGAGTGGAGTGAATCAGATACAGTGTAAAGTGATGGTGAGTAAATCAGTTATGGGGTAAAAGCAGTGAGGAGTGGATTAGATACGGGTTTAATTAAGTAGTTGTAAGTCAATCCGAAACGAGATTAAGTGGTGAGCAACGAATTAGATACTGGATGTGGTTAAGAGTGAATTAGATGTTATGTATTGTGGTGGAGAGAGGAAACAGAGCACGGGGGTAAAGAGTTGAAGAGTGAATTAGATGTTATGTATTGTGGTGGAGAGAGAATAGAGCACGGGGGTAAAGAGTTGAAGAGTGAATTTGATGTTATGTATTGTGGTGGAGAGAAAATAGAGCACAGAGTAAAGAGTTAAAGAGTGAATTTGATGTTATGTATTGTGGTGGAGAGAGAATAGAGCACAGAGTAAAGAGTTGAAGAGTGAATTAGATGTTGCGTATTGTGGTAGAGAGAGAAAATAGAACACGGGTAAAGCGTTGAAGAGTGAATTAGACACATGCTCAAGTCATGAGCAATGAATTAGATTCGGGGAAAAGGGTGTTGAGTGAATTAAGATACTGGGTAGAGTGGTGGATGTGCATTAGACGCGTGGAACTTGATGGGGACTGAATTAGACACATTGTCGAGTAATGAGGAATGAATTAGATTCGAGGAAAGGGATGGGGAGTACAATTAGATACTGGGTAGAACAGTGGGAAGCGAAGTGGATGCGTGGAACTTGGTGGAAGTGAATAAGACACAGGATAAAGTAGCGGTGAGGAAATTAGAAAAGGGGGGAGTGGGGAGTAGGGAGTGAATTACATACGCGGTTAGGTATTGGTTAGTAAATCAAACAGCAGGTAAAGGGGTGAGGGTAAATTAGGGTAGATTGGTGGGGAGTGAATTGGACACGGAATAAAGTAATGGTGCAGAAATTAGATGGGGGGGGTGGG
>CM065719.1:75167401-75169901 GCA_033310375.1 Conus canariensis | reverse complement strand
ACAGGTGTCTCTTCTTTTATTTTATTTTAATTATTTACCAAAGTATCTTCGGCTCCAGACCAAGCTCCATGCGCTTGACAATCTATGCATTCGTTTACACAACGGGCTGCCTACCTGGGTAGAGCCGACTGAAGAGCTGCCTGCTAACGCTACATCAGTCGTTTCTCGTGCCATTCAGTTCAATATCAGTCACTTAATTTTTCGGTCATTCTTCCATTTTTTTTCCCAAACTGGCCTTCTCTTCCGAAAGTTGGTTGAGGAATTTGACGACGTTAAGTCGGTTTACAGTCTCTTTCAAAATGCTTTTGGGGAAATAGAGAGACAATCGATGTCAAGTCCGAGGGGCAAATCACCATGTACTGAAACAGACCAGCGTAGATTCGAACCCGAAACCCCAGGATCACCAGGATCACGAGTCCGGCGCTCTACCAAATGAGCTATTCCAACCAAGTGAGCTATGTCATATTCTACCAACTGAGACATGTGATATTCTACCAACTGAGCTATGTCCTATTCTACCAACTGAGCTATGTCCTATTCTACCAACTGAGCTATGTCCTATTCTCCCAACTGAGCTATGTCCTATTCTCCCAACTGAGCCATGTCCTATTCTACCAACTGAGCCATGTCCTATTCTACCAACTGAGCTATGCCATAGTCTACCAACTGAGCTATGTCATAGACTACCAACTGAGCTATGTCATATTCTACCAACTGAGCTATTTCCTATTCTACCAACTGAGCTATGCCATATTCTGCCAACTGAGCTATGCCATATTCTACCAACTGAGCTATGCCATATTCTACCAACTGCGCTATGTCATCTTTTGCCAACTGAACTTTGTCACATTCTTCCAACTGAGCTGTGTCATATTCTACCAACTGGGTCATGCCGTACACTACCAACTGAGCTATGTCATATTCTACCAACTGAGTTATGTCATATTCTGCCAACTGGGTCATGTCGTGTTCTGTTAACTGTGCCATGTCATATATTACCAACTGAGCTATCTCATATTCTACCAATTAAGCTATTCTATCGCTGTGCCATGTCATATATTACCAACTGAGCTATGTCATATTCTACCAATTGAGCTATGTCATATTCTTCCAATTGAGCTATGTTATATTCTTCCAATTGAGCTATGTCATATTCTACCAATTGAGCTATGTCATATTCTACGAATTGAGCTATGTCATATTCCACCAGCTGAGTCATGTCCTATTATACTAACTGAGCTATGTCATAGTCTACCAACTGAGCCATGTCATATTCTATCAACTGAGCCATGTCATTTTCTATCAAGTGTGCCATGTCATATTCTACCAACTGAGCTATGCCATTTTCTACCAATTGAGCTATGTCACATTCCACCAGCTGAGCCATGTCCTATTCTACTAACTGAGCTATGTCATGGTCTACCAACTGAGCTATGTCATATTCTACCAACTGAGCTATCTCCCATTCTACCAACTGAGCCATGTCAGAGTCTACCAACTGAGCTACGTCATAATCTACCAACTGAGCTATGCCAGATTTTACCAACTGAGCTATGTCATATTCTACCAACTGAGCTATGCCAGATTTTACCAACGGAGCTATGTCCTATTCTACCAACTGAGCTATCTCCTATTCTACCAACTGAGCCATGTCCTATTCTACCAACTGAGCTATGTCATAACCTACCAACTGAGCTATGCCAGATTTTACCAACTGAGCTATGCCAGATTTTACCAACTGAGCTATGGCATATTCTACCAACTGAGCTAGTCACATCTTGTTAGCAAGGAAGACGCTGTGGATGTGAAACAGAAATAAGCTGTATCAGAAGCTAGAACGGTTAAACTTTCCTTCTTTATATTTCTGTCTTGCCGTTATAATTCCAACTGTTCTTCATTTCTCTCGTTTGTACAGTGGAAAATATAATTCACAGTGTTCTTTACTTCTGTCGCTTGTAGTGGTAAATATCATTCCCAGTGTTCTTTATTTCTGCCGCTTGTAGTGGTAAATATCATTCCCAGTGTTCTTTATTTCTGCCGCTTGTAGTGGTAAATATCATTCCTAGTGTTCTTTATTCCTGTCGCTTGTAGTGGTAAATATCATTCCTAGTGTTCTCTATTCCTGTCGCTTGTAGTGGTAAATATCATTCCTAGTGTTCTTTATTCCTGTCGCTTGTAGTGGTAAATATCATTCCTAGTGTTCTTTATTCCTGTCGCTTGTAGTGGTAATATCATTTCAGCGTTCTTTATTTCTGCGCTTGTAGTGGTAAATATCATTTCCAGCGTTCTTTATTTCTGCCGCTTGTAGTGGTAAATATCATTTCCAGCGTTCTTTATTTCTGCCGCTTGTAGTGGTAAATATCATTTCCAGCGTTCTTTATTCCTGTCGCTTGTAGTGGTAAATATCATTTCCAGCGTTCTTTATTTCTGCCGCTTGTAGTGGTAAATATTAACCACAATGTTCTTTTTAGTTCTGCCGCTTGTAGACTAATAGTAAAAA
>CM065719.1:75147401-75149901 GCA_033310375.1 Conus canariensis | reverse complement strand
AGAGAGAGAGAGAGAGAGAGAGAGAGAGAGAGAGAGAGAGAGAGAGAGAGAGAGAGAGAGAGAGAGAGCGCCTTTGCTTTCCTTTGATGTTTTTTTCCTGCTCAAACTGTAAAGGTACCCCAGCACCTACGCCCTTATATATAATCTGTTATCATAGCACATACCCTTCTCTTGAAGGGTCAACGTAAACACTAAACAGGAAGCAGTCCCCCCACCCCACCCCCCACCCCCACCTCCTCACCCGTGACAAGAACACGGAGCAGCTGCAGCCAATCAGCTTCTCCTGTACACAAACCAGATCGCCCTGTCAAAACCGGCCACCGGCCAATCAACACTTTCGACACAATCCAGGCCCACATCCGGGGCACGCGACCATGCCTCGTAGGGTGAAGAGGGCGCACGCGCCCAGTCAGTGTGTTGTGAAATGTGATTGGATGGCTGTGATTTATGGCCGTTAAGTCACTTGGAAAGTTGAGAAAGTCTCTCTCTTTATTTTGTTTTCTTTCTTTTCGTTTTTCTTTCTTTTTCTTTTCTTTTCTTTTTTCTTTTTTTTTTTTTTTCTTTCGTAGGAGTCTGTGGGGGAGATGGTGTTTGTAAATGAGGGAGTTTGGTGTGGAAAGGGAGAGAGAGAGAGAGCGAGAGAGAGAGAGAGAGAGAGAGAGAGAGAGAGAGAGAGAGAGAGGATGAAGGATGCCTGCAAAGGGAGGGGACAGGGTGGGGGAGAGGACGATTTTATTTCTGTTTTCTTTTCTTTTCTTTTTTTTTCTGTTGTTGTTGTTGTTGTTGTTGTTGTTGTATTGTGTGTGTGGAATGAGCACCGGGTTGGCATGTCTGCGCGCGCTCTCTTGTGTGCGTGTACGTGTGCGTGCGTGCGTGCTTGCGTGTTTGTGTGTGTCTGTGTGTGACAGACAGACAGACAGACAGACAGAGACAGAGACAGAGAGAGAGAGAGAGACAGTCTAAGACAGAGACAGACAGACAAACACTGTCTCTCTCCCTCTCTCTCTCTCTCTCTCTTCTCTCTCTCTCTCACCACACACACACACACACACACACACACACACACACACACACACACACACACGCACACACGCACAGATGGTAGGAGTGACGGTTGAGGGAGAAGAGAGGGAAAGAGAAATGAGCATAATTGACTTTTCATTAATTAAGCTTTGCGGAGATTGCCTTCTAGGAATTGTTGTAGCCTGACGTCTGTCATTCGCTCCTATGTGGCAAGCCTGTCCCCAAACTGGAAAAAATGCGTTCAGAAGCAAGGATCTGCACTGGAGCGACTTTTAGTCTACTGATACTCTGTCTGTCTGTCTACCTGTCTGTCTGTCTGTCTCTCTCTCACTCTGTCTGTCTCTCTCTTGGTTTCTCTGTCTGTCTGTCTGTCTTCCCCCCCCCCTCTCTCTCTCACTGTGTGTGTTGTGTGTGTGTGTGTGTGTGTGTGTGTGTGTGTGTGTGTGTGTGTGTGCACGCGCGCGCGTGTGTGCGTGCATGCATGTGTGCGTGCGTACGTGTGTGTGTGTGTGTGTGTGTGTGTGTGTGTGTGTGTTTGAGAGAGAGAGAGGAGAGAGAGAGAGAGAGAGAGAGAGAGAGAGAGAGAGAGAGAGAGAGAGAGAGAGAGCACTTATGTCCTCATATGTCATCTCAAATCTTTTCACCAAACTGGAACTAGCTGTTCTGACGCTTTTCAATTCTGTCCACCTAGCCCGATTTCGTTTTCTTAAAAACAAAGCTCATGATCTTTAATCTTTGTCGAAAACAGCAGACGCAACATTTAATCTTTGTCAACATCAACAAAACACGCTCATAAATAACCTGACCTAGTTTCAAAACATCCAACGATCCATTACAAGTAAAACACAAAAACAACCCTCCCAATTTTTCCTTCCCCCCCCTCCCCATCACTGTACCTCTCTCTCTCTCTCTCTCTCCTCTCTCTCTCTCTCACACACACACACACACACACACACACAAACACACACACACGCACGTACGCACGCACGCACGTACGCACACACGCACGCACGTACGCATGTACACACACACACACATACACACACACACACACACACACACACACACACACACGCGCGCGCGCGCGAACGAGCAAAGGTATAACGACTTCTTCAACAAAGACAGTACAATGGGCCACAAAGGCAGAAGAACACAAGCAGACGTGAATAAATTTTCAAAAAGCCATTAAAGAGAGCGAAAGAAAAGAGGAAATTAAAAAAAAAGAATTTCAAGATGGCTATGAACAGAACCGATTTTCTTAAAAACACATTATAATACTTTCACAGAACTATATTTATATTCATGTAAGATTAGTTTGAAAACAGAACCAAAATGTGACAGGTTTTGCTGGTCAGCTGAGCAACCGATTCAAACTCGAATTGCACAATGCCAGAATGAATAACAACCGAACCGGCTCTGACGAAGTATGGGATTAATTATTATGAATAAATGTTGCTCCAGCCATCAAATTTAGAAC
>CM065719.1:75139901-75142401 GCA_033310375.1 Conus canariensis | reverse complement strand
CCCATGCATTTTTCAGTACTATGCTAACATGTTATCACACACAATTAAAAACAGCAATAAAACTTTCCAGCTATTCTCATTCATTATACAACTGAGTGGCATAACGAAATTACATCCAATAAAATGAATTGGACCGCATGAGAGAGAGAGAGAGAGAGAGAGAGAGAGAGAGAGAGAGAGGGGGGGGTTGGGTATGTGTGTGTGGGGGTGGAGTGGGGAGGGTAGGGGCGGGGATGGGTGGAGTGTTTGCTGTGGATGAGAGAACTTGTGGCAGGAGTTCCTTTGAAGGGCAGGAAAGGAGGTGGTATAGTACCCAAACATAAACTTTTTTCTTTGGGAACAGGGGGGATGGCGTGGGGGTTGGGGCAACAACAAGAAAAAGAAAATATCTCAACACCCAGAAATTCTACGGGAAGAGTCTCTGGAAGAAGAAGAAGAAGAAGGAGAAGAAGAAGAAGAAGAAGAAGAAGAAGAAGAAGAAGAAGAAGGAAGGAGGAGGAGGAGGAGGAGGAGGAGGAGGAAGAGAAGAAGAAGAAGAAGAAGAAGAAGAAGAAGAAGAAGAAGAAGAAGAAGAAGAAACCCTCATCAGATAACACAACTAATTGTCGCTGACACCCACCCACCCACCCCTTCTTACATATCCTTCGTCCCATTTGCCCAGAGCATCCCTCCACCCTTTCTCCCCATCCCCCACCCTCATCCATCACCACCACCACTCCTCCCCAATCCCACCTATCCTCATACACACCTACCCATCCCCCCCCTCCCCCCCCTCCCCTCATCCTATCTCCCGGAGCCATTTCAACACACATCCATCATAGGATTAAAAACGAATCCATCTCGTTTCCCAGACAACAAGACTCTCGTGTGGTGCCAGACCCCGTACTGTGTCTACTGCTGTTGGCCACCGTCTGTCTAGAAGAGAGACGGAGGACGGTGAGTCGGGGGGTGGGGGGGAGAGTGGGGGGAGGCGATGTCGGGGATGGGAGTGGTGAGGGTGGTGGTGGTGATGGTGGAGAAACTCAACTCTGGAACCGTCCCTGCCTATGCCATGGTAGGTAACTCTCCGGACAAACCCCACCCTACCCCACCCTACCCCGTCCCTCCAATACATATTCTGTCTTCCCCTCCACTGACCAACCCCGCTTCCTCATCCTCCCCCACCCACCCACCCACCCACCTACCCGTGAACAGCGAATGAACGATCGCCGCCAGCTCTGTCGACCAATCACAAAGAAGTTTTTACAGAATTTGACGAATCACGTAACCGAACACATCTATTCATACTTATAATCCAAAGAAACGGAAACGACAAACGAAGACGAAGTTTTAAACAAGCTAGGGTATTTTATTTATTTATTTTTTTTTTAACTTAGCCTCTTTCCGCAGAAAATCCACTTTCTCTTCGATATGAAGAAGATGAATGCTGGCTTAAAAAGGGGGTAGAATAATGAATTGAACAAATGTGTTCAGCCGTGATATAGTTGCCCACACCCTCTTCCAAAAATAGCAGCGTCATCTGATTGGTAGAAAGCGCCGTCGGCTTTTCTTTTCTTTTTTTTTTTTTTTCCACACTCAACATGCAAGAGAGACTTACCCAGAGCGCTGAAGGCGGAAATGACGATCGTTGGTTGCATGATGGGAAGGAGAGAGCTTGAGACACAGCCTGCAACAACAACGAGAAGAAAATTAGATTTGAGGAAAAAACAAACACAAAACAAACAAACAAACAAACAAACAAACAAACAAAAAACAGTTGAAAGACCAGTTGTGATAGGAAGCAAAAAGAGATGCTCAATGTTGCGTAAAGTGTAAAGTGAAAAATAATGTCATTCTTTTTACATCATCTCAAAGTTCTCGACAGACGTACGTCGGTAGGGGCGTGGGGTGGGATGAAGGATGGGGATGGGATGGGATGGGGTGGGGGGTTCAGTTTTGTGTGGGTTATACTCATCAAAAATCGCTGTGCATATTTTTTGTTTGCAGCTTCGCAAAAAGAAGTGCGAAGACATTTAAATGATATCAGTTTCTTATTAGAGACAGAGAACATGGGTATTGTGCGCATGTCCGTAAGAGTGGGATGCAGTTTTGAATTGAGGCACGCTGTATGAAATGTGCTTGTCTATAAACACTCCCTTTTGTGAGAGTTTTCGCAGTTCACTTTTTTTTTCTTTGTTTGTATTGTACGCTTTTCTTTTTTGAGGGAATGTGTGTGTGTGTGTGTGTGTGTGTGCGAGCGTGCGTGCGTGCGTGCGTGCGGTGCGTGCGTGTGCGTGCGTGTGTTTGTGTGTGTGTGTGGGGCGTTTACGTGAGATGTGTGAGTGTGAGTGGTGTGTGTGTGTGTGTGTGTAGTGTGTGGTGGAGAGAGAGAGAGAGAGAGAGAGAGAGAGAGAGAGAGAGAGAGAGATGGACGGGGGTGGAAGGGCGGAGAAACAATAAGCAGATACAACATGGAGTAAAGAAAAAAAAAACATATCAAATACTCTCTTTTAGAAAATAA
>CM065719.1:75132401-75134901 GCA_033310375.1 Conus canariensis | reverse complement strand
GTAGCATAAGTTGCATTTTTAATGCGATGGCGTGGAAAAGAGAAATGATATCGGGATTCCAAGCGAGTCTAGGGGAGACGGGGGTGGGAGGGTAAGGACAAGGGAAGGGAGGAAGGATGGAGGAATGGAGGAAAGGGGAAGATGGGGATAAGGGGGGGGGGAGGGGGGGGAGGGGGGAGGAACAGCTTGTCTACAATATTTCGGCTCAATGAAGAGCCTTTGTAGAGCACAAACAGGCTAGACGTATGACAAAGAGAGGCAAAAACTCTGAATTCTTTCCGTAGGTGCCCGGTAACAGGTTCAATGACAAAGCACCCAACTGCTAGTCAGGTGGTGCGAGTTCGAATCCCAGCTTAACAGAAGGCCATTATCATCGTCCACCTTCACGTGTTGTCATTCTGGTGGTAACAGTGTAAGGTTGGACAGGTTCCCTACGACAGTTCCCCTCTTCCGGCCACGCTCTTATCTCCCCCTGTACCCCCCCCCCCCCCCGCCCCACACACACACCGCTTCCTATCATTTCCTTGCCTGCTAAATCATCTGTGATGGGTGTAGCCATCAAACACCTGAATGTAGGGTGTTTTTTCCGCGGCACTGCGACATTCACGCGTCCATGTGGTCAAAATACAGCCGATCTCACACACATCTCTCAGCTCTTTGTCCCATACACCCGATCCCTACGTGTCTGGACGCGTCAAAACCATGAAGAGTTCCATCTGATCTGCTTAAATCTTTAATTTTCTGACACTCTCTCCGCAAACCTGCGTCAACCATCATCACACCAGATGCACATCTGGAAGCGGACCCACCAAGGCAAACGGAAACAGAAAGCGGAAGCGGAAGCGGAAGCAAGGCCGACTACTTAGTTAGGAGACACCTGGCGTCGAGACCTTGAAGTAGACCCGAACAGCTGAGATCCACCTGGGGACAGTGGGACAGAAGGCGCGGGAAATAAACAGCAGCAGGAGAAGATCCACGACAGATGCCGTTGTTGAAGGCGACGTTTTGCTGTCTCAGTGAAATCGGTTGTTGCTTTAAGCGGGAAAAAGGCCTTTCCAGCAAACGGAACTTGATGTTTGTTTGTTTCTTTTTTATGACGATGATTGTTGCCTTTTCGATGTAAATACTTAAGGCTCGTTTTCTTTTTTTTTTTTTTTTTTTTTTAAAAAGGTTTAATATTTCTTTTTCATAAAAATCTGTGCGTCACAGATTACAAGACGTTTAAAATCACGAAACTGCAGACGAATATTTGTACATTCACGACACACACACACACGCACATATACACTCGCGCGCGCTCACACACACACACACACACACACACACACACACCACACACACACACACACACACACACACACACACACACACCCGTTCCCATTCCCATTGCCATCAGCATTGTCTCTGAATGGCTAGAGGAGTGCGCAGGGTTTTGTTGGTTTTGTTCTGTTGTGGCAGTTTGTCTTCGCTTTGTTTTTCAATGTCGGTTCCTGTCATTCTATGCGCAGTTTCACAAGCTTTCACTACAGTCAGTTGTATTCTTTGTCTAGATACAGTCTCTCGCTCTCTGTCCGTCCGTCTGTCTGTCTGTCTGTCTGTCTATCTGTCTGTCTGTCTGTCTCTCTCTCTCTCTCTCTCCAATCACAAAACGTCTGTCTGTCTGTCTGTCTCTCTCTCTGTCTCTCCAGTCAGAAGACGTTTGTATTCATAATGCATTGGGTGGAGAGAGACAGAGACAGAGAGAGAGAGAGAGACAGACAGACAGACAGACAGACAGACAGAGACAGACACACAGACAGACATAGGGCACACATACAGAGAGAGAGAGAGAGAGAGAGAGAGAGAGACAGACAGACAGACAGACAGACAGACAGAGAAGCAAAGGGTGGGAGGGGAGAGAGAGAAACAGACAGACCAGACCGACCGACAGACAGACAGACAGGCAAACAGACTGACAGAAAGACTGACAGAGAGACTGACAGACAGACCGACCGACAGACAGGTACAGATACACAGACAGAAGAGAAAACTAACCCATAACACCGACACAGCCATTCATACCCACCAATAAAGCAAGCAAGTAACCAAGCAGTCATCAAACCATAAACACCTTGAACGATACAAATCAACTATCGGCACTTCTTTCCACTCTGAACTCTGTCCCTCCTTTTCCCAAACAGGCCAAAAATTTCGCAGAAAAAAAAAAACCAACAACAAGCAAACACACAAACAAACAAAAAAGACTGAAAGACAAAAAGATCGACAAGGCGGAAGAATTACAGAGAGAAAGACAAACAGAAAAAAAAATAGAAGAAAAGACAATAAGACAGATAGCAATATGGAAGGAAAGACAGACATTAAAAAAACAATAACAACACATAGGTAGAAAGAAATAAGCGCGACAGACCGGTAGACAGACAGATCGGCAGACACGCACACAGACAGAAAGAAAAAGACAGACAGATACACTGAGAGCAAGACAGACAGAAAGAAAGAAGAA
>CM065719.1:75099226-75109226 GCA_033310375.1 Conus canariensis | reverse complement strand
CAGAAGAGAGAGAGAGAGAGAGAGAGAGAGAGAGAGAGAGAGAGGAGAGAGAGCATCATGATGATGATGATGATGATGATGATGATCATCATCATCATCATCATCATCATCATCAATATTATCATCAACAACAACAACTACAACAACAATAACAACTAAATGATCATAGTACGGCTGCAGTCGGCGGGTCTCGTGAGAATGGCCTGACATTTCATCACAGGGTTTATTTCTTCATCAATTTGTTTCTTTTCTGTTCTCGTCGGTCTGGATGATGGATGATGGCAGTAGCCACTGGTCCCATTATGATTATTGTCCCTGTGATAGTGTTACATCACACACACACACACACACACCACACACACACACACACACACATGCACGTACGCACGCACGCACACACACGCACACATGCACGTACGCACGCACGCACACACACGCACACATGCACGTACGCACGCACACACACACACACACATGCACGTAAGCACGCACGCACACACACACACGCGCGCACGCGCGCGCGCACTTGCATGTACGCACGCGCGCGCGCGCGCGCGCCCACACACACACACACACACATTCTCTTTCTCTCTCTGTGATCTCTCTCTCTCTCTCTCTCTCTCTCTCTCTCTCTAACACACACGTGCAAACACATATACACATCTACACACACGTGCTCGCGCACGCATGCACACACACACACGCGCGCGCACGCACGCACGCACACACACGCACGCACGCTCGCAGGCACACACAAACATACACAAATAACAGAGAGAGAGGAGAGAGGAGGGGGGGGGGGGGGGAGCGAGAGGGAGAGACAGACAGACAGACAAACAAACAAGCAGACAGACAGACAGAGACAGAGACAGAAATGCTGAGAGCATTTTTCCCTTCGTGTCAAAGCTTAAATTGTGGATTTCTACACGTGCTGCTATTCATTCCTTTGATGCGAACACCAACAACAATGTTTAACAGCAACAACAACAACAATGATTATAACAGCAACAACACGCGTATTGTCCACACCTCCTGAGCACAAGTGTTCCCATTCGTCTCCTCCCCCCCCCCCCCCCCCCAGTCTAATTCTACCCCAGTCAAAAGCACTGTCCCTGAAGCAAAAAAAAGCAACAGGTTAAAGCCGACAGAATTCCCTACCAATCACATGGAAGTATACAGAATTCAGCGAATCACTCGTCACGACATATACTTTAATATTCATAAATAAAAGAGGCAGATCAAGTAGAAGACAAAGACGAAAGTTAAAGAATCGTAATTTTCTTCTTTTCTCTTTCAAGTTCTTTCCATGCAAAATTCACTTCATCTCAAAGACGTTAACGATCAATGCTGGCAAGAGGACAATAAAGATGTTTGTTGTAAAATGTATGTTCTCCTATCTTCCTCCTTCTCTGTCTGCCCCCTTCCCCCTCCCTCCCCACCCCCGCCCCTCCACCTTCACCAAAAATAGCAACATTCTCTGTTTCGTAAGAAAAGGCGACAATTTTCCTTTCCTTTCTTTCTTTCTTTTGTTTATTTATATATCATTCATTTATAGTCTTTCCTACCTGAAAGTGCCTGGTTTTCAAGAGACACCTGAGGTATGAATTCTTTATCTGGTTTGAGTTTATTCTCTCCGTCTGTCTGTCTGTCGGTCGGTCGGTCTCTCTCCTGAACTAAAACTCCTGTAATGGATACGCATTTCTTTCTCTTACTAAATAGTGGTAACAGACGCAGGGGTAAGGTTCTGGGTTTGTTTATCTCATGATTATCCCTGTTTATCTTCCCGCCGCATACGGATTCGCTCGAGCGTCGAGTCCACGGCTGAGATAACGTGACTGTGTAGTTTTATCTTAGTGGGGTGCATGTTGGTTCACTGGGCGGGAGGTTGTTGGTTCAAGCCTCTATCTGATGATGTCCTTTCTCTCTCCTATTTCAGGTGGGCAGAAAGAGGGAGTAAGAGAGAATGCGAGTGAGGAAAGGCAAGAGAGAGAGAGACAAATAGAGACACACACACCACACACACACATATATATATATATATATATATATAACTAATAATAATTCCAAGGGTAAGTAACTGAGCACCATTCCAGCAATTTACAGAGCAGCTTGGTGTTGCAATGACTGCAAGAAATATAGAATTATAAAACACAGCTTGCTCTTACGTCTTAGATTGAAAAAAATAGGGGGAGATAAGCATTCATATCCGCAATGGTAGATAATTCTGCCTAACTAACAGTATGTGCTTGAGTGGGTGAATGGGGAATAATAAATGCTTCTCAAAATGAGCCTTCAGCAAGCTTATAGTCTCCAAGGGGGAAACAATCTCCAAAAGGGAGAAAACTCACTAACATATTATAACTCCTGGTCAGATACCGGTATTCCGGAACCTGATTGTTTCTCCTCAGTGACCTCGGAAAGTATTAGCCTTCTCTGCCTTTTAGGTTTTTAAGCAGAATGCAATCCCACAAAAAGGCTGGTGTGCAATACCATAGTATGTTTGTTGAATTTTCAAAAAAACAACCAAAGGTCCCACCTAAGAAGCAAAAGAAGATTATGAAACAGCAAAATAAGCTACATTTTCTTGTGAAAAGCAGAAAATATAAAAAGATAACATCTTAAGACACAAGTGTGTGTCTTAAGACAGACAGATATAGACAGAGAGAGAGAGAGAGAGAGAGAGAGAGAGAGAGAGAGAGAGAGAGGACAAAAATAATATAATAATAATACGGCCGCAGTCAGTGTGTCTCGTGGGAAGGGTCTGGCATTTTCTCTCACGTTTTATTCCTTTATTAATTTATTTATTTTCTGTTCACGTCGTTTCTCGCTCATGGATCATTGCGGTTCCCCTTTGTCCAATTAACGTTATTGTCCCAGTGATAGCGTTGGACCCAAATGACGTCGGAGAGAGTACACACACACACACCACCACACACACCACACACACACACACACACACCACACACACACACACACACACACACACACACTCTCTCTCTCTCTCTCTCTCTTTCTCTCACACACACACACACACACACACACACACACACACACACACACACACACAGAGAGAGAGAGAGAGAGAGAGAGAGAGAGAGAGTCATTTTCCCAACCCCCTATTATTGTACAAGCACACAGTCCAATCAACGCCATTGTTAGTCAATTTGCAGGCATTGCCACAATAATCTAACGGGCACTGAGTGCTTGCCTGTTTTTCTGCTCCATTTTGTTTCAGCATGTGAGTCCAAAAGCAAATGGTGTAAGCGTGTCCTTGACATTTCAGTCGTGTCCCACGCGGAGACACAGCAGACGTGAACACTAAAAACACATGTTGTTTCTCTGCGTCGAACTTTTATGTAACAATATTTCTGTCATTACCGTCATCGTCAGAATGCCGGTAGAGAGCGTCGGGGGTGTGGGATGAGTGGGGGGGGGGGGGGGGGGGGGGGGGGGGGAGGGGGGTGGTATGGAGTTGTTCAGTACTGTACTTGTACGCCTGTCTCCTCGAAATATTGTGCTGGTAACTTTCTCTGTTTGGGGCTCTCTCTTTACCTTTGCTCTTAAAAAAAAAAAATCCGTCCCGTGTTTCTGCTTATACTGTCCATTCGTTTCTTGTAGAAGGTCGTTCACATTTTTTGGTCTTCTCTTCAGCCACAATGTATTATTCCATGCTGGCTTCTTGTTTTCGTAATGACCCCCATAATCTGGCGACTAGGTACATAGTGAGACTGTCCACAGTGCTCGGAGTGGACATTCACTGGCGATTCGGTGGAGTCCATTTGCCAATATGACTTTTCCCAGATTCGTTGTCTTTCTTGTTGTATTTATACGTGTTTTTTTTAATTTTTTTATTTTTTTTTTCTCAAGGTCTGACCAGCGCGTTGGGCTAATGCGTCTCGGTCAGACATCTGCCAAGTCGTAGCTACGAGACCCTCGTCTTCAATTCTCTCATAATTAGTTATTAATTTCATTCATCCGCCAGCTTAACATTATGCGCAGTATGGTCTCTCAAAACGTATGTGGTGTAGCGTATATGGACTAGTCCACACGCAGTGACGGCACCTTTATGATGAGACTGAAACTGAAACTGATCTTCTTTTTTTTTTTTTTTTTGGTCATTGCGTGAACTGGGAGAGGAGGGATGCCAACTACAGCGGAATGACTGACAGCCTCACCATGGCTTACTTTTATCCGCCTTAAGGTTGAAGGTTAAGGTTAAAGTTCCCAAAGCCTAGTAGCCGTAAGGGGAAGTGAACTGTCGGGGGTGGGGTGGGGAGGGGGGTGTCACCCGTGTCGAGGGCACAGCGTGATGGAAAGCGGAGCCCACCCCTTCTCGTTCTGTCGCCTTTAACTTCCCCTGAACTCAATCAGGTACCCATTTACTGCTAGGTGGACACAGAGAGTTTTCGAACCGAAAAAAGGGGCCGGAATAGCTCAGTTGGTAGAGCGCCGGACTCGTGATCCTGGGGTTGCGAATTCGAATTTCGGTACAGGGGAATTTTTCCCTCGGAGTTAACATTGGTTCTGACTCCATTCCCCATACAGTCCTTCGAATGAAACTATAAAACGACATCATGCACACACGTAAAATCCCATCACCAACTTTCGGAAGAGAAAGCCAGTTTGGCCGTTGGTATGGATGACACGTTACACATAGCATGCACCTTCCCCGAAGATGGAGTATAGCTGCCTTAATGGCAGGATGAAAAACGGTCATACACACAAAACTCCACTGCTTGTCTATACAGGCAGTGTCCGCAGGAGTATCAGCCGGCGTACGCAGAAAGAAAGAAAGAAAGAACCGAAAAAAAAATCAAAACCAACTCTTCGATGGTTCGAACTCCCGACCATTACTTCCGCAGACTAACGCTCTAACCCTTTGGCCAGGGGCTCGTCTTTCTTGACATGCGATGAATTGCTGTATTTATGTAGATATTGCTTTGCTGATTGTTTCCTTTCGTTTATACAAATCAGTTTTGATTTAGCAGTCACATACAGTTCAACAATAAACATCAAGATTTGAACATCAAGAAGTTAGTGCTTCTGGTGAGTTCACATGCTTTGTGTTACATATGTGGCAAAGGAAATGACAGGAGACTATAAAATAAAGTTACAATTCTAAATAAAAGACGCAAAAATATACATTCCTACACACACACACACACACACACACACACACACACACACACACACACACACACCACACACACTAATCCCATGAGGCCACAGAGGAAGGGGAAGAGATGTGGGGATGGGGGTGGAGGTAGGAAGGCACGAGTGTCTCAGATGAGAAGACCCCTTCTCTTTAAGACAAGGAGTTTAGCCCAACACGCCCGTCACCGTTTGAGAGTCTAGCTAATAATAGTGTCTGCTGCGCCCTCGCTTGCACATGTTTTGGCTTCTACATGTATACATTCATTGTCTATTTTCAAACGCGCGCGCTCGTGCATATACGCGCGCCCGCGCGCGCCACACACACACACACACACACACACACGCGCGCGCGCGCGCGCGCGCGCGGCGACAGAGAGGAGAGAGAGAGAGAGAGAGAGAGAGAGAGAGAGAGAGAGGAGAGGTGAGAGAGAGAGAGAGAGAGAGAGAGAGAGAGAGAGGAGCGTCTCTTTCTCTCTCTCTCTCTCTCTGGCGGAATGTGTGTGTGTGTGTGTGTGTGTGTTGTGTGTGTGTGTGTGTGTGTGTGTGTGTGTGTGTGTGTGTGTGTGTCTGTCTGTCTGTCTGTGTGTCTGTCTGTCTGTGTGTGTCTGTGTGTGTCTGTGTGTGTCTGTGTCTGTGTGCGTGTGTGTCTGTGTGTCTATGTGTCTGTGTGTATGTGTGTGTCTGTGTGCGCTCCTACAAACGATCAACTTTCAATGCTTCTATAAACAAACAAAAACACCACCACCACCACCACCACCACCACCACCACCATTGTAGCCTCTTCTCTTCTCTTGCATTTCCCTTCCTTCTTCTCCCCCCCACCCTCCCCCCGTCCCCCCAGCTCTCTGTCCCCCGGGTGCCCCCCCCCTCCCCCGCCCCTAAATCTTACGTCAGCGGAAGTTCCAAGCGGTGTGGTGGGCCCGCCCACGCCTGAACAACGTCATGTCTGTGTTGGGTGGGGGGAGGGGGAGAGGGGGGAGGGGGAGCATGGGGGGGTGGGGGTGGGAGCTTTTGTTTCTTTGGGGGGTAGTCCTGCAGTCAGTCGCTAGCGGAGAGCACAGCTAAAAACGCAGGCGGTGAGGGAAAAACCATTAGTTCTGGTACGATGGTCTTTCATCGCAACTGATCTACAGGCTATGGGAATATTCCAGTTTCCAAAAGGTCGTGCTTTACTGGTTTGATGCTATTCGGACGTGCAAAAAAAAGAGAGCCATTTTTATTAAATAGGAAGGAAAGAAAACGGATAGAATAACTGGTTTCAATAAAGAGAAAGATTTTTTGTGGTTGTTATGTACTTGAAGACAGCAGTTTTCCCGTGAAAACAACTTATTATCACGGGAAACAGTTCTTTTCTCATGGGAACAATTACAGTTCGCATCTAGAAAAGTGGTTGTGACATACTAATTAGCTGGGGTTTTTTTTTAATGAAGAGAAGAAGCTGTTTTCATGTTATTACAAGACTGAAAAGTTATCTTCAAGCAAATACCGCTCATTGTCATATGAATACAGGTACCTTCACGTAATAATGAGCTGTGTTTTCATACGGAAATGTTTTCACATAATAGCAATTTCGCCGTGGAAATAAGTGTTGTTCACGTGATAATAGGCTGTTTTGACACTTAAAAAAAGCTCTCTTTCACTTCACAGCTGTTTCCATAGGGAAATCACTCTTTCTCTTGTGACAGGTAATTGTTTTCACATGGGAATACTATTTTCACGTGACAACCATTTTCACATGGAAATGGCTGTTTGCACTGGATAGCTCATCTCACATCGAAATAGCTATGTTTCACGTGAGAGCTGTTTTTGGTTTTGCTTTGTTTTGTTTCTATTGTTTTGTTTGTTTGTTTGTTTGTTCTTTTACATGGAAATAACGGTTTTCATGGGATAATTAAATGTTTTCACAAGGAAATAACTATTTGTCATGTGATAGTTGTTTTCACATGATAATGGTTTTGACGTAAGAGCTGTTTTCACATGGAAATATATCTGTTTTCAAAATGGAAATAACTATTTTCCCCGTGATAGCTATTTTCACATAGAAATAAGTTTTTTTCCCACATGAAAATCAAATATTTTCAAAGGAACACAGTATCCACAGAATTATGGACTTTCGTCGTACGAAAACGGTCATGATGACCTTTTTGACCTCAAAATCAACAGTTACTGCATTTTGAGGCGTACATGTCCCCATACCGGGCCCCGGGGCCCGCCTGGTTTCGGCATCAGCCGCCATCGGCTAGAGAGAGGTAAGGGGACTCTACTCCGTGTGCTCCACGTTCAGGGCGAGTCCATCAGGGTCGCCCCGAACGGCCTAATTAACGTCTGCTCAGTCTTTGATAGAAGCGGGGCATGCACGAGCACGCGCACAGGCTCCGTGGCCTTCACTGGTTGGTTACACACCGAGAATTCATACTCCAAGGATGTGCGTAAGTCCTCAATTTCCACAACAAAATGAGTCTCTTTCCCACTCACCCTCCATTTTAAGAAGGAGAAGAAGAAGAAGAAGAAGGGAAAGGAGGAGAGAGGAGGTGGAGGAGGAGAGGAGGAGCAGGAGGAAGAAGAGGGAGAGGAGGAAGAGGAGGAGGAGAAGAAGAAAAAGAAGAAGAAGAAGGAGGAGGAGGAGGAGGAGGAGGAGGACGAGGACGACGACGACGACGACGAGAGAAGAAGAAGAAGAAGAAGAAGAAGAAGAATTATTATAAGGAGGAGCAGGTGGAGGAGGAGGGAGGAGAAGAAAAAGAAGAAGGATTAGAAGAAGAAGAAGAGCATAGTCCTCCTCCGTTTCTAAAAGGAATAAAAACCTTTTTCTACCACCATTTACAAAAGAAATGAGAAACTGTTCCACAGCCAATTCCACGTGGGAAAAGAGTCTGTATCCTCTCCATTTATAGAACGAATAAGAACGTCTTCCTCTTGTATTCAAACAAGTATGCTAAAAGCTCCCCCTCCACTGTCCAAAGGAATAGGAGCCTTTTCCTACACTATCTCAAATAGGAAAAGGAACCATTTCCTCCTCCATTTCCGCAAAGACTAAAAACCTACCCCCCACCCCTCGCACCCCTTCATTTCAAAAGCATCCCTCAATCCCCCCCCCCCCCACCCTTACCCCCATTTTTGGAAAGAACGTTATCTTCCCTCCGTTTCCAGCAGAACAAGAACATATAGCCCTCCCCCCTCCCCCCCCCCTCACCATTTCCAAAACGAAAAACAACCTATCCCTCGTTCATTTTTAGAAAGAAAAAAAGACTAAAGAACCTGTTCCTTCGCAACCCCTCCTCCCCCAAAAAACAAGCAAACAAATAAATAAACAAACAACTCTTCCTTGTCCATTACCAAAAGGATTTCGAGCCTATTCGCCCTCAGGTACAGGAAATTAAAAGAAACACACACCACACAACACACACACACACACACACACACACACACACACACACACACACACACACATACACATTCCACCTCCATTTTCAATTTTCTTACGATTTGAATCCTGCAGTGATCAAACGTGTTTTACTTACAGGCTATGAGTGACGTCACTCATAGACATCCTTCATATTAAGCAAAAAAATGTTTTTAGTGGTTGGGGGGAGCGGAGAGTGGGAGAAGGGTGAGGGAGAAGAGGAAGAGAGAGAAGAGAGAGAGAGAGAGAAGAGAGAGAGGAGAGAGGAGGGGAGAGAAGATGAGAGAGAGAGAAGGGGGAGTGAGGAGGGGGCTTGTGTTTTGGCTGAAGTATGATTTTATTTTAGTTTTCATGATTAAAACACGCTGCTATGCCTCAGGGGGATTTTAATGTTTTTTTTTTTTTTTTTTTTTTTTTTTTTGTGAGCAGGAGCGGGGTCGGGGTGGGAAGGTTATCCTTATTTGTGGCGTGGGACCTTTACCGTGCCTTCCCTCCCTCTGCCCTTTCCCCCTCTTCCCCCGCTCACTACACCCCTCTCTCCCATTACACTCTCTCTCCACTCCTCCCCCCTCCCCCCTCCCCCTTCCCTCCCCCCCGATAACGGCTACGTTGATTGTTGTAGTTGGTTGTGCGGCTGGTAAACGCATCATCTCTTGCAGTTTATAAGTGAGGGGAAGGGCGGGTGAACCAACGTTGGTTGAGCCATAACTGTGGTTAGTGGGGGCTGTCAAACTATGGAACGTATGGTTGTGGCAGGCAGGAGTCGACGGTGTAAATAAATGGCCCACACAATATCTACCAACCAGAGACTGTTACTATATATATATGGAATGAAAATGGCCGGTACCTAATGAGAAAAAGATCGACATCCTTTGCTGACTTTGTTAGAGAGAGAGAGAGAGAGAGAGAGAGAGAGAAGAGAGAGAGAGAGAGAGAGAGAGACAGACAGACAGACAGACAGACAGACAGACGCAGACAGACAGACAGAGACAGAGAGACAGAGAGTTAATCTAAGTAGCTATATTCATTTACAGACGGAAGAAGGACGAAGCCATCACTCAACCCTTCCTCAATCAGAACTGATTTGAGCGCTGATCGCTCATAAAGCTGTATATGTGCAAGAGGATTGCTATCGATTCCCCAAAGTCATTTGCTGCGGCGCGCGCAGTTCGTCAAGAGAGTTGTCTCCTCTTAGAATTTTCGTTCTACCACCCCCTCCTTCCCCCCCCCCCCCCACCCCCCCCACCCCTGCCCTCTAACTTTAAGTCTGTCTGTCAGCCAATCAGTCGTTCAGTCTATCTATCTGTCTGTCTGTCTCTGTCTGTCTGTCTTTCTGTCTGTCTGATTGTCTGTCTGTCTCTGTTTCTGTCTCTGTCCCTATCTGTCTCTGTCTCTCTATGTCTCTGTCTCTGTCCGTCTGTCTGTTTGTCTGTCTGTCTGTCT
>CM065719.1:75054226-75056726 GCA_033310375.1 Conus canariensis | reverse complement strand
GAAGTTTTGCATAGTCGGCAAATTTTGTAGGAACAGTTTTACGTCTCTGTCTCTCTCTGACTCTGTCTGTCTCTCTCACATATGCGCGCACGCCCGCGCGCGCGCGCGCGCAACACACACACACACAACAGCACAGACGCACGCACGCACGCACACCCACCACACACCACCGCCGCGCCACACACACACACACACACACACACACACACACCACACACACACACACACACACACGCTCATACATACGCACTATTCTCTATTTCTGTCACACACACACACACACACACACACACACACACACACACACACACACACACACACACACACACACCGTTTCCCTCATTTTGTGTGCGTGTGAGTGCGCGCGCGTGTTAGTGTGTGTGTGTGTGTGTGTGTGTGTGTGTGTGTGTGTGTGTGTGTGTGTGTGTGTGTGTGTGTGTGTGTTGTCTGTCGTTTGCCTGTATGTCTGTCTTTCTCGATCTTTGTCTGTCTGTCTGTCTACCTATCTATCTATCTGTCGGTCTGCCCCACAAATCTCTCAAGACATTCATGTCAACACACATCTTTAAGTAAATACTCTTCTGACTGAACAACATAAATTCTGGCAACCCCCTCATCCCAGCCCTGATGCCACTCCGAATACCCCCCTCCCCCCTTCCCCCTCCCCCCCCCCCCCCCCCCCCCCACACACACACTCTCTCTCCCCACACCGTCTCGTCCAATTATTCCCTATCCCACTCACGATGTCATCCTCCCTTCTCCTCCACCACCACCACCACCACCACCACATCTCTCGCTCCCCCCCCCCCACCCCCTCCCATGTCCGCGCCCATAACATCACCCCGTACAAGAAACGAGCTCAGATCCAAATTAGTCCAACCATCCCCCGCACTATCATTTCCATCTTCTCTCCCCTCATCTCCCCTCCCCCCCCACCCCCCGTCCTCCCTCCCCCCACCCCCCGCGTCTTATCTCTACTCCAATCCCCCACCACCCCCCCCCCTTCCCCCCTCCCACACCTCTTCCCTGCTTCGTCGTCCTCCCGCATCCTTATATATCACAGCAGACAGGAATCCAGCTCATTTTGACAGGGAAGGTTTACCATAATCGGAGCAGATCAGTAGGGGTCAGACACTCTTTTGCATGACAGCGTTTTTAACGGCAACAGACATCGTGCAGGACGAGGAGGAAAAAAAAAAAAAAAAAAAAAATGGAAAAAAGAAAAAAACGAAAAAAAGATAAAAAAAAAGGACATGAATATTCATAAACCAAGGCGATGTCGTTCAGAGATTTGGAGAGCGAGGCAAAGTGGTAAGGTAAGCTCTTGGAATCAAAAGTGACAGATTGCAGGAACCGAGATTGCTGTGTTGTGTGTGTGGGGGGGGGGGGCGGTTGAGTGGCGTGGAATGGAAGTGGGAGAGGGTGTGTGAGGGGGGGGGGGGGAGGAAGGAAGGGATGGATGGTAAAGGTCTTTTCAGAGATCTCGTTTGGTGCGGGAAGACGAGAGCGAGATAGTGCGAGACAGGAAATGACGTTGTAGAAGGTCACATGGAGATAACTGTCAAAGTATTATCTGTCGGGGTCTTCGCCTGGGCCTCTCGTCTTAATGCCATGTTCCTGTTTTTTTTTCTTTCTTTTTTTTTTTTTTTTTGTGTGTGTGTGTTTTTTTTCTTCACTCTGCTTCTTCTTATCGTAATGCCATAATCTGTCATATACGGTTAGGGGAACCGCACACACACACACACACACAACACACACACACAGAGAGAAGAGAGAGAGAGAGAGAGAGAGAGAGAGAGAGAGAGAGAGACAGACAGACAGACAGACAGACAGACAGACAGACAGACGAAGACAGACAGGACAGACAGACAGACAGAGAGAGACGTCCGTAGATCAGACGTATAACTATTGTCTTCTCTGTGAGTTCCTTTTTATGTTTTCTTTTGCAAATACAGTTCGAGTGCCATGTGCTTGTGGTAATCAGAGAGCATCTATCGCATGCTGAGAAAACACGATATCTCAAGAAATAATATGAAATGCACGAGTTTGATTTTTCTTTTGATGATACTGAGCAGTCGGCTGCTTCGTTTCGTTGTCTATTGTTGTTGTTGTGTTTGTTTCATCTTGCGTGTGTGCGTGCGTGCGGTGCGTGCATGCGTGTGATTAGAAAGGTTTAAAACTAAAATAAAAAAGGAGGCCAAAAGGAAACACAGCGAGTTCACCCTCAGACATTCATTTGTCAGAATCAATCATTTATCTTAAACACGTTTTCGACCAGACGTTGTTAAAACAAAATACACTAAACATGCTTCTTTTTCATAAGTATACACTTATTATAAATTTTGAAATGCATTGATATCAAACGTTATGCCTCAAATTTGAAAAAAACAAAAATCTGCCAAATGGTTTCCTTACATCTTAGATCACTCTATTCCACAAGTACCCGTGTGTAACTTTGTATAGTTCCACAGGCATCAGAGGATTCCTCCGTCACATAGTT
>CM065719.1:75052341-75054126 GCA_033310375.1 Conus canariensis | reverse complement strand
TGTGAGTTCCTTTTTATGTTTTCTTTTACAAATACAGTTCGAGTGCCATGTGCTTGTGGTAATCAGAGAGCATCTATCGCATGCTGAGAAACACGATATCTCAAGAAATAATATGAAATGCACGAGTTTGATTTTTCTTTTGATGATACTGAGCAGTCGGCTGCTTCGTTCGTTGTCTATTGTTGTTGTTGTGTTTGTTTCATCTTGCGTGTGTGCGTGCGTGCGTGCGTGCATGCGTGTGATTAGAAAGGTTTAAAACTAAAATAAAAAAGGAGGCCAAAAGGAAACACAGCGAGTTCACCCTCAGACATTCATTTGTCAGAATCAATCATTTATCTTAAACACGTTTTTCGACCAGACGTTGTTAAAACAAAATACACTAAACATGCTTCTTTTTCATAAGTATACACTTATTATAAATTTTGAAATGCATTGATATCAAACGTTATGCCTCAAATTTGAAAAAAACAAAAATCTGCCAAATGGTGTTCCTTACATCTTAGATCACTCTATTCCACAAGTACCCGTGTGTAACTTTGTATAGTTCCACAGGCATCAGAGGATTCCTCCGTCACATAGTTCCAGCACTTTCAGGCGGAACTGACGGCGGGTAGTACAAATCACTCATGGGATCGGACCTTTCGGCTTAAAACCCCTCCCAGTCCAGCCACTAAGGAAGGTGAAAGAGGTGGAAGGAGAGGGGTGGGCTCCGCCTTCCAAACTGCCGTGCTTCAGACACGGTGATTTTTTTTTTACTGGTTCACTTCCGCTATGTACAACTTTGCAATCTGTGTATTCTATGCTGTGATACTGTTTGGAGAGTGTATTATATGGACAAGAGAGTACTTCTGTCGTAGGGGTTTAATTAAAAAGAAACCCAGTGAGTTAACAGTGAAGAAGAAGCTGCCAACTAGTGCACTCCTTCAGAAGCTGTATCTTGATCTCTTCTCTCTCTCTCTCTCTCTCTCTTCTCTCTCTCTCATTGTGAAACACACACACACACACACACACACACACACACACACACACACACACACACACACACACACACACACACACACACAAGAAAAAACAAACAAACCAAACAAACAAATAATCACATCTCCGTTCCCACCCAGTAAAATCCCCCAACCCCCCCCCCCCCCCCACCATTAAGTCCTAGAGATGAATGATAAGATCTCCCCTACCCCTCCTCCTCCCCCCCCTACCCCTCCTCCTCCCCCCCCCCCCCCCCCACCCCCCCACACACACACACACACACACACACACACACACACACACACACACACACACACACACACACACACACTTCTCCCTCAACATTGTCTGTACTGAGTCAGAGAGACACGGCCAGGGGCATAACGAGAACGTGTACTACCCGAAACAAGCCAGGCCTTCGCACTCGCTCGCTCGCTCGCCCCCAATGCACCACCAACAAACAACTTGGGCAATCTGATGAAGCTGAGGAGTGGAACCTTTCCCTGACAGGCGGGTTGCACTCTAGAATTTGAGGTCACGGCTGAAGATCGCCGACGCGGGCTCAAAATCATTTTCGTTTTTGCCGTGGGGATTTCGTTCTTTCGCGTCGCTTCAGTCGCATTTTCCTCGACACAAAATGAGCTGTCTTCTGAAGAATGTCTTCGTGTTTGTTTGTTTGTTTTTCTTTTCGGTTGCCTTATCTAAACCCTCTCCCTCTCTCTCTCTCCCGCCCGCCCTTCCTTCTATCCTGTTTTCTATCGTTGACTTATTGTTTCTTTACTTTTTTTCTTTCCCATTGTTTGTGTC
>CM065719.1:75029841-75032341 GCA_033310375.1 Conus canariensis | reverse complement strand
AATGAAACTGAATTTAAAATATCTCAATATGCTGATGACACCGAGTTTTTACTCGCAGGGGATAAGAAATCCTTTGAAACTTGTATTGAAGTTCTTTTAAGATTCGATGGTGTCTCAATTTGAGTAAAACGAGCGCAGTTTGGCTTGGAAGTGTAAAAAACTGTCAAAACCACTACATGGACCACTTAGAAATTGTATGGAATCCACAAAAATTTAGAATACTTGGTATATGGTTCACAAACGACTTGAAAGATTGCATAGAAATAAACTACACAGAAAGACTAGCAGACGTAAATCATTTGTTCAAAATATGGGTAAAACGCCAAATTACGCCCCTAGGTAGAATAGCAATTTTGAAATCCATCATCCTTTCAAAGCTGACTCATCTTTGGCTGTTTCTGCCAAACCCACCAGATGTTTTCTTTCAAACATGCCAGAAAATATGTTACAAGTTTGTGTGGAATAAAAAACCAGAAAAAATCAGTCGAAAAACAGTGCATAAAAGCATACGGAATGGAGGTATTGGTCTTCCTGATGTAAAAACCTTCGTCACATCCTTAAAACTATCCTGGATCCGTAGGACTGAGAGATCAAACCACAAATGGAAACGTATTCTTCTCAGTAATTTTCCTCATTGGCCTCATATGAGTAAACACGGTCCAGAGATTGTCTCAAAATTTACCAAATATAATCCGTTCTGGGCAGACGTCCTTGAAGCTTACAAACTTTTTTATTACAAATGTCTGCCAAAAAATTCCGCTGAACTACTTGCTGAACCAGTTTGCTTCAACAAACGTATTCAAGTTGGGAAAAGACACATTGTGTCTAAAATGCTTCAAAACAAACGTATCTATTATCTCGCACATTTTTTTGATGATAATGGTCAGTTTCTTTCCCACGGACAATTTAAGGAAAAATATGATGTCAACATTGATTTTCTAACTTATACAGGGTATAAGTTAGCAATAATTGAATTCATAAAAGGATTTGACATTACCATCAAAAACAACAAATGTATTACTTCTCCATTATGTTATAAGATATTGTTTGCCATTTATAAAGGTTCAAAGACTTATTATGATATACTGATTGATAATCAGTTGAGAGCTCCGTGCTGCGATAAGTGGGACATCAAACTTTCACAAGCTCATGACTGGAATTCATGCTTTTTTAATGCACATAAGATTACAGATGTAAAACTCAAGTGGTTTCAGTTGAGAATAATTCACAGGTGCTTAGGTACAAATGTTATTTTGAAAGAAATCGGAGTTACTGATAATGATAAATGCAGTTTTTGCGGACTATTTAAAGATTCTATTGACCATATGTTTTGGAAATGCACTCATGTCAAATGTTTTTGGAGTAGGTTAATTGATTTAGTAAAAGAGAAATGCACTCACGCACAAAATATACGCCTAACAGAGTCTCTCGTACTTTTAGGTTACGACATAACAATCGCACTTGATTACTGTTTTTACTTCATTATTCTTCTAGCAAAACATTACCTATATAAGTGTAAGTTAGAAGGCAGTCTTCCACATGTAGCAGTTTTCTTGAAAATGTTGACGTATAGATATAGAATTGAAAAATATAACTCATACTTAACCATGAACCACATGGATTTTCATGCCAGATGGCTTGCTTATGAAGCTTTGATTTCTAATACCTAGCTGCTTTAGTTACCGTCTCTGGAACATGTATTTTTCAGCATTAATATATAAATAAGTATGATGCATAATATAACAACAGTTACTAGACTAATCGTATTATCTTTTTCCTTTTTTTTTAATCTTTTGCTGAGGATATCATGTGTGGCCCTTGTAAGCTGCTGAAATATTTCTGTATAGTGGTACTCAAGAAATAATGTACCTTATGATAATAACATATATCATCTTCACTTGCTGTGACCCAACCCATTCTGTCTTCCTGTTGCTTTGCTTGTCTGTTCGTCTGTCTGTCTGTCCGTCTATTTGTCTGCCTTTCCTTTATTATCTGTGTATGCATGCTGATTTATCTTGCTATGTATATACATTTTTTTTTCTTTTTTCATCAAACGCATGTATACATCTATTATGGGTAGTAATATTAGAACAATATGATTAATACAGGTTTATGTATACTTCTTATAGCATTGTCAATAAGTAACCATGTTTTTTTTTTATTTTTATTTTTATTTATTTTTTTTTTACATAGACAATGCTATACTGAAACACCCCCACCCCCCTCTCTCTCTCTCTCTCCTACTGTCTATCTCTCTCTTTTTTTTTTTTTTTTTTTCATGTGTGTGTGGTTTGGCTCTTTGTGTATGTTAGTTTTGTTTGTTTGTTTTTCTTGCTGTATACCTAACTCTTAGTTATGAATGTTGCTGTTTATTTCTTTCTGCTGTTCTCTTCATATATGTGTGTGGTTTTTTTTTTCTTTCTCTTTGTATGTGGAATAACAATAAAAACAAATAAAAAAAAAAAAAAACTCAAATACAGAGAGAGAGACAGAGACAGAG
>CM065719.1:74992341-75007341 GCA_033310375.1 Conus canariensis | reverse complement strand
TTTTTTATATTTTATTCATTTATTTTCATTCATTTATTCATTTTTTATCTATTTTTATATTTATTTATTTATCTTTTATTTATTTATTTATTTATTCATTTTTATTCATTTTATTTTATTTTATGTATTTTATTTTTTTAACATTTTTTTCAGGGGGGGGGGGGGGGGGGGGGGAGATTTCCACCGATGAAATCACAAAACAGTCTTCAAATATATAACCTTTCCCTTTGCTGACGTCACATTTCAGGCCTTTGCTCTCACCCGTACGTAACCCTATGATTTACGCCGGTTGGAATCTCCCAAATAGTCAGTCCCGTTCCCAATCTGTCTGTTTGGAACTCACCTAGCTTGTACCTTGATGGCTATTATGACCAGAAAATGAAGAGAATCCACTTTCAGACACAACCTTCAGACGGCGTTTTGTCCTGTCATCTGTTTGTCTAGTTTGCCCAGCGGAACCAGTAACTTTCTACAAAATTTTTCAGACACACTGCAAATTCTCAAAACAAATCTCATTCCGCCAGTGTATAAATACTCGACTTCTTATTAATGAAGCAAGGTCCTTGCGCATCAACGTTTTTGGTGTGCAACCAGCTACAGCCGCTCAAGGCATCGAGAGGCCAAACGAACGAACATCAGGCATGGATGGCAGCGGCGGCAACATCTTGCTATGGTGACAATGGCCCCAGACCAGGAGCAGTCAAATGAATGGAAGAGATGATCGGTATTGATTCTTCCATTCTCTCTCCCTGCACACTCACTGCACCGGGCGCTCAACAAGGGGAGGTGCTGCATGGCTTTCCATTGTGTTCCACCCTCAAAGTAGCGGAGAGAAAGGCCACAGATGGAAACAAGGAAAAAGCCGTTTTTAACCTCCAAAGCGCTGTGCGACTCGACTGCTTTCTCTCTCTGTCTCTGTCTCTCTCTGTGTCTCTGTCTCTCTCTCTCTCTCTGCCTATCTGTCTGCCTGCCTGCCTGCCTGCCTGCCTGCTTCTCTGTCTGTCTGTCTCTGTCTCTGTCTGTCTCTGTCTCTGTCTCTCTCTCTCTCTCTGTGTGCGTGTGTAATTGAGTGAGTAGTGTGTGTGTGTGTGTGTGTGTGTGTGTGTGTGTGTGTGTGTGTGTGTGTGTGTGTGTGCTATAAAACTCACACAGATCATCACCCTTCCCCGACCGGTCCAGTGAGACAGATGTCTGCGTCGTCAGGTGACCTTGAAGAGGTAAATGTCCGCGCGCACACACACACACACACACACACACACACACACACACACACACACACACACACACACACACACACACATCCTCAGTCCCACCACCATACCCCTACTCCCCCCCAAAAAAAACCAAAAAAAACAAACAAACAGGATCGCCATCTTGACCATAAACCAGAGTTATTTTCCATTCACCTAAAGCCCCCTTTTCACAACGTGTGAACAATGTCACACTTGTAAGGGACTTGCCTGGGAAGACAGACAGGCTCCATTGCTTACACCACCAAACCTGTCCCTTAGGAAAATGCGTCCAATGGTCAATAATAATAATTGATGATGACTCGCTTTCATAGAACAGGGGGAAAAAACAGAATGAATGAAAGAAAGCAGGAAAGATAGAAAAAAAAAGAGGAAAGATACAATAAAAAAAAAATGTTAAAGAAACAAAATAAAGATAATAAAGAGAAATATAAATAAATTCAGAAATGAAAGACGAAGAAGTTATGGCACTTGAACAGAGGAACCTTTCTATATATATATATATATATATATATATATATACATATATATATATTATATTTTTTTTTTTTTTTTTTTAATTGAAAAAAATTTGAAGAAAAGAACAATGACAGAAAGACAGGAAGGAAGACATTAAAACAGGAAAGAAAGGCAATGGGAAAAAAAGGGGGAATCATTAATTGTCAAGGGATTGAAACAAAAAACAAAAAAGAGAAGAATATTGCTCTTCACATAACGGAAAAAACTACAGAATGATGGAACGAATGAGTAACTGAGAACAGAAAGAAAAAGCACAAAGAAAGACAGACAAACAGAAAGAAAAACAAAACAAAACAAAATGTAGGAAGAAAAGAAACGAAGAAAACGAATAGAACCAAAAACAACAACAACAACAACAAAAACAAACAAACAAACAAAAAACAAACAAACAAACAAACGAAGAAAGAGGATAATTATCAAATAAACAAGGAATAAAAGATTCATAGGATGTTACAAGGAGATGAACGTTTAGGCAAAAGCGAGAAGAGCAATATTGCAATATTGCATTCACGTGGAAAGAAAGAGTAAGGATAAAACAGACCATAAAACAAAAACAAGAAAAATCAGCGAATGAAATATGGAAATAATAGAATTATGCGGGATGATTAATACTTTATCTTTCAATTAAAGAAAGACATACTCAGTTCAAACCATGGATAAAATGACGGAAAGATGATAGTAAGGAGTACAGGCAAAAAGCAGAAACAAAGACAGAAGAAAATGAAGAAGGAATAAAGGCAGTCGAGAAGTGGTGTGTGTGTGTGTGTGTGTGTGTGTGTGTGTGGTGTGTGTGTGTGTGTGTGTGTGTGTGTGTGTGTGTGTGTGTGGTAGGGAGAGAGAGAGAGAGAAGAGAGAGAGAGAGAGAGAGAGAGAGAGAGAGAGAGAGGTGGAGTGTAGGTGGGGGGTAGAATGTTTATCTAAACAAACATAAAAAAAGGTAGCGGTAAAGGAAAAAAAAGAATATGGAAAACCGCGAGTTAAATGAAAGAGAAAAGAGACATGATATCAAAAACCACACACACACACCACACACACACACACACACACACACACACACACACACACACACACACACGCCCACCCCCTCCCCCCCCCCCCCCAAACGCATCCCCCAGTCCACCCCCACCCTCTCCACATAGAATCTCACACACGCGCGCACGCATATGTAGAAGAGAGACAAAGAGGCGAGGATTGGAGAAGGGGGTGGGGGTGGGGGTGTAGATGCCGACGATAAGGGAAGGAGAACAAGAGGTAGGGGTGGGGGGGAGACTTAAAGCAAGAAATACAAAGCTAGGCATTACAGAGACAAAGAGAGAGAAAAGGAGACGACGCATCATTCTTGAGTTGTATGAAGATGGCTATCCGGACCGCTGAAAAGGTCCGTTACAAATCTTTCTCGTCTATTCTTTATTTCTCTCTTTCTTTCTTTTCTTTTTTTCCTTCTTCTTCCTTTTTCGGGGAGTGGATTGGGGGTGGGGGTGGGGGTTGAGCGTGGCTGGGGGTGGAGAGTGGTGGGTGGGAAGGGTTAGGGGGCGGTGGGAAGAGATCGGGGGTGTGGGGGTAGCGGTGGTGGTGGTGGTGGTGGTGGGATGGGGGGGGGGAGGGGAGGGGAAAAAACCCCATCTGTGAACTGGATCCGTGGGAAAATAGTGACAAACGGAGATTCTCTCTCTCTCTCTCTCTCTCTCTCCTCTCTCTCTCTCTCTCTCTCCTCTCTCTCTCTCTCTCTCTCTCTCTGCTTGTCTGTCAGCCCCCCTCCTCTTTCTCTCTTGTCTGCCTGTCTGTCTGTCTGCCTGCCCTGTCTGTCTGTCGTCTGTCTGTCTGTCTGTCTTCTCTCTCTCTCTCTCTCTCTCTCTCTCTCTCTCTCTCTCTCTCTCTCTCTCTGTCCCCGCCCCTAATGCCCCCCTCTCTCACTTTATGCAACATATTAGATCACCTGGATTTAAAATATCATTGTCCATATTCCCATCATTTAGCTTTTTGTGAACAGGTTTAACAAATAAAGACCTGAATACAATAATTCATTCATACGTTTCGTCATTCATTCATTCATCCATTCATTCCATTCATTCATTCATTCATTCATTCATTCATTCATTCATTCATTTTTCTTCTCTCATTGTCGCTCTTTGCACAAAGTTAGATTCTGTCGAATCAAGCCTATCAGGATTTTTTTTCATACACAGACAGAACCGGTTTTAACTTATGCAACAGAAATTTGGTGGCTCGTATTAATAAAATAACTACGCGAAAAGGCACACACATTGGCCATAAAGCGTTTCACTGGCATGCCACTGCATTTGTCGAGTACTGGTTTGTACGGTGAATGGAGGCGTGTATCTGTTATACTTTAAAAAAAACAACAGCATTTGTAAGGGTATAAAATACTGAATAAAAATACCGAGGGTACTAAGGTCAAGCTTGTATTGACAGGCGTACGTACGAAATGCTGTTGATGCCAGAAGAGCAGGGGAAACAGAACTAGGCATATCAAATCCGAAAAAAAACTTCAACTGAGCATGGGTTTGGAATTGTGTCGATGTGCCAGAGATTAGTATGATGCGAGGATAGTTTCATATCTGATCTTGATGACAGATTAATAGCATCTTACACAGAAAGCTGGAATATGACAATGGATAGTAAGGATAATTTTAACTGGTTCTTTTCGTTTAAATTGTTCTTGATGATAGATTAATAGCATCTTACACGTAAAGCTGGAATATGACAATGGATAGTAAGGATAATTTTAACTGGTTCTTTTCGTTTAAATTGTTCTTGATGACAGATTAATAGCATCTTACACGTAAAGCTGGAATATGACAATGGATAGTAAGGATAATTTTAACTGGTTCTTTTCGTTTAAATTGTTCTTGATGACAGATTAATAGCATCTTACACGTAAAGCTGGAATATGACAATGGATAGTAAGGATAATTTTAACTGGTTCTTTTCGTTTAAATTGTTCTTGATGACAGATTAATAGCATCTTACACGTAAAACTGGAATATGACAATGGATAGTAAGGATAATTTTAACTGGTTCTTTTCGTTTAAATTGTTCTTGATGAAGATTAATAGCATCTTACACGTAAAGCTGGAATATGACAATGGATAGTAAGGATAATTTTAACTGGTTCTTTTCGTTTAAATTGTTCTTGATGACAGATTAATAGCATCTTACACGTAAAGCTGGAATATGACAATGGATAGTAAGGATAATTTTCAACTGGTTCTTTTCGTTTAAATTGTTCTTGATGACAGATTAATAGCATCTTACACAAAAGCTGGAATATGACAATGGATAGTAAGGATAATTTTAACTGGTTCTTTTCGTTTAAATTGTTCTTGATGACAGATTAATAGCATCTTACACGTAAAGCTGGAATATGACAATGGATAGTAAGGATAATTTTAACTGGTTCTTTTCGTTTAAATTGTTCTTGATGACAGATTAATAGCATCTTACACGTAAAGCTGGAATATGACAATGGATAGTAAGGATAATTTTAACTGGTTCATTTTCGTTTAAATTGTTCTTGATGACAGATTAATAGCATCTTACACGTAAACTGGAATATGACAATGGATAGTAAGGATAATTTTAACTGGTTCTTTTCGTTTAAATTGTTCTTGATGATAGATTAATAGCATCTTACACGTAAAACTGGAATATGACAATGGATAGTAAGGATAATTTTAACTGGTTCTTTTCGTTTAAATTGTTCTTGATGATAGATTAATAGCATCTTACACGTAAAGCTGGAATATGACAATGGATAGTAAGGATAATTTTAACTGGTTCTTTTCGTTTAAATTGTTCTTGATGATAGATTAATAGCATCTTACACGTAAAGCTGGAATATGACAATGGATAGTAAGGATAATTTTAACTGGTTCTTTTCGTTTAAATTGTTCTTGATGACAGATTAATAGCATCTTACACGTAAAGCTGGAATATGACAATGGATAGTAAGGATAATTTTAACTGGTTCTTTTCGTTTAAATTGTTCTTGATGATAGATTAATAGCATCTTACACGTAAAGCTGGAATATGACAATGGATAGTAAGGATAATTTTAACTGGTTCTTTTCGTTTAAATTGTTCTTGATGATAGATTAATAGCATCTTACACGTAAAGCTGGAATATGACAATGGATAGTAAGGATAATTTTAACTGGTTCTTTTCTAGTTGCAAAGCGAGAGGACTGCAGGCGGAAATCTAAACAAATCTTAAATAAATGTTAGCGAACCGCCCAGTTCAACCTCTCACGAGATGAACAAAAAGCCCTTGAATCACTGAGACAAAGACAAGACATTGTCATCAAACCAGCAGACAAGGGTGGTGCAGTGGTGGTCTGGGACAAACAGTTGTACATAAAAGAAGCACACAGACAACTGTCAGACACAAATTTCTATACACCACTCACAGCATCACCCCTCCCCGAACACCAGAAACTCATCTCAACCACAGTTAAACAAGAAATCAAACATAACAACTTACCGAAGACAGCCAAACTCCTCATAATGACAGACACCAAACAACCCACCTTCTACCTGCTCCCTAAAATACACAAAACCAATACTCCCGGCAGACCCATAGTATCTGCATGCAGCTGCCCTACAGAACACATTTCACAGTACTTAGACTCTCTCCTCCAACCCATAGTACAAGGCCTCCCCACATACCTCAAAGACACTACACACACACTCAACATGATTAATTCATACAACACAGATCCCACTTTCAAACCCAGCCTCCTCTTTACCCTTGATGTCGTCTCTCTCTACACTTCCATCCCTCATGCTGATGGACTGAAGGCCCTCGCATTCTTTCTTAACAAACGGCCCCCCAACCAACAACACCCTCCCACAGCTACACTAGTCAGACTTGCAGAATTAGTCCTCACCCTCAATACTTTTGAATTCAACAACCACACATTCTCACAAATCAGTGGTGTTGCTATGGGAACCAAAATGGGACCATCCTATGCCTGCCTCTTCATGGGACACCTAGAACACCGCCTACTAACCTCTTACACAGGCCCAGCACCAGAGCTCTACAAAAGATACATAGATGATGGATTGGGAGCCACATCCATGCCAGAACATGACCTCCAGAATTTCCTCAACTTTGCACAGACCTTCCATCCATCCATCCAGCTGACCTACACCATTTCACAGTCAGTTAATTTCCTCGACATCACTATCTCCCTCAAAGATGGACTGCTTCAAACCTCAGTCTTCTACAAACCTACTGATGCGCACTCATACCTGGACTACACATCTTCCCACCACCAGTCCACTAAAAATAGCATTCCATATTCTGAATTCCTTCGCCTACGCAGACTGTGCTCTAGCGAAGAAGATTTCACTATACAAGCAGCCAAAATGTCTGATTTTTTCACCAACCGTGGATACCCTAGTGCCGTCATCAGTGATGCTCTCAGCCGCACTGCAGCTAAATCCAGAACATCTACTCTGGAAACTAAACCTCCCAAAGAGACAGACAGACCCACTGCCTGCCTTCTCTTCCATCCTCACAATCTGCCCATCTGCAGGATCCTGAAGTCTAACTGGCACATAGTAGAAAATCATAAACCTGCCTTTGAGACCTCACCAATGATCACTTTCAAACGTGACAAAAACCTCAACGACCTACTGGTGCGCTCTAAGCTGAACAAAATCTCAACACCTAAGCCACCAGGTACTTTCCCCTGCTCAAAACCCAACTGCAAAATCTGCTCTCTCACCAAACCAGACACCATCCTACATGGCCCCACAGGCTCTTTCACTATTAAACGCACTTTCTCCTGCCAGAGCCACAACATTGTGTATGCCATCCACTGTCAGCTGTGCGGTAAGATCTATGTAGGTGAGACATCTCGCACACTTGAGACGCGCATCTCTGAACACCTGGCCGACATCCGCCACCATCGGGCCAAACCAGTCGCTCTACACTTCAACCATGCCCAACACAACATCAACCATGTCAAAGTCTTGGCACTTTGGCAATCTAAGAGTGACAGCTTGGAACGCCTTATGCAGGAATCTCATCTCATTGCCAAACTGGGCACCGTCCACCCTCATGGCATCAACGTCCAAAAGTAGTATGTACCATTCCATCTCTGCAGCTCCAGCCTGAAATATCCCCCACCTACGCACACCCATACCACCCTACCTCCCTCTGTTTACCTCAGACATAGGTTGCAGCTATCATCATCTTCCCTTTTCCTACACTCTCTGAGTCTCTCCATTTGCTACATCAATCGACTTACTCCCGCCTCCCCCTGCCCTAGTAGTGATGTGTGTAGGGGTGTTGGTGGATATGGCGGTTGCTGGGGGTGGAGGTGGGGGGTAACCAATGAATAAGGCTGATATTACAAATGGAACACACACACACACACACACACACACACACACACACACACACACACACACACACACACACACACACACACACACACTCACACTCACACATACACACACACATAATAAATAGAATGCTGGCTCCTTTATCGTTGGTCGTGAAAGGGGGGAGAGGGGGGAGAGAGAGAGAGAGAGAGGAGAGAGAGAGAGAGAGAGAGATTGTGTATAGGTGTGAATATGTTGCCCCCTCCCCCTCCCCCAGTTAGTACGTAAACCCATCCCCTTCTTCCCTCCACCCTCATAGCATCTACACCTTAAAGTAACATGTACCAACCCACCACTTCAATCTCAGCCCATAATATCCTCCCACCACACACACACATACTACCTTATCTCCCACTATTCACCTCACACAACTTATAGCTATCTTATTTATGCATTTATTATCATTATTATTATTATTTTATTATTATTTTTTTAATTATTATTATTATTTACTGATTTTTTAATTTATTATTATTTTTAATGTTTCATTTATTTATTTATTTGATTATTATAAAAATGTATTTTCTAAATATATTTCTGTATCATGCTTTCATTACCTTAACCTTCACTATCGTTGTTAGCAGTATCATTCAGTAATACTATTGCTAGTATTGATACTACCACTGGCATTGACATCACGATCGCCTTCGCCTCTGGGACTGTTGCCACGGCAACCCTGCTGTTTAAGAATCCTCTAACCCACTCTCCTTTCTCCCATACCCATACTTATTGACACAGATTGGTAGTAATCTTGTCCCTTTTTTTTTTTTTTTTTTTTTTTTCAGTATTTTGACCATTATTAGTATTCCTATCAGTAATATTATTATCTTCATTACGACTTTGACTCGCTCACTATTTCCCTTCCAACAGCCTCGTTCTCATTCAACGCCTTCTTCCTTGCGCTGAACCCTACGAAGTGATCTGAAGCGATCAAAGCTAAGTGAATTTTCATTGTTTTATTCGTTAATGTCTCACCTGATGAAGACCTAAGAGGTCGAAACTAGTTGTGTTTTCGTCTTGTGACTCGTTTGTCCACGTTCTCTGGGCGGTTCGCTAACATTTATTTAAGATTGGTTCTTTTCGTTTAAATTGTTCTTGATGATAGATTAATAGCATCTTACACGTAAAGCTGGAATATGACAATGGATAGTAAGGATAATTTTAACTGGTTCTTTTCGTTTAAATTGTTCTTGATGATAGATTAATAGCATCTTACACGTAAAGCTGGAATATGACAATGGATAGTAAGGATAATTTCAACTGGTTCTTTTCGTTTAAATTGTTCTTGATGATAGATTAATAGCATCTTACACAGAAAGCTGGAATATGACAATGGATAGTAAGGATAATTTTAACTGGTTCTTTTCGTTTAAATTGTTCTTGATGATAGATTAATAGCATCTTACACGTAAAGCTGGAATATGACAATGGATAGTAAGGATAATTTTAACTGGTTCTTTTCGTTTAAATTGTTCTTGATGATAGATTAATAGCATCTTACACAGAAAGGTGGAATATGACAATGGATAGTAAGGATAATTTTAACTGGTTCTTTTCGTTTAAATTGTTTCAAAAGAAAAACATGTTTCAGTGGTTAACGAATAGATGGTAAATAATCTGCCTTGCAAGGTTCAGAGTAAGAACTTTTGGTCTTCATGCGAATAAAATGTGGTTTAGTGCAAATGTCTCCATTTGCAAGGTTCAGAGAAAGAACCTTTGGTCTTCATGCGAATAAAATGTGGTTTAGTGCAAATGTCTCCATTTGCAAGGTTCAGAGTAAGAACTTTTGGTCTTCATGCGAATAAAATGTGGTTTAGTGCAAATGTCTCCATTTGCAAGGTTCAGAGTAAGAACCTTTGGTCTTCATGCGAATAAAATGTGGTTTTAGTGCAAATGTCTCCATTTGCAAGGTTCAGAGTAAGAACTTTTGGTCTTCATGCGAATAAAATGTGGTTTAGTGCAAATGTCTCCATTTGCAAGGTTCAGAGTAAGAACTTTTGGTCTTCATGCGAATAAAATGTGGTTTAGTGCAAATGTCTCCATTTGCAAGGTTCAGAGTAAGAACTTTTGGTCTTCATGCGAATAAAATGTGGTTCAGTGCAAATGTCTCCATGACTTTCCTCCCTTTCTGCTCCGAAGGATGAGAGTCGCTACGAAGAATTGAGAATCATTATATCATTGTGTCGCTTGCACAGTATAATCATACCGGAGGCTGGATCGATGCGTAAAAAGAAAATGCTTAACGAGTGAGTGCATGAAATAATTCAGCGTTTATCATGTGCATACCAGTTGTTGAACCTGAGAGGAATACGGTTAAAGAATGAAAACAAAATACTGAATAATGTTACATTTGAGACGGTTGCGTTAATAAGTAGAAATGCTGTATGATGTGTGTGTGTGTGTGTTGTGTGTGTGTGTGTGTGTGTGTGCGTGCGTGCGTGCGTGCGTGCGTGCGTGCGTGCGTGCGGGCGGGCGGGGGCGGGCGGGCGTGCGTGCGTGCGTGCGTGCGTGCGTGCGTGCGTGCGTGCGTGCGTGCGTGCGTGCGTGCGTGCGTGCGTGCGTGCGTGTGTGTGTGTGTGTGTGTGTGTGTGTGTGTGTGTGTGTGTGTGTGAATGCCATGCCATTTTCTATGTTTTTATTACTAGATTTAAATTCCCGTAATTTGTGTTCCTCCAGTCACAAAGGCTTTCAAGTTATTGACAGTAAAACGCCACAGTCTGTCTGTATGTCTGCCTGTCTCACTCACTCTCACTCTCACCATTCCCTCCCTCCTTCCCCCTCCTCTCCTTCTCTCCCTCCTCCTCTCCTGTCTCTGTCTCTTTCTGTCTTTCTGTCTGTCTGTCTGTCTGTATGTCTGTCTGTCTCACTCATTCTCACTCTCACCATCCCTCCCTCCTTCCCCTCCTCTCTCTCTCTCCCTCCCTCCCTCCCTGTCTCTGTCTCTTTCTGTCTGTCTGTCTGTCTGTCTGTCTGTATGTATGTCTGTCTGTCTCACTCATTCTCACTCTCACCATCCCTCCCTCCTTCCCCTCCTCTCTCTCTCTCCCTCCCTCCCTCCCTGTCTCTGTCTCTTTCTGTCTGTCTGTCTGTCTGTCTGTATGTATGTCTGTCTGTCTCACTCATCTCACTCTCACCATCCCTCCCTCCTTCCACTCCTCTCTCTCTCTCCCTCCCTCCCTCCCTGTCTCTGTCCCGTCTGTCTCTGTCTGTCTCTGTCTGTCTGTCTGTCTGTCTGTCCTGTTCTCTCTCTCTCGTCTTTTTCTCTCCTCTCTCTTCTTCTCCTCTCTCTTCTCTCTCTCTCTCTCTCGTTCATCAAAGAGCTAATGCATGTCCGTGAAGTGGACAAATCAGCCTTGATGATTCACAGAGAGAGGCTGGTTGGTACAAGTGGGAAGACAACTCTTGGAGAAACTTGGCAGCCAGCAGTCTTCAGAGAAGAAGACCAAACTCCCAAGATACAAGTGCTTTGCCCTTGAACTCCATACACTCTAGGAGGGCTAGGTCATGACTCACATGCTCTTCTGATACTGAGATTCGAACCTTCAATTCCTAGTTGACAGGTTGCGCGCTCAAGGCAGAGTTGTGTTGACGGATATGTTAGCCACAAAGCTATGGGACACGCAGGTCAGGGTATCCAAGCCTTGAAGTTCAACTGTTGTTCCTCCTCGACCAGCTATGCGGGGATTGTCTTCAGTTGTGACAAGCTCCTAGCATAACATTATCAGTCTTCAAAATCCCCCGACGTCGGAGTGATGCTGCCCATGTGGCGGGGTAATCAGAAACGGTCACACGCGTAATGTTATCCCCAGCTGATGCATTTGTACCATAGTGTTCAAGTACTTCGGCTGTTTGGATCTTCTTCATCTGCGTACGCAGGCTGATACTCCTGCGGACACTCCCTGTATAGACAGGCAAGTATTAATCCCATCTGCCCAACAAAGGGAGTGGAATTTTGTGTGCATGACCGTTTTTTTATCCCGCCATTAAGGCAGCCATACGCCATCTTCGGGGAAGGTGCGTGCTATGTGTAACGTGTCATCCATACCAACGGCCAAACTGGGCTTCTCTTCCGAAAGTTGGTGATGGGATTTTACGTGTGTGCAAGATGTTCATGCGTGCGTTCACACACGGAGCCTCGGTTTATAGTCTCATTCGAAGGACTGTATGGGAAATGGAGTCAGAACCAATGTTAACTCCGAGGGAAAAATCCCTCTATACCGAAACGGCCTGTCGATCCCTGGAGTCTTTTAGCCAGGGTACCACCACCACCACCACCACCACCACACACCACCACCACCACCACACCACCACAACAACAACAACAACAACAACAACAACAACAACAACAACAACAACAACAACAACAACAACGACCAGATCCAGCTTGAACTCTTTTCAGCGGCCTCTACCATTTGCCTTTAGTGTTCTGATCCTCTTATCAGAAATCGCGAGCTTTTTTTCTTCTTTATAACATCTTTGGCTGAAGAGTCTACAAACCAATTTGATCCAACCTCTACAACGATGACTTTTAATGTTGAAGCTCGATTCTCCTAAACACTGGCTAGACTGGCACCCTTCTCAGTCTTGTATTGTAGTAGATAAGAGCTTCCTCCGTTTAATGCTTTGATTATTACGGCACTGAGAGATCAGTCAGAATCATTTATGTAGACAGAGAGATCTACTACCTTCAATGTTTTATCTTCCCTTCCACACTCGCTTGATCAAAAGACTTGCCAACGATCACGTCGCCTCTGAAAATCAATCGCGGAAATAGGAATCAATCCCCAAATGGAGTACAAAAATAAAGCCGGAGGAGTAGTACCAATAAATCGGCACTCCAAGAAAACTAACAGGAAGAGAAGGAAAAGGCCGACTGCCAGGGACCAACCACTCATTTCACTGATCCAAACGACCGGAGAATGTTGCTTCACCTCCCACCTCGTAAAAGGAAGATAAAAAAAAAACGCAGCCTGCCAGAGAGAGAGAGAGAGAGACGAGAAGAGAAGAGACAGAGAAGAGACAGAAGAGACAGAGAGAGACAGAGACAGAGAGAGAGAGAGACAGAGAGAGAGACAGAGAGAGAGAGAGAGAGAGAGAGAGAGAGACAGGCAGGCAGGCAGGCAAAGAAAGAGACAGACAGACAGACAGAGACAGAGACAGACAGAGACAGGACAGACAGACAGACAGACACAGACAGACACAGACAGACACAGACAGACAGACAGACAGAGACAGAGACAGTGAGACAGAGAGAGAGAGAGAGAGAGGGGGAGGGGAGAGGGGGGGAGAGAGGGGGAGAAAAACCAGGCAGAGAAAAGACAGACAGAAGACAGAGTGAGAGAGACAAAACAGACAAAACAGACAGACAGACACACACACACACCACACACACACACACACACCACACACACCCCACAAAACACACACACACAAAACACCCCAACCCACACACACACCCCACACACCACAAAACAAAACACACACACACCAGCGAAACGCTGCGAAAAGAAAGAAAAAAAATTTTTTTGAAAACCGCCCTTTTCTTTTCCCAAACCCCTCTTCAAAAGAATTCAAATTTAAACCACCGGGCCGCGCCATTCTGGAGTTTACGAGGGGCATAAAACCTCCCCGCAAAAAGGGGGGAAAGTTTCCCGAGTCAAAAAGGGGGAAAGAGGTGAAGTTTGGGAAAGGGGGAGTGGGGGGAAAAATTGGGGAATCAGGGGGGGGGGGGGGGAAAAGAAGGAGGGGGGGGGAAATTTGGTGGAGGGGGTTTTTAGTTTAAAAATTTTTTTTTTTTTAAAGGGGAAAGGGGAGTGGGGTCGGGGTTTTGGGGAAAGGGGAAAGGGGGGGGGGGGGGGGGGGAGGGGGGGGGGGGGAGGGGACAAGAGGGGTGTGCTGGAAAAGAGGTGTACTGTTTTACAAACGTTTAGGCCTGAAGAAGGAGTAGGGGTGGGGGGGGTTTAAGATGGGTTTGGTTGTGAGTCCCTTTTAAGGGGGCCCAGAGGGGGAGAAGAGAGGAGGGAGAAGAAGAGGAGAGGAGAGAAGAGAGAGAAGAGAGAGAGAGGGGAAGAGAAAGGGGAGAGAGAGATAGAGAAAAGAGAGAGAGGGCAGACTGACAGACAGACAGAAAAGACAGGGAAGGGGAGGGAGAGAGATAAGACCAAAAAAAACGCACGCAACCCCACACACACGCACAAAACCCACCACACACACCACACACACAACCCCACACACCACACACAAAAAAACACACCACACAAAAACCCCCAAAAACACAAACCCACACGAAGAGAGAGAGAGAGAGAGAGAGGGAGAGAAAAAGAGGGGGAGAGAAGAGAGAGAAAAGGAATGTATGTCTACTAACCCCGACGGGGATTCTGTACGTTGGAAGGGTGGTTGGGTTAATTAAATGTAAAATGAATGAAACAGTTGGGTTAGCCCAATTTGCCAAATAACCGTTTGGGCCCGGGTTCCCAACCCAAAGGTCTTTTCCCTTTGCTGAACCCCTCTATTTTTTTCCCCGGGTTTCTTTTGTTGTTGTTTTTTTTTTTTTAAATTTTATGGGGTGTTTGCACAGAGGTGTTGGTGTGTGGGGTGTGTGTGTGTGTGGGGGAGGGGGGTGGGAGGGTTTGGGGGGGAGGAGATGAAAGGGGCGGAAACAAACAAAAAAAACAACAACACAAAGCCCATCCCCTCTTCTCTCTTCCCCCCCCCTTCTCTCTCTCCTCTGCCTTTTGGGGGTGTGTGTGTGTGTGTGTGTGTGTGTGTGTTGTGGTGTGTTTTGTGTGTGTTTTGTGTTGTGTGTGGTGTGGTGTGTGGG
>CM065719.1:74986251-74992241 GCA_033310375.1 Conus canariensis | reverse complement strand
ACCACCACCACCACCACCACCACCACCACCAACAACAACAACAACAACAACTCAACTCAACTCAAAAAAACAACCACAATACAACAACGGCCAAGGCAACCAAGCGAGCCAATGAAGATATCACCCCAATGTTTTGAAAGTCCCCCAGCTGATGATGCCTTTCACACGGCGAGATCCACTCACTAGAGCTGTCTGTCACACCACCGAGTAGGTGGAATTCTACGGCTGGTTCTCTCCACACAACAGCTCAGACATGTATGCGATGCCTTGCTGCTCGTGAGAGTTATTTGAGCCTCATTCGGAGCATAGACACAGCAGATGTTTGGAATCTGATGTGAGTTTGGAATTGGCCCCCCCCCCCCCCCCCCCCCCCCCCCCCCCCCCCCCCCCCCCCCCCCCCGCCCTCTACGTGCTCCTCCCCGTCCCGCAATCTTGTGCCTCTCCGTTTCGATCGCCTTCGCCTTTCGCTCCTAGTTCTATCTTACTTTTGATCCTCACTGGCACAGATACCAAGCCTATGTCTTACTTACCCTGTCTCTCTAAAATGCCGTCTGTCTGACTCTTAGTCAGTCAGTGTGAGTGAGTGAGTCAGTCAGTCAGTCAGTCTGTCTGTCAGTCAGTCTGTCTGTCACTCTGTCTGTCTCTCTCTGTGTCTGTCTGTCTGTCTGTCTGTCTGTCGTCTGTCTCTCTCTCTCTCTCTCTCTCTCTCTCTCTCTCTCTCTCTCTCTCTCTCTCGGGACTATGGCCCTTACGAATAAGTCTCTCTCTGTCTCTCTCTCACTCTGCATCCACCCCCCGCCCTAACACTCCCCCATCTATACTCCCTCTGAACACACACGCATGCGTACGTACACATGTCACACACACTCACACACATACATACGTCACACCACACACACACACACACACACACACACACACACACACACACACACACACACACACGCACACACACACACACACACACGCACACAGGCGCGCGTGCTCGCACTCGAAATAATGATTACTAAACGATACAGTCGAAATACCACGGTGAGCCGGTCAACACACACACACACACACACACACACACACACACACACACACACACACACACACACACACACACACACATACACACGCATATCCATGCACACACAAATTCACACACACACTATCTGCTTCCTCCTTCACAAGCAGGCAGAAGGCGCATGGACAGGGAAACAGTCATAGAAATCAGACACAATGAGAGAGAGAGAGAGAGAGAGAGAGAGAGAGAGAGAGAGAGAGAGAGAGAGACAGAGAGACAGAGAGACAGAGACAGACAGAACAGACAGCCAGACAGCCAGACAGCCAGACAGACAGACAGACAGTCAGACAGACAGAGATGACGAGAGGAGAGGAAAATGGACGGTAACGGGAGGGAGGGATGAAGGGGTTGAGAGGGAGGAGGTGTAAGTTGAGGAGGAGGGGGGGGGGGGGGGGTGGGGGTGGGGGTCAGAGTGGAAGCATCAGCATCATATGGCGATAACCATGTGTTTTATTCGGCCAGCCCGGCCATAGAAGCTAGCGCGGTCAACGCCACTTAGTTCAGTTTCTGACCAGTATTATCCTATCGACCAACACGCCTTTCAATAACTACCGTGCCATAACCATGGGATTGCTATGAAACATGGATCGAGCATGGCTTGCTTGTTACATGGATCGATCTTTTTTTTTTTATTTTTTTTAAACCTCTTGATCGGTCTATATAACACAGGATACGCGCGTACATGCGCGCGCTCACACACAGACACACAGACCACTCTCTCTCTCTCTCTCTCTCTTAAATATATACATACATGCAAACACACATACATAGATATAAGCAAACACACACGTTTGTTGCAGGCATGTTCAACATACAAGCACACATACTCCACATGCACGTACAGGCACGCACATGCACCATCAGGCAGACAGACAGACATACAGAGAGAGAGAGAGAGAGAGAGAGAGAGAGAGAGAGGAGAGAGAGAGAGAGAGAGAGGAAGGGGCGCAGAAGTGAACTTACTCGTGGATAGAGGACACTGGGACAAAGAGAAAGAAAGCAAAAATAAACAAATAAAGCAGAAGAAGGAGGAGGAGGAGAGAAGAGAGAGAAGAAGAAGAAGAAGAAGAAGAAGAAGAAGAAGAAGAAGAAGAAGAAGAAGAAGAAAATATGGTCTTAGAAAGGATAGGAGGAGAGTGAAGGAAAGAAAGAAAGAAGAAAGAAGAAAAAATGAAAGAAGAGCGATGGGAATGATGATGAAGAAGGGGAAGGTAGAGGGACAAAACGGAGAAATGGTCCGACTAATGATAAGTTATTCAGCCACCTCTAAGAAGCCTACAGTTCCACAAAGACATTCCACCCTCCCTCTTCCTCCTCTCGATCCTGCACCCCCCCCCCACCTACCCCCTCCTCCTCCTCCACCAATACCACCCCCTCTTCCTTTTCCATTTTTTTCTCCTCCTCCTTATTTTCTGTCTCTTTTGGTTTTCGAAACATTTTTCCATCTTTCCTTCCTTCCTTTCTTTCTGTTTTCATTTTTTGTCTGTCTGTCTGTCATTCTAGTTGTCTTCCCTTCTTTCTTTCCTTCCCGCTCTCTTTCTTTTTTCTGTCCATCTGTCTGTCTTTTCTATGTCCGCCTGTCTTTATCTTTCTGTCTTTTCTATGTCCGCCTGTCTTTATCTTTCTGTCTTTTCTATGTCCGCCTGTCTTTATCTTTCTGTCTTTTCTATACCTTCCTTTCTATCTGTCGTACCTCCTTTTCTTCATCTTTGTCCGTCTCATCCTCCTTCTCCGTGTCTCTCTGTCTGTCTGTCTGTCTGTCTGTCTCTCTGTCTGTCTATGAAGGTAAAATTAAAGTTTGTTTGACATGCATGCATGTGTACGTACATATTCATCTGTCTGTCTCTCTGCCTGCTTGCCTGCCTGCCCTGTCTATCTGTATAGCTTCCAATGTCTGTCTGTCTGTCTGTCTGTCTGTCTGTCTATTTCTATCTTGCATTTCTATCAGCTATACTTGTTACTTTCTTTCTTTTTCCTTTCTTTACCTTTGCACTTTATATTTCCTTTACTTTCCTTACGCACGGACACAGACACCCCACCCCGTCCACCCCATTCCTTCGCCCTCGCAAACACCCTCCTCCTCCGACCCCACCCCCTTCCCTCCACATATACAATCTTGACCCCTAGCTGCCCCTCCCCCCCCCCCCCGCACACACACACACACACACACACACACACACACACACACACACACACACACACACACACATACACACACACTGCACATAGGGAAAAAGACGAAAACGGGAAAGAGAGAACTAGACATAAAGAAAAGAAAATTAAAAAGAAAAAGAACGTTTATGTGAAATATAAGGAAGGAAGGAAGGATGATAGATAGAATAAAAGAAAGAAAAAAATGAAGGGGAAAAAAAAACAAATCGGCGGAACAAGGGAAAAAAAAGGAATGAAGAAAGAATTAAGCAACAAAAGATAGAAACCGGGGAAAAAGGGGGGGAAGGGGACAAAACTAAAAGAAACGAAACTGACAAGAAAGACAGTGGAAAGGAAAGAAAGGCAACAATTAAAAGAAATTGAAAAGGAAAAGAAAAACAGAAAGAAACCAAAATAAATAAATAAATAAATAAGAGGAAAAAAAAAAGACAGACAAGAGAAAATGGAAACGAGAGAAAAGGGAAATGGAAAAAAAAAGAACCATAAACAAACAAACCCCCCCACCCAAAAAAACAACAACAAAAAACAACAAACAAACAAACAAACAAACAAAAACGGGAAAGCAGAAAACAAAAAAAACAACAAAACCAAGAACAAAAAAAAAAAGGGGGGGGGGGGGGGGGGGGTAAAAATGGGAAAGAAAAAGAATTAACACTCAGAAACAGGAAAAGAAAGAAAAGGGAAAAGAAAGAATAGAAGTAGAAGAAGAAAAATGAAATCAAAGGGAAAAAAAAGAAAATTGGAAAGAAACAAACGAACGGACTGTGGGTTGGAAGCGAAAGGGAAGGGGGGAAAAAAAAAGAAAAGGAAGAAAAAAAAAGAGAGAGAAGAGAAAATTGGAAAGAAAGACGAGGACCAGACCTGTAGAAAAGGGATTATAGGATTAACTCCCCTCCCCCAACCCCCTCCACCTGCCCCACCTCATCCTATCTTATCCCTAAGAGGGGGAAAAAAAACACAAAAAAGAAAACAAGAAAGAAAGAAAAGAAAGAAAGAATGAAAAAGAACGAAAAAAGAAAGAAAGAAAGAAAAAAGGAAAGAAAGAAAGAACGAAAGAAATAAAGGAAAGAGAAAGAAAGAAAAGAAGGGAGGAAGAAAGAAAAGAGAAAGAAAGAAAAAATGAAGAAAAGAAAGAAAGAAAGAAAGAAACAAACAAACAAACAAAAAGAAAACAAAAGAAAACGAAAGAAAGAAACAAATAAACAAACAAAAAAGAAAAAGGAAAGAAAGAAAGAAAGAAAGAAAAAGAAAAAAGAAAAGAAAAGAAAAGAAAAAAAAGTAAGAAAGAAAACAAAAGAAAGAAAATAAAAGAAAAAAAAAAGAAAAGAAAGAAAGAAAGAAAAGAAAAGAAAATAGAAAAAAGAAAGAAAGAAGGGGGAAAAAAAGTAAGAAACAGAAAAGAAGACCAGTGCAACGGGTGGCCTTACGACTGTTGTTGCCGGTTACAACGCCGAGTAATTCCCCGTCAAGCTTTCTTTTTTCTTTTTTTCTTTGTCCCCCCCCCCCCCCCCCCCCCCCCCCCCCTGTCCCCCTTTGGTATAAAAAGACGACCCCGCAACAGACGCTACATGCTCCTACTACAACTGGGCCGAGGTCTTCCGCGAGGTGTTAGCAGAGAAAGAAAAGGGAGAGAGCGAGAGAGAGAGAGAGACACCGGCCCGTTCCCCGTGCGACAATGGCCCGCCTTGTTCACGCTGCCGTTATATTGATCTCTGGGAACAGAAGTTGTTGATGTGCTGGGGAAGTGGCAGTGACTCTTTTTTCGCTGCTGGGTGGAGGTGGGGTGGGGTGGGGTGGGGTGGGGTGGGGTGGTGAGGGAGGGGAGGGGAGGGGAGGGGATGGCGCAAAGGTGGGGTGGGGCGAGTTAGCCTGGTTGGGAGCTTCGTGTGTTGTTGTTGTTGGCTGGTTGGTTGGTTGGTGTTGTTTGTTGTTGTTGTTGTTGTTGTGGCTGTTCTACGTGGGGGTCGTCCAGTTGTTGTTGGTGTTGCTGTCATCGTCGTTGTTGTTGATTGCTTGAGGGCGGGGTGAGGGGTAGGGGGTTGGGGTGAGATTGAGGGCAAGTGGTGGATGAGGAGATTAGGGAGTGCGTGTTGTACGCGCGCGCGCGCGTGTATGTATTGTATGTATGTGTGTGTGTGTGTGTGTGTGTGTGTGTGTGTGTGTGTGTGTGTGTGTGTTTTAAATATATATATATATATATATATATATATATGTATGTGTGTGTGTGTGTGTGTGTGTGTGTGTGTGTGTGTGTGTGTGTGACATTTGATTATGCATATACAAAGATTGAGCACATAAAAAAAGAAGAAAACATAAGTATTCTCGTAAATGATTGAGAGAACACTTAAAGAGTTTATACCTTCCATATCATACTGACGGTGTGTGTGTGTGTGTGTGAGTGTGTGGTGTGTGTGTGTGTGTGTGTGTGTGTGTGTGTGTGTGTGTGTGTGTGTGTGTGTGTAAAATTTGATTATTTCTATACAAAAAGATTGAGAAAAAAGAAAACATTAACATTCTTTTAAATGATGTGAGCGAACACTTAGAGAATTCTTATTTCTAGTCACCTTAAACTTTACACTGATAGTTCAGTTATGGATACAACTGGCCACGGTTCAGGATTAGCTGTTCAAAGCCCAAATATACGAAAGTACTTTTATCTTAAAAAGTGGTTTTCAATGCACACGGCAGAATTAGGCCTACATGCAAAACTGGTGGCCTTAACTTACAAATAAGTCCTCCTTTAAAATTC
>CM065719.1:74971251-74973751 GCA_033310375.1 Conus canariensis | reverse complement strand
GTGTGTGTGTGTGTGTGTGTGTGTGTGTGCGTGCGCGCGAGCCTATGATGTGTGTGTGTGTGTGTGTGTGTGTGTGTGTGTGTGTGTGTGTGTGGTGTGTGTGATATCATCTTGTACTTGTAGGATTTGAAACTCTCTCTCTCTCTCTCTCTCTCTCTCTCTCTCTCTCTCTCTTGTGTGTGTGTGTGTGTGTGTGTGTGTGTGTGTGTGTGTGTGTGTGTGTGTGTGTGTGTGTGTAACACGACCAGGTGATGTTGACATCGCAGACTCGTTCATCTGTAGAACACATGTGCTTGGAGGTAGCAGATACTCTGACATCATCAATGGTAGAAGTCTTTCTTTCGTTACGTATTTTTACTGTCTTGTTCTTTCTTTCTTTCTGTCTTTACGTATTTTCTTTGTCTTGTTTTTCTTTTCTTCTTCCTTTCCTTCTTTTTCGTTGTCTTTTTCTTTCCTTCCTTCTTTCTTTCTTTACGTATTTGTGTTGTCTTCTTTTTTTTTTTTTTCCTTTTTTCTTTCTTTTTCGTTGTCTTTTTCTCTCGTTTTTATTGTCTTTTTCTTTCATTCCTTCTTTCTTTCCTCTCTCTCTCTCTCTCTCTCTCTCTCTCTCTCTCTCTCTCTTTTGTTTTTTTTGTTTTTTTGTTTTTTTTTTCAAAAATAGATAACAACTTGAAATGATAAAAGCGAAGAGAGGGTAAACAAGAATAAAAAGAGGGGGGGGGGGGGGGGAGACAAAACATTTAAGAGAAAAGAAAAGGGGAAAAAAAAACAGGTAAGTGAGGTCAGCGTAATTAACTCACAATTATCGTATAAAATTCTAAAGGGATTGCAGCCTGCTGTTTCAGTATGCTCAAGCTTTCAGAAAGGGCTTGGTCCAGTACCATTCTGAGTTCTGGCATGCCGTTGTATCTTTTTTGTCAGATCTGTTCAGCACTTGGCTGTTTGAACAGCTTTCATTGTCATTTGTTACGCCTACATCGAAAGAAACTGTCCTGTGATAGGTCTAGCTTATTTCAGCTTGTTACAGTTTCTTTTCATTGATTTATTTATTTCTTTATTTATGTACCCATTTTAAACATTTGTTTATGTTTTACTTTGAAATGCAAAAAAATACAGCTTTAAGGGGCGTTGCACGCTTACCCCTACTTGGTGCTCTGCCCCTGGCCACCGCAAGGGGGCTCTACACGGTTCTGTGCACCCACTATATAACCCTCCCCCTCATTTTCCGCAGTTGGATCCGGTCCTGCTAAGTCTGATCAAAGGTAGTACGCCCTACGAGCGTAAGGCATAGTACTATCCTTGGTCTGATGCTTTCTCTGCCTACAGACCATTGTTCTGACTAAGAGACTGTTATCCTACAGACCATTGTTCTGACTAAGAGACTGTTATCCTACAGACCATTGTTCTGACTAAGAGACTGTTATCCTACAGACCATTGTTCTGACTAAGAGACTGTTATCCTACAGACCATTGTTCTGACTAAGAGACTGTTATCCTACAGACCATTGTTCTGACTAAGAGACTGTTATCCTACAGACCATTGTTCTGACTAAGAGACTGTTATCCTATCAATAAACATTGAGCGATCCTAGTGAACGTTTTCACCCATACATTAAAGATGTGTCGGGATATTGGCCAAATTCTGAAAAGAAAGAAAGAAACAAACAAACAACCAATCAAAAAGAAAAAGAAAAAACGAACAAACAAACAAACAAAACCTCCCAGCAGCGATTTGTATCCATCGATATTAATCGTCCTTCCTCTGGACAAAAAAAAAATCAATATTATCATCACAGATATATGCACAAAACAAAATAAAACAAGAGAAAAAAAAAAAAAAAAGAACTGACAAAAATCCAGTAACAAAGATTTTCGTCATCGTGGGTAAATCGTGAATCACCAAAAATGCATTTTTTGTTGTTGTTTTGTCGCGATGTGCTGGGTGAAGATGATAGCACAGACTGTGATGATAGTAAGATAGCGCTTCCGACGGCCGTGGTGTGGGTAGAAGACGACAGTGCAATAGAGGTAAAACAACAACAACAACAACAACAACAACAAAAACGGAACAAAAACCAAGTATGTTAACTCTTTTCCTTTTTCCAGTTACTAGATGCAATCACGTTATATATTTAAGTTCTGGTGTCAATTCATGGAAAATGTTACTTTCACGTTTTTGTTTTGTTTTCTTTTGAGTCATAGAGATGGTGTTTTTGACGCAAAGAGCTGAAGAACAAATCACGCAGTCTCTCTCTCTCTCTCTCTCTCTCTCTCTCTCTCTCTCTCTCTCTCTCTCTCTCTGTGTGTGTGTGTGTGTGTGTGTGTGTGTGTGTGTGTGTGTGTGTGTGTGTGTCTTCGCAGCAGCGTTATGATAATCGATAAAAGTTATTATAAAGCATACCGAGTGAAATGTTCATGTTTTCCCTTTCAGTTAATCGATCAAACAGGCTTTTGCGTTCGCTTTACAGGCGTCCAAAGAAATCATCCATCGCCAAGGGAA
>CM065719.1:74956251-74963751 GCA_033310375.1 Conus canariensis | reverse complement strand
GCAGACTTACCATTCTTGAGTTTTCTAATGGCATGTAAAACTTCTTCTTTAGTTATTGACCTATCAATTACATTCTCGTCATTGTCTTCAATGGAGATACCTTCAGTTATCTCTGTTTCGTCTTTTTCTAAGACAGTTTTGAAATGATCAAACCATTCATTTACAGATATATCATTTGAAGGCTGGGATTTCCTTTTCGAAATCTTGTGTACTGTGTCCCAGAAATCCTTTTGACTTTTTACAGAATTTACCAATTCATTTACTAACGAATCGTTACGATCTTTTTGTTTTCTTCTATTTAGATTTTTATATTCACGTCTCGCAATGCAAAGTCTTTTTCTAATCTTTACATCTAACGTTTTTCTAAACCTTCTCAGCAAGCTTCGTACTTCACGTCGCGCTCGTCTACATTCATGATCGAACCAACCCTTCTCTTTGATTTTTCTATCTACCTGTATCTTTCTTTCCATGTGACTGGCTTGCTCTTTAACAATCTGATTAAACATGTTCAGAGATTCATTTACATTTCTATATACAAGAGCTTCTGCAATTTCTAATTTCTGATGAACATGATGTGAATTCATGGCAAGAGTGAAACGTTCAGCATAGGTTTCTTTCCAACAATACTTAGTTATAAATTGAGCACTTTCTATAATAGGCCTGCGACCAATACATTCTTTTTCTGTTTGCATTCGAATACACAATAAAAGAGGTAAATGATCAGATTCAATTCTTTCGACAGAGACAGAGAGTGTGAGTGTGCGTACGCTTGTGCGCTTGTGCGCTTGTATGTGTGTGTGTGTGTGTGTGTGTGTGTGTGTGTGTGTGTGTGTGTGATGTGTGTGTGTTGTGTGTGTGTGTGTGTGTGTGTGTGTGTGTGTGTGTGTGTGTGTGTGTGTGAACATAACACTAGACATTTCAGGAGCATGGTTCATTACTTAAGAATTAGGACCTGGCTTTCTGATGTCTTTTGACTTTAACAATAAATCTTGGGATCGGTAAAATACAGTGTTTTGCATACACACACACACACACACACACCACACACACACACACACACACACACACACACACACAAACCAAAAGGACATATGAATACATTCGAGGTTTAGGGAAAATCTTTGTCGAAAAGATGCATAAACGCTTTTTGCAATGATATCAACGCATCGACTGCGGAAAGACTGTACGCAGAGGATGCCAACAAGGCGATCCAATATTGCCTTATTCATTGTGCTCTTTTGAAATAACATGCCAAACTGATGATAGTTAAGAAGTTAACGAAATACAGATATCAAGCATCAAGCTTAGATTTAACCAGTTCACTGATGACATGATGACCTTATTCTAGACGAAAAGAGAACATTTTATAAAAATTCTTTGATACATTAGAGAGATCTAAGAATGGTTCTGGTCTAAAGCTTAATGTCGAAAATAACAAAGAAAAAAGATATCAGCCGCTGGCTAGGTTAGAATAAAGATAAGAAGACCACTCATTCAGTAGACAAAGAATTGAAAAGGAAGACATTTTGAATGGTAGAATTCTTCTTTTCGACTGAATTCACAAATCGAATATAAATCAGGGAATTAGGTTTAACGAAGTAAAGGAATTGTGTGAAACATAGTGAAGGAAGTTGTATGCGTACGTCCCTTGGCAGGGGAATTATACTGCAGTTCTTCATGTGATAGGAAATCTGAAATGAGGCAGGGAACAGTAAACAGTCAAATGTAGGGTAACTCTGGCTCCCATGACGAATCAAATAAGCTTACACGTCCATAACTCAGTGTTCAAATCTGGTATATTTAAAAACGCTGTTGCAAAACTCGCCCTGGACATCAATGTTAGATATTAGCAGATCATGTGTGCTGATATGGGGATTTAGTGTTGAAAACGAAAATACTGGAGTGTCCAAGTATACGATTTTTTTTATAACCCCGGCTTTGAAGTCGTTTCGAAAGAAAGAAAACTCTTTCAATCGTAGCCACAAGTGAAGGAAAATAGTGTTCAAAAACAAATACAGAACTAATGTGCTGCCAAAGAAAAAAAAAAGACAAATTACAAAACACAGCGCGTTTCGACCTATTTGGTCTTCTTCGGGCAGGACAAAGACATTCAAGGCAATGACAACGAAAGACAGAGCTCTTATGTCTTCGCACAGGGTGCAAACAGGCTACGTCTTTTTTTGTTGTTGTAATTTTTGTTTATTCTATCGCTTGGCGGAGCAGTAAGTCTGTCTTTGCTCTTGTTGAAAATTTCCACCTGCAGTCACCCCACTTTGAAACCAAAAATGATATAACATTTATGAAAACAACACCAATATAGTTTCAAAACGGAGTGACTGAGGGCGGAAAATGATGCAAAATTTGGAAAGAGACGGGATTAGTTACCGCCAAGGACACAGACAAACAGAGTACAGGACTAGGCACAATGCATTTCGACCTCTTGGGTCTTCTTCAGGCGAAGAAGACCGAAGGAGACCCAAGAGGTCGAAATGCCTTGTGTGTAGTCATGTACTCTGTCGTGTCCTTGGCTATACTGGAGTTAAGTTTGGTTAGTTAACCCCCTTTCTTTCCAAATTTAACTCCAGTATAGCCAAGGCTCCACGAGGTCCACAGAAAAGTAAGAGTTGTCAGTTTTGAAAACACTTGTTTTTGAATTGTGATACTTTCAATACATACGTAGAAATGGGTTACAAGCGTCAACACTGATAGTAGAACACACCTTCGTTCTCTGCATTTCATGATTACTATCGACAAATGAAACTTACCCAAGACGACATCTGTTTTGATATATTTGACATGAAAGATCTTCTGCCTGACAATGACTAATTCCTTATAACATGGTGCTTTCGAAGAACTGGGGAAAAATAATAAAGTATTTGAACTATTTCGAGTGCATTCGTGGAATTAAAGAAAATCCTGGTGAAAATAACAAAGCTTTACAACTGATGTCTGGGTTACATAAAGGAACCACAGTCATTGCAATTTATTTTCTGAACTGGAAAAAAAATAAGCTAGAAACGCCAATTGGTTAGGTGAATATTATTAAGAAAAGGAAAAAATTGGAATACAGACAAAATGATTTCAGCTCAGATCACATCACGCAATTCTCATGTTAAATACTATTTTCAAATAGGGATTATTGAAGACAACAAACGTTGCATTGTGATGTGGAGAAAAGCATCATTTGCAGTTTTCTCCAGTTTGACCCATTTCGGCTAGGCTTCAGAATCAGAAAAAAAACTGTGAACATTGACACAGACTGTCATTTAGTGCAGAACTTTACTTCGGCGCAAATTACAAAACAATTACCGATGACGTATTTGACTAAATTGTTTTCGAGTGATGCTTTGTTTGTCTTGTTTTGTTTTGTTGTTTGTTTGTTTGTTTTTATTCACAAATTTATTACAGAGCTTGTACTTTGCCAATTTAAAGAGCAGATACAGTGTGATACGTTTCTCCAGAAGTGTTAATTTTTTCCCGTTTTCCATCATTATATGTGTCTAAAAAAATTCACATGGGTTAAATGATTTATTGCCCGCATTTTAATGTCATGAGTACTTGGAAATTGATCGCAACGTTGAATCAGTGTGTGTTGCATGATGTTATGAGAACCATACATACGCATATTTTAGATACAAATCAAGAACGAAAAGTATGATTCCTTTGCTGTCTGTATTGATCATTGTGATGATGGCATTTTTTTTTCTCTATTCTATCTATCTTTCCTTCTTTCTTTCTTGTGTTTTGTGTTGCCTTCCTTTTTCTTTTGTTTTTTCTCTTTCCGTCCTTCTTTCCTTCTTTCTTTATTCCTATTTTCCATTCTCATTTTTTCGTTGTTCTTTTATTTCATTTTTTTTGTTTTAATCTTTTCTCTCTATTTTTTCTTTTTTCCTATATTTCTTCTGTCTTTTACTTCCTTAGAGCTTTCTTTCTTTCTGCTTTTTTTGTTCTATTTCTTTCTTTCTTTTCTCTTTCTTTCTCTTTGCCTCTCTTTTCTTAATTTTTGCTATTGTTCCTTCTGTCTGTTTGTCTTTTTTTTTCTCTTTGTTTTCCTTCTTTTCTTCCTTTGTTCTTAGGTTTTTTTTTCTTTTTGTCTTTCTTCTTTTCTTCCTTCGTTCTTTCTTTCCTTCTTTCTTTCCTTTTCTCCTTCTTTCTCTCATTCTTTCTTTTGTTCGTTTTCTTTCTTTTCTCTCTGTCTTTGTTGTTATCTTTCTGTCTTTGTTCTTGTTTCTTTCTTTGTTCTTACTTACATTTTTGTTATCTTCTTTCTCTCTTTCTTTGTTTTGTTTCCTTCGTTATTCTTACATTTGTTTTTCATTTTATCTTTATTTTTTTCTGTTTTCCTTCTCTCCTTTCTCGCTTTCCTGTTCTTTTTCCTTCATGGAGTCTGTTCCTTCTTTGTGAAATGTTTTTTTCCTTTCTTATATGTCGTGTTGTCATCCTTCATTCTTTTCTTTCCTTTTTCTCTTTTTGTTGTTGTTTTCTTTGTTGTATCTATTTCTTTCCTTTCTTTTTTACTCTAATTATTTTTTTCTGCCTATAAATCTCTCTCTCCTCTCTCTCTCTCTCCTCTCTCTACACACACACACACACACACACACACACACACACACACACACACACACACACACACACACACACACAACACAACACACACATGTGGATGCGTGCATGTTTCTATTCTTTGAGTTTGTCGAAGTAGTTGTCTGTTCCTTGTGATACTTAGCATATTGACTTGTGTATTGGCTTTCTTTCCTTGTTTTTGCTATATTGACTTGTGCGTTTTCTATTCGGATATTTTTGTCTATTTTGGTCCCCAGGGCTCTCTCTCTCTCTCTCTCTCTCTCTCTCTCTCTCTCTCTCTCTCTCTCTCTCTCTCTCTCTCTCTCTCTGTGTGTGTGTGTGTGTGTGTGTGTGTGTGTGTGTGTGTGTGTGTGTGTGTGTGTGTGGCGTACACATGTGCATGCGTGGATATTGCTATCATTTAAGTTTGTAGTAGTGGTCTGTTCCCTTTGCTACTTTGGATATTGACAAGCGTATTCGCTTTCTTTCCTTGTTTTTGCTCTAATGACTTGTGTGTTTTCTGTGTGCATTCTGATTTTTTTAAAATTATTTTTGTCCCCAGGGCTGGGTGGAAAAAAGCATTTCTAATTTGCTTATCTCATTATTCTGGTAAAATGAAATTTTGTTCGTTCGTTCGTTCGTTCGTTCGTTCGTTCGTTCTCTCTCCTCTCTCTCTCTCTCTCTCTCTCTCTCTCTCTCTCTTTATAATATGGACAATAGCTAAACTTGTTTTGAACTGTACAAGATCTTGTTATACTTTGTTCTTTTTATATGTGTATTTGCATTAATTTGATCTTTAAATGCATTAATTTGATCTTTACATTGTTTCTCTTTCTTTTGCCCCAGGGCTGGGTGGAAAAAAGCATTTGTATTGTTTATCTCATTACCCTGGTAAAATAAAATTTCGTTCGTTCGTTCGTTCGTTCGTTCGTTCTTTCTTTCTCTCTCTCTCTCTCCTCTCTCTCTCTCTCTCTCTCTCTCCTCTCTCTCTCTCTCTCTCTCTCTCTCTCTCTCTCCTCCCTCTCTCTCTCTCTTCGTTTGTTTTGCTTTTTTGTTTCTTTCTTTTTTTCTCTCTTTTACATTCTTACTTCTATCTTTCGTCTTTCTTTCTTTCGCCCATGTTTTTTTTCCTTCTTCATCCTATTCATCCTTTGTTTTCTTTTATTTTATCTACACGGATTTGTTTTTCCCCTTTCTTTCTTTCTTTCTTTCTTTCTTTTTCTTTCTTTCTTTCTTTCTTCCCCTTCACCCTACAGGTCTTTTTTTTTTATTGTTTGTTTTGTTTCATATTATCCTATCTCTCCTTCTTTCTCTGTTTTTTTTTCTTCTTGACACTTTTTTCTTTCATGACTTCTGTCTGCCGGTTTTTGTTTCTATTTTCGTTTATTTGTTTGTTTGTTTTTCATTTCTGTTTTCCTTTCTCTATTTTTCATATCTTCATTTGACCCCTCTGTTTTTCTTTCTCACCTTGTTCTTGCATTCTTTTCCCTTTTTTTTAATCTATTTCTTTTTAATATATTCTCGCTTTCTGTTCGTCAGCCGTTTTGGCACAGTCTGGCAGAATGGCTGGCATTCCATGCAGTAGTCGTAATGAACCTGCAACGCTCTTCTCGTCTAATGCTTTGTTATGAATGTGTTTCCTTTTCATGTTATAAACAAGGAGGTGTCAACAACTGAGCTTTATTTAAGCTCTCATGGCAGACAGAGAGAGAGAGAGAGAGAGAGAGAGAGAGAGAGAGAGAGAGAGTGAGTGTGTGTGTGTGTGAGAGAGAGAGAGAGAAAGAGAGAGAGAGAAAGAGAGAGAGGGAGTCAGTGAGTTAAAATGAGAGAGTTTATGAGTGGGGTGAGTTAGTGAGTGGGGAGAGAGACAGACAGACAGACAGACAGACAGACTGACAGACAGACAGACAGGCAGACAGACATGCGCATCGAGAGAGAGAGAGAGAGAGAGAGAGAGAGAGAGAGAGAGGCTGACAGACAGAGACAGAGACAGATAGAGACAGCGATAGAGACAGAGACAAAGACAGACAGACAGACTGAGACAGACAGACAGACTGACATACAAACAAACAGACAGACAGACAGACAGACAGACAGGCGCATCGAAAGAGAGATAGAGAGAGAGAGAGACGGAGACAGAGACAGAGACAGACAGACAGACAGACAGAAACAGACAGACAGAAACAGACAGACAGAAACAGACAGACAGACTGGCATACAAACAGACAGACAGACAGACAGACAGAGGGGCGGAGGAAGGGAGGAAGGGGCCGGGGACTGGAGGGGGCGGAAGAGAGAAAGAAAGAAAGAGAGGGAGAGAGCGTATGGGAATTAGAGAGACGGAGATAAGTCAGAGAGACAGGCAAGAATACAGAAAAAAAAGGAGACGAGTGGAATAAAGGTCACACACACACACACAACACACACACCACACACACACACACACACACACACACACACACACACACACACACTACCTTGCGCGCGACAGGAGTGAGAAGTTCACCGAAGATGCCTGCCAATGCCAGACTCTCGATCCCATCCATCTTATATCCCCCCCCCCCTCTCTCTCTCTCTCTATCTCTCTCTCCCATTCTCTCCGCTCCCCCTCCAGTCCCTGCCTTACCTTACTTCCCACCTCCCCTACCTCCCCCCCCCCGCCCCCTATCCCCCCCCCCCCCCCCCCCCCCCCCCAGTGTTTTCGCCCTTTCCTTCAACCCTCACTCTCATACTGCGGTGGTGAACGGTGTTCGCGGAGACCTTGAACTCTGTAAGGAGAAAAGGTCATGCAGGTCAAAGTTCAACTGGCAAGACTGGGAACACTGATGGTAATGTTGACTTTTATTCTCTCTCTCTCTATTTTTTATTAGTTTTTTTTTTCTCTCCGTTTGTTTTTCTGTCTTTCATTCTTTCTTTCTTTCTTTTTTTTTTCCGTAC
>CM065719.1:74936251-74938751 GCA_033310375.1 Conus canariensis | reverse complement strand
TCATATTTATGTAAATAATCAATTGTTTGCCTGTATAATGATTTTAAAAAATCGTGCATTATAAACACATATAATGATTATCAATTCAAAGAACGGGCTAATGGACCATTGTATACTCTCTCTCTGTCCCTCCAGTCACACACACACACACACACACACACACACACACACACACACACACACACACACACCAGCTTCATCACTCTCTCACTCACTCACAGACACTCTCACTCAAACATGGAATTGAAGCTTGCGTTTAATCAAGGCCGATAACTGCGGTCCATGGTTTGATCACTCATGCACGATAGCTAAAAATAGCGATAGCGTAAGGAGCAACGTTGTTCAGATTTTCATTCGTCAATGAATAAACTACTGTGCTGATTGTGTCATCTGCAAGAACGAGAGAAGGAGGAAAAATATTTCTATGCATTTGTGTGTTTCTGTGTGGGAGGGGGACTTGGATCTGAGAGGAGGGGTGGGGTGGGGGAGTCTGTGTGCGTGCCTGTTTGTGTTAGAGAGAGGAAGAGAATGAATGATCGTCTGCCAGTCTCGTTCTGTAAATAATCATCATGTGTGTAAATAACACATTCTTTGCCGAAATAACCACAAAGAATAATTACACACCTGATTAATTAATCTATTTACACAAATAAATCGTTATTTGCACAAACAATCCATAATATTTGTAAATAAATCATTGTTTACATATTAATGGCTATTTCTGTAAAAAAAAAAAAAAATGCATTGTTTACAGACATAACGCATGATTTTCGCAAAATAATATAAATAGAATGAATTCTTTTTGCCGAGTGACTACATGACCATTATACACATTTAAAATAAATCGTTTACGTAAACAGTTTACTGTTTACCTAAATAAGTCATTATTTGGGAGAATCCCCTAAACAATGATTATATCCCCAAAACCACACTGCTTCCCTCTTTAAAAAAAAAAAAGTAAAAAAAATAATTAGTTTCCAAACGGAATGCCATAAAGATAGGTCTTCTAAAAACATTGCCTTCAGCGCCACTACTGTACCTTGCCCCTTGTAGGCGGGAAAAGGCATCACACTTTCGCTGGTCTTTGATTCCTTTAGGAGCCAGTCTGTCACCAAGGAACTGAGGGAAGGTTCTATTCCGGAACATCTTCCCTTTCTAGTCCGGCAAGCGAATGTCCGTTGGTAACCGAACATACAGATTTTGCATAGTAAGTGTCGGTTTTTGTTTTTAAGTGGGAAGAATTGGACGTTGGAGGTCCCACTAAAAAGAAAGACAAAAAAGAAAAAAAATGGAAAGAGAAAAAAAAAAGAAAAAAAAAAGAAAAAAAATGGAGGCTGGAAGATTAAACACCACACACACACACACACAACACTTGGGTGATTGTTGTTTCTGAGAATGCTAATACTGAATGAATTGGGTAATGACGTGCCGTCTTCCACGTGAGAACGACTGAAACGGCAGGCAGACTCGAGAGCTTTGATCATCCCGGTCTGACAGTGAAACTGAGTTAAGGGATGAAATACCCGTGAAGCCTTTCAACGTCTTGCCCTTGTCTCTAAGTCAGACAGCTTTAATGCATTTCTCTGAAACTTTTGCTGTTGAGTTATCAAAGTCGTTCACCAAGTGCACTCACTACTTTCCAAAGCGGTTGGTGGGTATTGCGGAATTTAGTTTCAAAGCTATTTATGAAAATCGAGTGCGCTTATTTGTTTTCGTAAATCACTGTCAGGAAAAAAATAAATTCTTACATTTTTCAGTGTGATGCAGTTTTGGTGGTTTGCTCAAGTGCAGTCTAACAATATACGGCACTGTTATTGAAAATAATGTTCGCGCAACTGTAATTTGGAAAGAATGTTATATTGAAACACACACTTTGTTTATTGTGTCATGCAATATCATTAACTGATTTAATGTCATATCAAAATTCACACTTTGTTTATTATGTCACACAATATTATTAATTGATTTACATTAAAGGAATTTGACCACTGTAGTACTTGCACAAGGTGCTATTGGAGAGTGGTTCCATACTGAAGCTGGAATTCGTCAGGGCTGCCTTATATCTCCCACACTTCTTCAAAATATTCACAGAACACACCTTGAAGGATGCACTCGCAGATTAAGTCACAGTAGGGAGCTATCACGAACCTTCCCTTCGCAGACAACATCCCGGCCTGGCAGACACTGAAAAAGAATCCACTAAGCCTGCCCAAGAGACTTGATAAACAAGAAATGAAATTAAAATCAGCGCCGAGAAAGCCATGTTGATGGCCAGTCACAACGCCACGATCACTACTGGTACAACAGTTCATGGACAATAGCAAGAAACAATAGTACCATGAAATTCTCTCGAGTCAGTAGAGAAAACACCTGTCCATACAGATCATTAGTTGATGATGTTTAATGGCGTTATTTTTGTATTTAAACCAGTTTGCTTCATCATACTCGGGTGTGCCAGATGACGTGTGCAAATTATAATAATTGACGTGATTAGAGGCCC
>CM065719.1:74883751-74931251 GCA_033310375.1 Conus canariensis | reverse complement strand
CTGGTTGTAATGAGATCAAGAACCAGTTACTCTTTGAGTGAGTGAGTGAGTGTGTGTGTGTGTGTGTGTGTGTGTGTGTGTGTGTGTGTGTGTGTGTGTGTGTGCGCGTGTGCGTGCGTGCGTTGTGTGTGTGTGTGTGTGTGTGTGTGTGTGTGTGTGTGTGTGTGTGTGTGTATGTGCGTGCGTGCATGTGCGTGTGTCTGTGTGTGTGTGTCTGTCTGTGTGTCTGTCTGTCTGAGTGTGTATGTGTGTGTGTGTTCGCGCATGTGCGCGCGTGTTCGTGCACGCGCGCATGCGTGCATGCATGCATGCATGCATGCATGTGTGTGTGTGTGTGTGTGTGTGTGTGTGTGTGTGTGTGTGTGTGTGTGTGTGTGTGTGTGGATCGATCGATAGACAAACAAATAGGTAGATGCATAGACAGGCAGAATGACAGACACACGCACACAGATAGACAGATGGGCATACAGAGAGAGAGAGAGAACAGACAGACAGAAAGAAAAGAGAGAGAGACAGAGGCAGAGACAAGGGCAGAGACATGCAAATGGATCGATAGACATCATGCTGGACAATTAGTCGCAAAATTATGTCAACTTTCGAAAATTCGGCTCCATTCACTACCCGGGGCTACTGAAGAAGAATCTATCTTGCGGGGAAAGGGAAGCAACCATCATTGTCTGGAATCGCATCGCGTGTCGCCGACACCTGGCTCCATTGTGTGTGCATGTGTGTGTGTGTGTGTGTGTGTGTGTGTGTGTGTGTGTGTGTGCGTGTGTGTGTGTGTGTGTGTGTGTGTGTGTGTGTGTGTGCGTGCGTGCGTGCGTGCGTGTGTGTGTGTGTGTGTGTGTGTGTGTGCTGTGTGTGTGTGTGTGTGTGTGTGTGTGTGCGTGCGTGCTGCGTGCGTGCGTGTGTTCGTGTGTGTGTGTGTGTGTGTGTGTGCGTGTGTGCTTGCGTGCGTGTGCGTGTGCATGGGTGTGTGTGAGTGTGTGTGTGTGTGAGTGAGTCTCTCTCTCTCTCTCTCTCTCTCTCTCTCTCTCTCTCTCTCTCTCTCTCTCTCTCTTCTGTTTTCCGTCCGTCTGTTGTTCTGTCTGTCGATCTGCCTGTCTCTCTGTCTTCCTTTCCCTCCCTCTCTCCCTCTCTCCCACCCTCTCTCTCTCTCCCACTCTCTCTCTCTCTCTCTCTCTCTCTCTCTCCTCTCTCCCTCTCCTGTCTGCCTGTCTGTGTTTCTTCCTCCCTGTCTGTCTGTCTGTTTCTGTCTCTCTCCCTCTTTCCCTCCCTCCCCCTCCCCCTCTCTCTCTCTCTTATTCCTGCTTGTTCGTCCGTCTGTTGATCTGTCTGTCGATCTGTTTGTGTGTCTGTATTCCTCTCCCTGTCTGTCTGTCTCTCTGTCTCTGTCTCTCTTTCTCTCTGTCTGTCTCCAGCTCAAAGGCTGATAGATCACTTATTTTAACACTGAACTGAATGCATCCAGGACAGTAACTCATTTTCCTTTCGTAGAATATTCCCTTCAACCAGCGGCTTTGAAAGGTATCTTCGAATCAATATTGACATGTATCAAATATCAATGGGTAAATCTTAGACTCGGAATAACAAGACATTATACAACGTAATGTCAGAGATCATAAGGTTTCAGCCGAGGCTTTGATGTGTCTCCTGTGCTGAAGATCAAACGAAGATGAAGTCCACATCTTGTTGTGCTAATCTAGTCCGTGTGGTCTCAGAACACACACACACTCACGCACACACGCACACACACACACACACACACACACACACACACACACACACACACACACACACACACACGCACGCACATGCACACGCACGTACGCACGTACGCACGCACGCAGGCATGCACGCACACACACATACACACACGTACGCACACACACACACACACAACACACACACACACACACACACACACACACACACACACACACACACACACACACACACACACACACACACACACACACGCACGCGCGCAAGTCTAATACAAATGTGTGCCTGTTCCATATGATCTGAGAGATGTCAAATGACGATCGTGATACTGAAGAAAAGTTTTTATTACTTTTCTGAAGGTTTTTTAAAGAATCTTTTCCTCTTGCTGTTGTTGTTGTCGTTGTTGTTGATGTTGTTGTTGTTGTTGTTGCTGTTCTTCTTCTTCTTCTTCTTAGTCGTCGTCGTCGTCGTCTTTTCTTCTTCTTCTTCTTCTTCTTCTTCTTCTTCTTCTTCTTCTTCTTCTTCTTCTTCTTCTTCTTCTCGAAACTCCGTGGAAAGTCACTGTGGGTTATGTAAAAGGTCTGGATCTCTTCCAATGGTTTCCCTGTCCATTCTGCAATGATGACAGTCCATCGTTTTCTTTTTTTTCTTGTCTTTCCCTCGGTCTCCCTTACTCAACAGTTCCTTGGAAGAGTGTTTCAGCAAGGCCATTGAACCTTGTTGCATGTCCATACCAACGTAGTCTTCTTATTTTTTTAACTGATGTCGGTAGATCTTCGTTGGTCGGTAATAATTATGATCAGTATACCTGGTATTCAGCATCCTGAGTTAACACCTTTTCCATGAAGCAAAATTTGGAAAGAGAGGGGAGGTAGTTACCACCAAGGACACAGACAGAGTACAGGACACACATAGTGTCTAGTCCTGTACTCTGTTTGTCTGTGTCCTTGGCGGTAACTAACTCCCTCTCTTTCCAAATTTTGCTTCATTTTTCGCCCTCAGTCACTCCGTTTTGAAACTTACCTTTCCCATGGCTTGAATTCTTCTGTCCAGATCCGCTGCGAGGCTCCACTTCTCACATCCCTAGAGGAAGACTCTGCGAGGCTCCGTTTCTCACATCCCTTGAGGAAGACTCTGCGAGGCTCCATTTCTCACATCCCTAGAGGAAGACGGAATATACCGCAACAGCACTCCGGAGTCTTCCTGTTTCATGGAGATGTTGGGGGAATACAAGAAGAATCCATGCATATATCTCTAAAAGGCATTTTAAAGACGTGCCGATGTATCCCCACGGTGTCTTGTTGGTTCAGCTGGTTAGAGAGAGCATCGGATTTCTGGTCGCAAGTTTTGAGTTCCAGTCCTGCTGACCCAACATAAAGATAGACCTGTTCCAGAAAATCTTATTGGGGAGCACAAGGAAAATGCTGTTTCTGGTCTTCACATCAAGAGAACCGCCGCTCAAACACATACACTGTCTGTTCCTGCTTAGTGGCAGGCTGGCTGTTCACCGCCTTATCAGACCCAGTGTCTTTACAGTACCATCGCAGTTCCTCCAGGGTGCCGTACAGCTTGGTTTCCACTGCTGTCGGTGTTGGCCAGTACTTCCTCCTGGATGCTGCATGCGTCGTACAGTCTTGAAGGATGTGGTCGGTTGTCATTGGTCCCTCACCACAAGGGCAGTCTCCACTGCGATCATGAGGAAACTTGCAGGGACGGACTGGGGGGCTGACGAACGTATCCTGAAGAGACTCTATACGGGGAGAGTCCGACGTGTAATTGAGTACGGGACATCAGCATGGGCATCAGCTGCAAAGTCTAACCTCGACCATCTCAACAAGATACAGAACCAAGCTCAGCGTGTCATAAATGGCGCCATGAGATCCACCCCAATCCTGAAGATGGAGGAGACCACTGGGCTACAGTCATTGGAGGACAGTAGGGACACAAAGATCCTCATCCAGGCAGCAAGATTCAAACGCCTTGAAAACCATCCAATGAACAACAGAATGAGCAGATCCACCAAGAGCCGGCTGAAAAGAGGCAGCTTCATCCACCAGTCAAGACGCCTTGAAAGGAGCGTGAGATGCCATCATTATGTTGTGGCACTAAGTGATCCAGCCAGCAGCAACTGGACTTAGGCACTTGTTGAGTTCCTGTTCCTGAGCCTGTTAGCAACGCGCACGGGACAAATGACCAAAACTAGATGAGCTATTTAGTCAAGATGGTCAGGAACAAGCTGTTCTTTTGCTTTTTTGTTGTTGTCTGTGTTCGGTTAGCCTAATATCTGGGCCCAAGATAGTACCACAACAGACAGTGATATGACCGCTACTAAACGACACGTTCTTTTTGTTTGTCTGTCTGTCTTTCTGTCTGTCTGTTTGTCTTTCTGTCGATCTATTCTGTCTCTGTCTGTCAGTCTGTCTGTCAGTCTGTCAGTCAGTCTGTCTATCTATCTATTCTCTGTCTGTCTGTCTGTCTATCTATCTAATCTCTGTCTGTGTCTCTGTCTCTGTCTCTGTCTCTGTCTCTGCTCTGTCTCTCTCTCCTCCTCTCTCTCTGTTTTAGTCTGTCGATCTATCTGTTTCTATCTCCCCCCCCCTCTCTCTCTCCCACCCCAACGTCTCCATCTCTACCTCTTTCTCTTTTCTCTCTGTCTGCCTCACCACCCCCTCTCTTTCTCTGTCTGTCTCTGTCTCTGTCTGTCTGTCTGTCTGTCTGTCTCTCTCTGTCTCTCTCTCTCTTCAGTAGGGCTGTGATCTCACCCGAACAAACCATTTTTCATCTCTCTCTCTCTCTCTCTCTCTCTCTCTCTCTCTCTCTCTCTTCTCTCTCTCTCTCTCTGTGTCTCTTCAGTAGGGGCTGTGATCTCACCCGAACAAACCATTTTTCATCTCTCTCTCTCTCTCTCTCTCTCTCTCTCTCTCTCTCTCTCTCTCTCTCTCTCTCTCTCTCTCTCTCTCTCTCTCTCTGTCCACCCTAACCCCATTCTATCCCTTCCCCCTCAACTTTTCCCCGACCCCTCCGCCGCCCTTGTGTCCCTCACCCATCGAGCTGTTGGAGCGGAACAGCGACAGTCACGCCACACCGCCCAATTCTCTTCACGCCCCACTGAACGCCCCACGCTCCCATTGTCAGCCGCCTTTCTCTCCTCAGTGCCGACACGCGCCTGCGGATACACTGAGGAGTATCATGTTGATAGACAGACAGACAGACGGAGAGACTGACGGACGGACAGACAGACGGACAGACAGATGGACACAGGTACACTGAGGGGTGCCCCGCTGCCACGCTGAAGTCCTCGACTGAAATTTGTCACCCCCATTTCCTCCTCCTCACCCCCCCACTCCCCCTCCTCCGTGTACCCCTGCCTCTTCTCTTCCTTCAGCTGCCCATTCCATAATTCACACGATGGTCCGGGTACGCGGGGGTGGGGGGGGGGGGGGGGGGGGGGGGGGGGGGGCACGTACGCAGTACCTACCCCTCCAACCATCCCTTCTTCCTATCCGCTCAATTACCTCCCCAGCCCATTCCATCTGCCCTCCCCCCCCCCCCAATCCACCACAATCTTCCGGCCCGATTCTGCTCTATGTTCAAATTCTAAATCTTTGTTGTAATGACGGAGGAATTTGTGTGCGCCTGCATTAGTAATAGCTATCTATCGATGTATTTTCTCTCTCTCTCTCTGGTTGTCTCTTTGTCTCTGTCTGTCTGTCTGTCTCTCTCTCTCTCTGTTTGTCTGTCTGTCTGTCTCTCTCTCTCTCTAGCTATCTGGATGCAGAGAGAGAGAGAGAGAGAGAGAGAGAGAGAGAGAGAGAGAGAAGAAGAAAGAAGAAGAAGAAGAAGAAGAAGAAGAAGAAGAAGAAGAAGAAGAGAAAAGAAGTAGGACAAGAAGAAGAAAGAAAGACAGAAAAAAAGAAAGAAAGCAGATGTTTTGTTTTGTTTTGTTTTTTCCTTTGTGCAAACATCTTCAATACAGCTGTGATAAATGTGGTCTATGATGGTCGGAGGACAGATACCAAATCTGTTCCTAATTAGGGTACCGGCGCTACTTAGTAACGTCCTTTAGTGCGTGACATGTTGGGGATTCTCACTGTTCCATTCCCCAGATTGACTGTGACATCTCTGCCAGACTTCCATCCTCTCCCCTCTGGAGTTTGTTGCAGACCGAAGTTGAAACACGATATACATTATTGTTGAAAAGTATGTGTGTGTGTGTGTGTGTGTGTGTGTGTGTGTGTGGTGTGTGTGTGTGTGTGTGTGTGCGTGGTGTGTGTTGTGGGTGTGGTGTGGTGTGGTGTGTGTTGTGTTGTGTGTTGTTGTGTGTGTGTGTTGTGTGTGTGTTGTCTGTCTGTGTGTGTCTGTGTGTCTTGTGTGTTGTCTGCATCTCTGTGTGTGTGAGGTGAGAGAGAGAGAGTGGGGATAGAGAGAGACAGACAGACAGACAGACAGACAGACAGACAGAGGAGAGAGTGTGTGTGTGTGCGTGTGTGCGCGCGCGAGCATCTGTGAGTGTGTGTGTGTGTGTGTGTGTGTGTGTGTGTGTGTGTGTGTGTGTGTGTTGTGTGTCTGTGTGTGTCTGTGTGTGTCTGTGTGTGTCTGTGTGTGTCTGCATCTCTGGTGTGTGAGTGGTGAGTGAGAGAGAAGAGAGAGAGAGAGAGAGAGAGAGAGAGAGACAGACAACAGACAGACAGACAGACAGACAGACAGAGGAGAGAGAGTGTGTGTGTGTGTGCGAGCGCGCGCGCGAGCATCTGTGTGTGTGTGTTGTGTGTGTGTGTGTGTGTGTGTGTGTGTGTCGTGCGTGCGTGCGTGCGTCGTGCGTCGTGCGTACATGCGTGCGTGTGGTTGTGTGTGGTGTGTGTGTGTGTGTGTGTGTGTGTATGCACGTAATCGTGTGTAGTGAACTCAGTATAGGAGAGAGAGAGGTGGGGGATGGGTGGAGAGAGGGAGTGAGAAGAACGCGGTGAGTCGTGGAACGCTTGTATGACATTGGAATCGGTTGCGGCATGTCTTTTGCATAATTCTGGCATAGTCTGAAATGTGCTTGCATTGATTGCAAACTCCAGTGGCATTCCTTCGATAATAACAATAGTCATAATGATGATGATGATGATAAGACAGAGCGATACCCGAAATGACATTTCCAACCGCAACGTCTTAGATGTGTCCGGCTGATCAACATGTACTCAGGGGAGGGGTCCTGTTTCACCATGCACTCACGGTCCAGTGACCATAAGACCAATAGCCGGTGAAGCGAGTGACACCAATTACCTTGCCCTAACCGGCTGTCCACAACTAACCAGCCGACTATGAAAGGACCCAGAAAGGATGCCCCAAAATATACTGTTTCTTCTTCTTTCATTTGTTGTTGTCCTTGGTGGAGACAGCATTTTAATTTGAGTGATGTCACGATATATACAAGAACGCGCATGCTTCACTAAATGCTGTCTTCCCTTTTGGGGGTATGGAGGGTAAGAAATAAAGAAGCAAGTATATCACCAATATTTGGCAATTAGGCAAGGGGAGGGGGAAGGGGGGGGCGGAGGGTTTGTGTGTAAATTTACAAACGCATACAAAACGATCGTCCCTAAGATTAGGAAAAAGGACATTAACAAATCACACGATTTCCCAATTTTCAGAAATTTTGCAAGTTTTAGGAGTACGTTTTCCCCCCTCTCAACACCATTTTCCAGAAGAGGTACATAGATATCACATTCCGATGAGCTGCTAAATGTTTTCATAACGTACTTCGAGCAAGCATTCAAATAATGATATTAATAACATTATATTACAATCTTAACGTAGCCGTTCATTCATGTCTTTCAATAATAAATCCCCATCTTGTCTTAACAGGACTTGCATGATTACAACATCCATTTTCATACGTTTGATAACATCGATACCAAAAAGAGTATTTATACAAGCTTCTCTATAAAATAAACTTCTATAGTGCCAGCAATAGTAACATGTACTTCTGTTTTTCAGTTTTCCTCACCATAACCCTTTGTGACGATCTTGTAATGATTCTTGAATATTCCTACAAAGTGCCTCCAGACATTGTAGACTGATGGATGCAAACACAGTTAAACCAGGTTTCATTTGTATCTGCTTTATAAAGTTAATCCAAGGGGAATGCCAAACACCCATTTAAATGATACAGAGAGCTACACATTTGAACAGAATGTTATTCTTGATATGTTGGTAATATTATATTAGACCGAAGTCGAATCGTTCTACATTAAAACAGAGATCGGATTCAAACCGATTTCTCTATAAACCAGTTGGGTCTTGATATTTTTGCTTAAAATGTGATTGAATATTTTGAAAATTTGAAATGCAGCCTTTACAAAATCATCACATTCTCATATCTCTAGATCTTATAGCCATAAGGTAAGACTGGAATTATCGTTGTTTGAAAAAGATCCAAAACTACGCTAATGGAAAATTTAAGCAAATCATTCCCTATAATGCTAGATCATAAATTTCTGTTCTTAAAAAAAAATCCACATTTTTGGTTGTTATGGTCAGTAACTGAGTGACGGATGTTTTCATATCAAGGGGTTTGGAAACATTGCGAGAACAGTTAATGAAGGGGAAGCCTTGGTCGAAGATTCAATGAGGGAAGAAAAAAGGTTATTATCATCATTATCATTATTGTTGTAATTGTTGTGTTGTTATCATTTTTTAATTGTCATTGTTATGATGATGACGATGATGACGATGATAATGATGTGATGATGATGATGACGACGACGACGACGCCCGGACGACGACGACGATGATGATTTTTATTATTATACTTGTTGTTGTCATTGTTTTTGTTATTAATCATTGTCATTATCATTTATGGTGGTGTTGGTGATTGTGATGGTGATGACGTGTTGTGTGTGTGTGCTTGTGTGGGTGGTGGGAATGAAGGTGGTAAGGCACCTGAAGGTTGATGCTTTGTTAGCTTACCCACCCTGAGCTGAACAGAAGCAGGTGGCATGTGAATCATCATCATCATCATCATCATCATCATCATCATCATCATCATCATCAGCAGCAGCAGCAGCAGCAGCATCGTCATCGTCATCATCATCATCATCATCGTCGTCGTCGTCATCATTATCATCGTCATCATCATCGTCATCATCATTACATTCTTCTTCTTCTTTGTTATTATTGTTAGAGAATTTGTCCTTCTTGTATTATGCTCACCATTATACATCATCGTCATTATCAGTATCGACGTAATCATCATCATTATCATCATTATCATTATTACTGTCGTCCTCGTCATCGTCGTCGTCGTCGTTGTTGTTGTTGTTATCTATCATTATTATGATCACTATTATTATTCTATAATTATCATGACTATACGATAATTATTACTATTGTTATAATTCTTATTATTACTATATTGTTTATATCATCATGATCATCATCATTATTATTATTGTTATGATTATCATCATCATTATCATTATTGTCATTATTACCATTATCATTACTGTTGTTGTTGTTATACTGTGACAGCAGATTGTTGGGGCACCAGTATCTCCATTGTCTTCTTTCCACAGTCAAGAGCGACAGGGCAGTAGTAGCGTGACCACTTAGTCCAGTCCTTAACCTCACCCGTCCAGGACCATACACGTCTGTGCCATCCACTCCTGACAGTACCCTGACAGAACCAGCGCTGAGGAAGAGTAAAAATCCTCGAAATTCTACCCCAGAAAAGTAATTGAAATTGGATTTAAAACGGTGTACCCTGACCCAAATCTGAGCGTTATGTGGGTATATCGTCCGTTTGTCGGTCCAGCCACGGTTGGTATTATTTTCCCCCACAGCTGTTGTCGATTCAGTATGTGACATCATTACTATTTTGCCATCAGCTGGGGGGACAAAATGGCGGCTGTGTGCTCTCGAGACTTGAAGAAGTTGACGCGAGATCTCGTGTCGTCAGTGTTGTTTGATAGTATTCGGAAACCACTTCCAATGTCCTGCATAGCCGTCCCCTGACTCTCTCTCCCTCCCTCCCTCCCTCCTCCCTCCCTCTCTCTCTCTCTCTCTCTCTCTCTCTCTCTCTCTCTCTCTCTCTCTCTCTCTCTCTTTCATTTTGCCAGTTGTTTTTTTTGTTCCCCTCTTGGGCGAGGGCTGGATGTAAAAAAACGTGAACTTGCTTATCTATTACCCTCGATAATAAAGAATTGTCTTGTCTTGTCTTGTCTTGTCTTCTCTCTCTCTCTCTCTCTCACTCTCTCTCTCTCTCTCTCTCTCTCTCTCTCTCTCTCTCTCTCTCTCTCTCTCTCTCTCTCTCAGGATGACAGATTACAATTTCGGCGAATAACAAGAACGAAGTTTAACCAATCTAGTTTTTCTTTACGCTTCTTTCTGTTTAAAATTCACTTCACCTTTGATGCAAACAAGATAAATGTGACCTCTAAATGCTAGAGTTCAAAGAGGAAATCTCTATTGCTGTTCAGCCAATTATTTTGATCTCTCACGCTCGAAAAATAGGACGTTCACTGATTGGTAGAAAGAATTGGCGGCAGTTGTACTCTCTGATGTGATAGGTAGAAAGAATTGGCGGCAATTGTACTCTCTGATGTGATAGGTAGAAAGAATTGGCGGAATTGTACTCTCTGATGTGATAGGTAGAAAGAATTGGCGGCAATTGTACCTCTGATGTGTAGTAGAAGAATTGCGGAATGTACTCTCTGATGTGATAGGTAGAAAGAATTGGCGGCAATTGTACTCTCTGATGTGATAGGTAGAAAGAATTGGCGGAATTGTACTCTCTGATGTGATAGGTAGAAAGAATTGGCGGCAATTGTACTCTCTGATGTGATAGTAGAAAGAATTGGCAGCAATTGTACTCTCTGATATCATCACAAGTGGCAGATCAAGCGACCGTAGGAGAAATCGGTCAGAAATGAAAGTGTTGTCATTGTATTTTGAAGCCGGCCTATACCCATTCTCGTCTTAGATTTTTCGCACGATTCGGGACAAGTCACGTGTCACCAATCAGCGACGCTGTTCATTGAACAATTTAAAGCAAGTTGTAAAACAGAAACACGCGCAAAACAACGTAGAAACTTACTTTTTTTTTTCTTATTACCATTCTTCAGTGTCCACCGCTTTCTCCTCTCCTTCTCTGCCGCTTTTTTGTATTCTTCTCCTCCTTCTTCTACTGTTCCCCCCCCCTCCTCTCTCTCTCTCTCTCTCCATGATGTACTAATTTTTTGTTTTGGCTTTTCCTCCTCTCCTGCTCCTCCTGCTCCTATTCCCCCTGCTCTTCTCGCCCTCCTCCTCCCCCCCCCCCCTCCCCACTTCATCGTCGGGTTTTTTTTTTTTTTTTGTATTATTATTTCTCTTCTTTCCTACCTTTGCAGAGGCGACTACAGAGTCATCTAAATATTATCCGAATGATCTTCAATGTTGTCACATCATCTGTCTCGGCTGACGTCGCCGTTTTTACCGATGACAAATGTCAACAGTAATGATAATGAGTTTATTGACAAGGGAATGCACTTGTCCTGTCTGTGCGTCTGCGTGTGTGGTGTGTGTGTGTGTGTGTGTGTGTGTGTGTGTGTGTGTGGTGTGTGTGTGTGTGTGTGTGTGCCTCTGTGTGTGTGTGTGTGTGTGTGTGTGTGTGTGTGTGTGTGTGTGTATCTCTTTTTTCTTTCCTCTCTCTCTCTCTCTCTCTCTCTCTCTCTCTCTCTCTGACACAAGCACGAACGCGCACTCGCCGTCCTACAGACAGACAGACAGACTGACAGACAGACAGGCACACACACACACACACACACACACACACACACACACACACACACACACACACACAGAGAGAGACAGACAGATAGGCAGACAGACCGACCGATAGACAGAGAAGAGAGAGAGAGCGAGAGAGAGAGAGGAGAGAGAGAGAGAGAGAGAGAGAGAGAGAGACAGACAGACAGACAGACAGATAGGCAGACAGACCGACCGATAGACAGAGAGAGAGAGAGAGAGAGAGAGAGAGAGAGAGAGAGAGGAGAGAGAGAGGAGAGAGAGAGAGAGAGAGAGAGAAGAGGAAGAGAGAAAGAGGAGAGAGAGAGAGGAGAGAGGGGAGGGAGGGGCAAGGAAATGATGCCATCAGGAAAACACAAAACTGGAGGAGATCTCTGCGGTGGGATGAAATCAGCATCAAATTGTCATCATGTGACCGGAAGTGCCGCCATGTTGGCTGGTTTGCAATGCATGAGAAGTGTGTGGAGTCTGCGTTAATGATTCCAACTCCTATTTCCGGTTGTTGATGTTGGTGGGATTTTCTCTGTTGTTTGTTTGATTTTTTGCGTTTTTCCTCCTGTGTTTATTTTTCATCGATTTGATCTGCTGGAATCACTGCCATAACTCCACTCTTTGTATGTTGCAGTAAGCACGCTTGCATGTAATGACGTGGTTCTGTAAGTGCTCGTTGCACATGATGTTTTCAAGATATGATAAAATAAGAAAAGAAAAGTACAGATGAAGACTCTTTAGATAAGATCTACTTTGTAAGCTATGTAAAAAAAAAAAAAAAGAAAGAAAGAAATTGTGTTGTCATGTGCAATGGTTATCACATACGCAGAAAAGGACAGCCTATAAGACATATACAAAACGGGTAATGGACATTTCTGTAATATAACAGTTAACCATTGTACAGACTTTCACGTTTTTGCCAAATTATATTAGTCATAGTACCGCTGTAACATGTACCTCATTACCTTCAGAAGAGAATCAGAATGAAATAAATGATGATAACCTCGCACCACAAATGGAGATCACTGATATATTACTGTCTCCATCAAGAGAAAAGATAGATGGATATAGTTTTATACAAGTCATTTCACCAGACTTGAAGCCCAGATGCCATTATTTTCTGGGAGGATGTAATTATTTCAAGGATATAAAGTATTTCGCAATACAGTTACACGTACAGAGCCAAGGGAAGCACGTATTCAGTTACAATACTACAATGCACATTTACCCGATCTTTTTTGTTGTTCAGAAGAATCGAGTGGACTCTTGAAAACGTTGGTTGTAGTGCAGATTTCTATGAAAATGTGGTATTTACTTATCAAACTCAAACACACACAACACACACACACACACACACACACACACACACACACACACACACACACACGCACACACACACACACACACACACACACAACACACACAGCACCGGAACATCATAATTATTGACGCTCTTTCTGTCTGTTTCTTTCAGTTGCTCTCTCTCTCTCTCTCTCTCTCTCTCTCTCTCTCTCTCTCTCTCTCTCTCTCTCTCTCTCTCTCTCTCTCTTCATTTCAAACACTTTCCTATGGCGTCCCACAAGGCTCTATCCTGGGTCCCTTACTGTTCACAATTTACATCAATGATTTACCTCTCCATATTACATCCACCTGTGAACTCTTTGCTGATGATACAATAATACATACAAATCATTCTGATGTTACTGTTCTTGCACACACTTTACAAGAAAGTGCGAATGACCTCGTCAAATGGACTGAACTAAATCACATGTCGCTTCACCCTCAAAAAACTAAATCCATGCTTATCACAACTAGGCAAAAAAGACAAAATCTCACTCTTAAGTTTCCTCCTGTACATCTTAAAAATGAACCCGTTGAACAGGTTACATGCCTCAAAGTGCTAGGAATAACAATTGATAACAATATGAGTTGGCAAGCTCACATAACCTCACTATGCAAAAAAGTTTCACAGAAAGTTTATCAACTCTCCAAAATCAAACGCTTCCTCGACCTGCATTCACGCAAGCTCTTTTTCCAGTCTCATATTCAATCATACATAGACTATGGATCTACACTATGGGACTGTGCTAGCGCTAACACTCTCAAACCATTGTTAAGCCTACACAAGCGAGCACTCAAATTAGTCCTCCTAAAAAGCAGTAGTCTTCTGGACTCGGACTATAAAAAGATTCAAGTTCCCCCATTAAGTCTGAGATTACAATACAACAAAGGGATCATAATGCACAAGATTGTGTCTGGGAAGGCACCCTCAACATTAGTTCACAGATTCTCAATAAATTCCTCAAGGACTCTACCCAAACTTCATGTCCCTGTTCCTAGAATTGACTTATTCAAATCCAGTTTAACATATTCAGGTTCCTGTCAATGGAACTCGCTCCCTGAATCAACCAAACAACGCCAATGCATATCAACCGTCAAACACCATTATTTCAACCATCTTATGTGCCAGTACTTACATACTCCGCCACAAATCCACCACCAATCACCACCACCCTCTTTGCCTTATATATATACCTGACTATTTAGAAAGTGTTTTGTACTTGAAATGCACATGTATGTTATTTTGTTTAGTAAGTATGTCTTATATGAGTACATGTGTGTGTGTGTGTGTGTGTGTGTGTGTGTGTGTGTGTGTGTGTGTGTGTGTGTGTGTGTGTGTGATTTCCTATTACCTCCTGCCCTCTTGTCTTCTGTCGATATGCTTGTATTTTTATGTTTCTTCTCTCTCTCTCTCTCTCTCTCTCTCTCTCTCTGTCCTCTCTCTCCTCTCTTCTCTCTTCTCACGGTTATGCTGGAATGACTTGATTTATTATTCTATGACATCCCTTCTACCCGTAGCGACTGGGCTATCATTATGCATTTCCCACCTCCATTTGTGCTTTATTTTCTATCCCCCTCCTCCTCACCGGTGCTTCAAATCGATTGTCTTGTATCTCTTTGGAATTTTTGATTGTCAGATTGTTCTAAACATGCTCTCTTTCGCACCCACTTCGCCCTTTCTCCCACCCTTCTCTCTCTCTCTCTCTCTCTCTGCAGACTTACCCTGCACTCCTTCGCTCCTGCGTCTCTCTCTCTCTCTCTCTCTCTCTTTCTCTTCTCTCTTCTCTCTCTTTTTTTTTTTTTAATAATTTTAATACTCCGTATTGTATTGTCAGTTCTACAATCACTTTTGCATGCTTCCTTTGTTTACTTTCATTTTATATTTTTGACCTAACATCAGGGCGAACTAGTAACAAAACACATCAGTGCTATATCTATTATCCTCGTAAATAAAGATTTTGTCTTGTCTTTGTCTTGTCTTGTCCTGCCCTCCTCTTCTCCCGAACCATAGTCTCAGAGGAATATAGATAGGCACGATATCAGACAGGCAACACACGCCTTTATGTTTTTCGTGATAAAAAAAATGAAAACTAAATAAATAGCAATATTAATAAGAATCAAAAAGAAAGAAAGAAAGAAAGAAAGAAAGGAAGAAAAAAAGAAAGAAAAAGAGAAGAGCTGAAAACCCAAAGTACAAGAACATACGTCAGTGTGTCATGAGCAATTACAACACTGACTTCCATGCTGGTGAAGTTATCGTTCTTGTCAAGGGAAACGATTCTCGTTTTTTTGTTTGTTTTTTTTTTGTTTTTCCGGGAATCAACTTGTCACAGGCTTGATTTACTCTTGCAAGATGCAAATCAAAATTAATTGCTTTGTGTCTGGATTCTTTTTTTTTTTCTTCTTCCCTTTTTTCTTTCAAAATGAAATTCAAGATGTATTATCAAGATGTTTGTTTATGACTTCCCGTTTGCTTGAAAGAGGAACTGTATTGAAAGGTCATATCTTTAATGAAATGTAAATTAATATTGCTGGGAATACTTGCATAAAGTGCCATTAAACAGATATGTTATCAATATATGAAATAATATTTGCAAGTGGTCACATTTTGTAAAAGAAATTTTAGTTCTATGATTTTGAAACTTTGCTGAAAAAGTAAATCGCAGATTTTGGCCTGTACCATGTGGTGACATCTTTACCCAGGGCATGGATGGAGCAGGTTTTTCCGGTGTGTTTGAGTCAACTACGTGTTATTCTGCGAGCGCCTGTATTCGCTGAGAAAAGGCCAACCATAAAGTCTCTCACTCACTCATACACACACACATATGCACACACGGAAGCATGGACGCAAGAGAGCGTACAGCAACGTACACACACACACACACACACACACACACACACACACCAGCACGTACACACACACACACGCCTCACGCACGACCACGCACGCATGAAAGTGGATAATTACACAGAGTCACTTTTCTTTACACAGAAATCCTGATTGTGACCTGTGGCCTGTACAGCTGCCTTCATTTCTTTCCTCCATCTGTGGACAGTTTTGGGAGGGAGAACTAAGGTCACTCTAAACAATGAACAAGTAGGATAACTCTTGCTCCCATAAGGAAACCTAATTCAGAGTAACTTTTATTCAAGACTGGCACAGCCTTTTAAACTTGAACAAAGTCAGACAGATACAAAGACGAACAATCTAATAATTCGCTAGCTGCTTTGGGGGTGCTGTTGGATTCTGTTTTTAAACCCTTGGTGGTGAGAACACCACAGTATTATGGACTGTGGTGTTCTCTATTTGACGCCAGGAGCACAGACACAGCCAGCCGTGTCTCCCTGATGAGTCCCATCCAGCGGACGAAAGGCCTAGGAGCAGGCAATACAAATAGATGTACCTTCGAGAGGGATTACGATGGTTCCCTCATGCAGCTAGTGAAGAGTTTTCATATTTATATTATATTTTCTTAATTGTGTGTTCCCATCTTCTTCATTTTCAACTCCCCCCCCCCCCCCCCCCCCCCATAAGTTCAAATCTTTGCCAAGTCATTACTGTGATGACGGAGGGGTTGTTGGCCTGCGCTTGTTTTTGTCCCACTATTAGATTGTTCGTCTTTGTATCTGTCTGACTTTATTCAAGTTTAAAAGGCGGTGCCAGTCTTGAATAAAAGTTACTCTAGGTTAGGTTTCCTTATGGGAGCAAGATTACCCTACTTGTTTATTGTTTACTGTTCCCTGCCTTATTTCATGTTCAGTTAAGGTCACTCTGTCCACCATTGTGGCGTATTACCTGTACAGCTGCCTTCATTTATTTCCTCCATCTGTGGACAGTTTTGGGAGGGAGAACTGAGGTCACCCTGTCCGCCAATTAGAAGGCGTTCCTATTTAGGCTGCAGGGAAACGCCAACTTGGCCGTACATAACCAACTATTTCTCCGTGACCTTCATCTCTAACAGACAAGGTGTATGGTCTGTGTGGAAGATGATGTCGATTCTACGCGGAAAGAAGCTGGAAAAGAGAATAAAGTTGTTTAAACTTTGTTTTAAATTCTCCCTCTTTTATTTACACTCCTGGTATCTGCATTATGTTATGCAAACTCCGATTTCTGTGACATCAAGATCTCAATTCACCCCGATTCTTTTACCCTGCCCTTCAGCTTTCTGTTGGAGATACTCTCTTCTTCTTCTTTGATGATCATGAGCGTGACCCTGTACCTGTCTGTTTGGGACACACTCTTCTTCTTTGATGATCATGTGTATGACCCGGTACCTTTCTGTTAAGGACACTCTTCTTCTTTGATGATCATGAGCGTGACCCTGTTCCTTTCTGTTGGGGACACTCTCTTCTTCTTTGAAGATCATGAGCGTGACCTAGTACCTTTCTGTTGGGCACTCTCTTGTTCTTTGATGATCATGTGCTGACCCTGTACCTTTTTAGGGGGCACTCTCTTCTTCTTTGACGATCATGAGCGTGACCCTGTACCTTTCTGTGGGGACACTCTCTTTTCTTTGATGATCATGTGCGTGACCCTGTACCTGTTGTTGGGGACACTCTCTCTTCTTTGGCGATCATGTGCGTGACCCTGTACCTTTCTTTGGGGACACTCTCTTTCTTTGATGATCATGTGCGTGACCCTGTACCTTTCTGTTGGGGGCACTCTCTTCTTCTTTGATGATCATGAGGTGACCCTGTACCTTTCTGTTGGGGACACTCTCCTCTTCTTTGATGATCATGAGGTGACCCTGTACCTTTCCTTTGGGGACACTCTCTTCTTCTTTGATGATCATGAGGTGACCCTGTACCTGTCTGTTGGGGACACTCTCTTGTTCTTTGATGATCATGGTGTGACCCTGTACCTGACTGTTGGGGTCACTCTCTTTTCTTTGATGATCATGAGCGTGACCCTGTACCTTACTTTTGGGGACACTCTCTTCTTCTTTGATGATCATGAGCGTGACCCTGTACCTTTCTGTTGGGGTCACTCTCTTTCTTCTTTGATGATCATGAGTGTGACCCTGTACCTTTCTTTGGGGACACTCTCTTCTTCTTTGATGATCATGAGCGTGACCTGTACCTTTCTTTGGGGACACTCTCTTCTTCTTTGATGATCATGAGCATGACCTGTACCTTTCCTTTGGGGACACTCTCTTCTTCTTTGATGATCATGAGCATGACCCTGTTCCTTTCTGTTGGGGACACTCTCTTCTTCTTTGATGATCATGAGCGTGACCCTGTACCTTTCTTTTGGGGACACTCTGCTCTTCTTTGATGATCATGTGCGTGACCCTGTACCTTTCTGTTGGGGACACTCTCTTCTTCTTTGATGATCATGTGCGTGACCCTGGCTTTTTTCTTGGTTAAAGGTTTCAAAGGGAACCAGCAAATCGTGAAAAGATGGCAGGCTCCCTTCATTGAATTCCGACGTATTAGCTCCATATGCCAGTACCTCATTCAGGATATCATAAAGGAGGAGGAGGAGGAGGAGGAGGAGGAGGAGGAGGGGAGGAGATGAGGAAGGGTAGGTAAGGATAGGGGGTGGCGGATTGGGCTACAGAATGAAGTCAAGGGATGAGAACGTTCAGCCAAATAACCAGGTGCGTTGAGCGCTAAAAAAAAAACAAAAAAAAAACAACTGACATCTTATAATTTGTTTTAGCGAAAGGCTATTAAGATAAGTGAAACGGGTGGAATAGGCAAAATACCTAACAGTAATTGCATTCCAAATCAGGGATGCTAGGGGTGGTTCATTTTTTTCCTTATGGTTATTTGGAAATGCCAAATATGTAGTTGTCTTGATGTAAAAACCTCTGTCTGTCGATCTGTCTGTCTGTCTTCCTCTCTGGCTGTCCCTGTCTCTCTGACTCTGTGTGTGTGTGTGTGTGTGTGTGTGTGTGTGTGTGTGTGTGTGTGTGTGTGTGTGTGTGTGTATGTCTCTCTCTCTCTCTCTCTCTCTCTCTCTCTCTCTCTCTCTCTCTGTGCGAACCTGCGTGCGTGCGTGCGCGCGCGCGCGCGCGCGCGTGTGTGAGTGCTATCTGCCTGTTAATGTAGAGAGAGAGAGAGCGAGAGAGAGAGAGAGAGAGAGAGAGAGAGAGAGAGAGAGAGAGAGAGAGAGAGAGAGAGAGAGAGCGGCGCGACATTATCAATTTCCTGGTAACCACACCGGATATGAGATCATTTCTCATGTCAAGCAAATCTCGCTAGTTCTCGTGCCAACCAAATCATCAGGCTTTTTAACTTGTCATCGCCGCCATCACGGTCTCAGCAATTTTTGATCGCCTGGATTCCTTGAAATTGGGATTACCTTGGCATGGAGAAACGCAACAAAGGAGAAAATGTGGAAGGGAAAAAATGAAAAGGAAATAACTACTATAATAGAATGAACACACCGAAAGGGTATGCATGTCCTGAACACATTGAACTGCGCCGCCATTTGCAATATTGCTGGAAAGACTTTTGGTAAGGATGTGAGATGGTTACAATCGTCACACCTTCTGGATCCGTGTTGGCTCATCTGTGACAAGCTGTCTTGTAACAAGGGCTTCACTCGTTTGAGAAAGTTTCAGTCGAGGCTTTCTTTCTGATGGGAGCGTGTCTCTATGGAGATGAGCTCTGAAAGGAGAAAGGCGGTGGCACTTTGCGCCTAGAACATCAAGACTGACATCACTATGAATCTTCAGCAACTTGAAGAGGAGGTAAAGGTCTTCAAACACCTCGGTTCTACCCTCACCAAGGACAACAGATCAGCAAGCAGACGTCAAGTTCAGTTTCACTCTTGTCATCTCAGCAAAAATACAATGTACGGACGAGCACCGGCATCAGTTTCTAAACCAAGCCCAAGCTCTCCAAAGCCCTGCAGATGTGAGTGTTGGATCCTGATGGCAGACTCTGGCAAAGAAATAACAATGAAAGCATTCAGGATCAGAGCTTTATGCTAAGCGGAGAAGTGATTCTAAATCTGACGAATTCCTAGGAGCAGATAGGGGAACTACGGGTGGATTCACTGTCTACTCAAGACAAGATTCCTGTTACTAAATCCACCGCCAGCTCAACGCCTCTACCAGCCCAGGTGCTTTCGGACGCTCTTGAAAACGTCATGGGCAGAGCACAAAATCAATGCACTTGTCTGCACTAGAGTTTAAAAAAAATGAACTTGCAGGTCCACAGAAGCACCTCCTGTCCATAGTTCAAAGAAGGATGATAATACTGGTTTGGCAACGTTTCAGGCCACAAACTCCCATCATAACCAAAGTTCTTAGGAGGTCCAGAGAACGAGGAAGACAGAGGAAGAGCTAGTTTGACAACATCAAATAGTTGACAGCAGTAGGAGATCCCGACCTTCCCCGCTAAACAAAATTAAGAATTGAAGCAGCTATCATAGAGTAGGGGCATGCTCATTCGTCCTGCGACCCGGGACCGAAGTGGCTTTTTTCGTCGTGTTGTATTGGATCTGAACAGGCACCGCTGAAAACCAAAGTGATTCGACAGAAGTGCAGAGTCTCATCTGGGGGGTGTGGCGACCTGAAACTGATTGCTCCCAATGGACTGCAGCACTAGACAGAGTATAGCCTATGGTTGTGTAGGGTGGAGCCTATGGTTGTGTAGGGTATAGCCTATGGTTGTGTAGGGTATAGCCTATGGTTGTGTAGGGTATAGCCTATGATTGTGTAGGGTATAGCCTATGGTTGTATAGGGTATAGCCTATGGTTGTGTAGGGTGGAGCCTATGGTTGTGCAGGGTACAGTCTATGGTTGGGTAGGGTGGAGCCTATGGTTGTGCAGGGTATAGTCTATGGTTGTGTAGGGTGGAGCCTATGGTTGTGTAGGGTGGAGCCTATGGTTGTGCAGGGTATAGTCTATGGTTGTGTAGGGTGGAGTCTATGGTTGTGCAGGGTATAGTCTATGGTTGTGTAGGGTGGAGCCGCAATAAGAGAGGAGATGAGAGAGCAGAAAGAAAGTTTTGCAGCCAAAGTTCATAAGTTAAATGACTTGTCAGTTAGTTCCTTTGAATGGCATTGTAAATCTTCGTAAAGATCAATCGTTTTTCAAGTTATCTTTCAGATGCATTGGCACAGAGACCAGTCTACTTTTGCGCGCCTTGTCTACGTGTTTGGCGAATCCAGTGAGTTGGGTGAGGTCAACTCTCCGCTGCAGCGACCCCAGCCAGCAACCTCTTGAGCTTGTTCTGGAGGTTTCCACCGGATAGGGCCTCGGAGCATAGGAGGTGAGGTTGAATTGCAACATGTAAGCTCTGGTCTGTGGGTCAGTGCCTCTCTGCATATTCATCTTGGTTCTGTAGAGATAGAGGAGGAACTGGTAACGCCCTGTTCTGAAGCTCAAGATGGTGACTTGCTGGGCGGGGTTCGCCTCGTGAACACCATCCTCTCCAACCTTCGAGTGAAGGTAGGTGCTCCTGTCATGCGAATCCGAAGTGGCTTTGTAAGGCATACCTTGATTCTCAGTAAATCACCTGGAGGCGCTGTCTGTTTCAGCTTGTTGCCTGTCACCTGGAGGCGCTGTCTGTTTCAGTTTGTTGCCTGTCACCTGGAGGCGCTGTCTGTTTCACCTGGAGGCGCTGTCTGTTTCAGCTTGTTGCCTGTCACGGAGAGTTTCTCTCCCTTTTCAATGCCCAAGATGCCAGAGTGCGGGGGAGGGGGGGGGGGTGTCCGCTGCGAGTACCACTACTACCATGGCACGGAAGATCTGCAGTTTATGTGTGATGTAGAGCAGACAACACCAGTAAAAAAAAAAAAAAGAAAAGCTAGGTGTAACGGAGAATGTTAGGAAAAGAGAAGCGATTCAGTGCAGCAAAAGATAGAGCACAAAACAGACGAAACAATGCCTTTATGACTGGTGATATCAAATGGGCGTGCACTTCACCCATCCCGCTCCTCTTCCCCTCCCCTTTCTCCACTTCACTGTAAGATCTCTCTCTCTCTGTCTCTGTCTCTGCTCTCTCTCTCTCTCTCTCTCTCTCTCTCTCCGTAACACACACACACACACACACACAACACACACACACACACATATATATATATATATATATATATATATGTATATATATAAAAGTCCGTGATTCTTAACTCAGCTCACTAACATAGCTTCCACATTCGCCGCAAACGATCGATCTCGTCAACGTAAACTGGGATCTGTCTGTCTGTCTCCGTCTGTCTGTTTGTCTATCTCTCTTTCACTCTCAATTTCTGCCTCTCTCTCGCTTGCTCGCTTGCTTGCTATCTCTCTCTCTCTCTCTCTCTCTCTCTCTCTCTCTCTCTCTCTCTCTCTCTCTCTCCTCATCGCTCTACGTCTTTAACTATGTCTGCTGGTTTGTCTGAGGGAATGTTTGCGTGTACGTCTGCGCGCCCGCGCATGTGTGTGTGTGTGTGTGTGTGTGTGTGTGTGTGTGTGTGTGTGCGTGCGTGCGTGCGTGCGTGCGTGCGTGCGTGCGTGCGTGTGTGTGTGCGTGCGTGCGTGCGTGCGTGCGTGTGTGCGTGTGTGTGTGTGTGTGTGTGTGTGTGTGTGTGTGTGTGTGTGTGTTCATTAGCGTCCACTTCTGTTTGTCCACATGCGAGTACATGTTTGTTTGCTTCCTCGCCCCATCTGATTTTGATAACATCACTGCAATACTCACGGGAGCACAAGTAACTCCAGTATTCATGACATTATCATTCCATTTCGCCTGTTGTTACTCCCAATATCAGAATTCTAACACATCCCCCCCCCCCTCTCTCTCTCTCTTCTCATCCTCCCCCTCCCTCCCCTACAATTTATGTTTCCTGGAATTTCAGTGAAAGTTAATTGAAAGAGAACATAAGAGTACAAAGAAAGCGTGACATTGGAATTCATACACTGTGTTGATTTGAAAAGTATAGTTTGACAACAGTTGATTTGAAAAGTATTGTTTGACAACAGAATTTATCTCATGCCCAGTTAAACTGGCAAAACACTGATCACGAGAAACGTTGTTTTTTCTGTATAGGTTATTTTGGCTGTTCAGCACTGATATACGTAAGAACAATTTAGACTGACTGCAAGGGTCAGCATGTGTGTGTGTGTGTGTGTGTGTGTGTGTGTGTGTGTGTGTGTGTGTGTGTGTGGATGGATTTGTCACTTGACTTATTATACCTAGTGTGTAACTCATTCTGCACTTTGGCACTTCGATCCATATTGTTTATCCAATGCACGCTAAAGGATCAGGGTGGGGGGCACCCTTTTCTTCAAATTATTTTGAGACCTTACTTCGTGTCAGACCTTACTTCGTGTCAGACCTTATTTCGTTTACATCACTGGGACAGTTTCGAACATGTTCACTGGTACGAAAACAGGGTTTAGCAAGGTTCAGTTCATGCGAAAGAAAAGGTGTGACAGGTTTCGAATTTGGCGCAGTCCATTTTGACCACACTTGTTGAAATACAGGCAAGATATTTTTTTCCACTCTGCAATTAGTACTGAACTCATCTGATCTGAGAAGGAAACTGGTTTTTCAACCTGAGCGGAGTTTTAGTACATGACGTCATGAGTTCCACTCACCAACATGTTACTCTGTCATCCTTAGCAAGGCCTCTCGCATAAATCTGTTAAATGCTAATGTCGGACACACAGTGAGTTTTAACCTGTACAGGGCCTCTTAATCTTACATCAGTTTACTCGCATACGTTTTGTGCTTGCCGAAATGTTAGTTTTGAGGGGCATTGTTTCCAAGAAGATGTACCATGCAATTCCTCCAGAACAGGTTAGCATAATATGTACATATCCTTGCTGGGTGTGCGAAAGGAAAGATAGTAGTGTGCGTGTCTATTTTCATTGATGAAAAAAAAAGAGATTGGATTGTTTTTTTTTAGCTGTACCGTTCACTGTACTGTATGAACATAAGCATATATTACTGAAGGGCCTATCTTTTAAAGGAACAGTATCTGTTTTTTCTACAAATAATTTCCTGTGAAAGTAATAGATTCCGTACGTCATGTCTTTATGGTTCGTTCATGCGGACGACGCATGTTTCAAATTTGTTTTACCACAAGTATACCGTGAAGCGGACGCATGACTGATGATGAGAGATGAAGTATATGAATGACAGAATAATTTCATAGTCTAAAAATTAAGAAAATGCTTTATCTTTTTAAAGTTAGTGATTTTTTTTTTAATGCACGTTTTCCAAGATCAGTTATGTGAGTATAGCATGAAAAGCTGTTGTCAATAATAATAACTGATACGTTATGCGACGTTAGTTCTTCGATTAGTCTTGTTTATGCGCGCGTCTGTGCGCTTGACACTGTCTGCTTGCATATGTCCACACACGCGCGCATGTGTATGTTTGTTCCGTCGCCAGAATACCTGATTTCAATAATCATGTTGCAACAATACCACAGAATGCAGAAGTAACGCCCAAATGGATGACTTCAACATTTAATTTCGCGTGCTGTTTGCTTCAGACTGGAATTTTAACAGACCCCCTTCCACTACCTTTGCCCCTGTCGCTGTTTGCTCAGACGAATTTACAGACCCCTTCACTACCTTCCTTCCCACAATGTTCTCTTAATTCTAAGAGGATTAGAAAGAAAAAACATGACAGAAAAAACAGCAGTAAAATTCGAATTCCCAGATATTGAGATAATATTGAAAGAAGAGTCATTGTTTGACACCAGAAATTACCTCATATCCGTTGCAAAACACTGATCTTGAGGAAGATGTTTCTGTGCATTTATTTCGGCTTCTTCACGCTGGAATACGGGAGAACAATTTGTATCGATTCCAAGCGATTCTGTGGTGTGTGTGTGTGTGTGTGTGTGTGTGTGTGTGTGCTTATGTGTGTATGTATATAGGCGTGTGTGTGTGTGTGTGCGTGTGTGTGTGTGTGTGTGTGTGTGTGTGTGTGTGTGTGTGTGTGTGTGTGTGTGTGTGTGATATAAAAGCGTCAAGCATTCGTCTTGATTTGTCATTCCTAAATTTAAAACGAAGATCATTGAAATACCACTAACAAACGTGAAACGATATCTGGGCACACACAGAGGAAGCAGAACGGACAGCTGGTGTCCACTCCGGATGGTGTATTGATTTGTCAATACCCAGTCACTCCATTACAACAAATAAAAAGCAGGTATATCACAAACTGAGTTTAGAAAAAACACTGTATATAAGCGTTTCCAGAACAAACACAGGACAATGGTCAGCAGAAGCAAATAAAGTTAACTGCAGGAAAGAAAGACAAAAATAGAAGAAAAAAAATCAAGAAGTCAAAGACTTGGCAGAACAACCAAAAGTAATAACAGAACTTCAAGAAGATGGGAGAGCTATTTGTGCTACAACAGTCGTGGATACCTGCTCGAGGGTTTAGTTATAAATTGGGTCAAAAGAAAACTGTGAATATTTTCCAGAACACAGTTGAATGCGTCATAAAGGCGGAAAAACAATGGGTGACAACGAACGAAAGTAAAACAAACAAGCAAACAAAGTCTAAGACGGTGAGAGAAAAGTGGAAATAGCTAGCACAGAATTTAAGTACAGTGTGGACACAATTTCAGCTGAAAGCTCTCCTGATATCCCTAGCCTGAGAGTGATCGCTCCCAAAGTTGACAAACACGAATAATGTTCACTTCCATTTTCACTCCAATATATCGAACAAAAACTGTGCGATGAGATAAACGTGTTTATTTCAGACAAGACAAATAACGCATGAAAAAGGGGCATGAAATCCGAAGACAGTGAAACATACTCGTCAGGCCATATTCCAAGTTTGTCACCCAGCCACAAAATCAACACGATGGTGTCACTGTTCCGCTTGTATCAAAAATATCTCAAGCCTCATCAAAAGCAGCGTGATAAAAAGAAAAGAATATCAAAAACACAGATACAAACATCATATCTGCATATAAGCTATAGAACCATTTCAAAGCGATGGTGCACTGTCATTACTTGCAAGACGCAACTGTCATTAAAACAATACACGCTTCCATGTACCAGTAACGCATTTCTTGTGTGTGATGGGGAGGACTGAAGGCTGGGGCTGGGGCTGGGTGGAGTTCAGTGGTTGTGGATGGGGGGGGGGGTGGGGTGGGGGGGGGGGGGGGGGGGAGGGGGGGGGCGGTGATGGGAGGGAAGGGGAATGAGGGATGGGGAGTTTTAGCTTCAATCACTCAGATATGGACCAGCTATAAAATTGTTCACTTCTTTCCGTCGGTTATCACAGTCTCGTGTATATTATGGTTTATCCCAGCAATAATTGTGTTCCAAACAAACGAGGATTAAATCTTGCACAACAAAACCTCGACCATCTGTTCACAACCTTTTCAAAATTAATAAATCACTACTATTTACTGACGATATTTTTTTTCGAATGAATCATAGTGTTAAGAAGGGGGTTGGGAGGAGTGGGGACAAAGAGAGGGGAGGAAGGTCTTCATTTATTCTGTAGCATCTGTTATATTGATGTTGAATCATCTACACCTTCTAATTTTCGCATTCTCAAAAACGACAAATAGGAGCAAACAATAATCGAACTTGGAAAAAAAAAATCACACCTTCGTTTTCTAGTTCCAACGTAGATCACTTTACATTTTGTATCATTGCAACATCATCATCATAATCATCACTGTCATCTTCATAATCATCATCATCATCACCACCACATCACTTCCACCATCATCTACTTGTAGGTCATTACGCCATCGTCGCCAACATAATTAGTGTTAACAATACATGCATTTACATTCGTGTTTTCAATAACGGCGATCACATACATACACAATATGGTCATCAGTATTATCACAACTACTACGCAAGTGTAGCCTATTGTGTAATTAAGGCAAAATAATAATAGCCAATTGCTGTAATTAAGGCAAAATAATAATCACAATTGCGGTGCGTGTGTATATGGATATTGCACTGCAAGACAATCATTTTTTAAAAGTATGCGTTTGACGACGACAACGACGTCAAAGAGAAGGAAGAAGAAGAAGAAGAAGAAGAAGAAGAAAACATTTCGCATATGTACTCCAAAGCAGTACCGTACATCGGTCTCTGTGCCAATGACGTGTTTTTTCTTCACAAGCAGCTATATGTGACAATAAAAAAAATCCCTGTTAGCGGAGGAATAACTTCACTCATCAAGAATTTCCCAGAAGTAAACACAATGAGTGTCAAATCTATCGGCTCTACAAAACTCTGAATTGCGGAAAGGCTGACGATGAGATAGTTTAGTAACGATACATCGTTGGGTATTCAAACTAGAAAAAGCATCTCCTTTGATCGTAATGTAAAGCTATAGTACATGTCCTCTTTTCAGAATTTTACACAGTATCTTCTTTACAGAGCTGTACGAAATGCCCTGTTTTCAGAGCTATACAAAATGTCTTCTTTTTCAGAGTTATACACAATGTTCTGTTTTCAGAGTGATACACAATGTCCTATTTTCAGAGATAGGCACAATGTCCTGTTTTCAGAGATATGTACAATATCCTGTTTTCAGAGATATGCGCAATGTCCTGTTTTCAGAGATATGCATAATGTCCTGTTTTCAGAGTTATACACAATGCCCCGATTTCAGAATTATACAGAGTGTCCTGTTTTCAGAGTTATACAGTGTCCTGTTTTCGAAGTTATACAGAGTGTCCTGTTTTCAGAGTTATACACAGTGTCCTGTTTTCAGAGTTATAGCCTACAGAGTGTCCTGTTTTCAGAGTCATACAGTGTTCTGTTTTCAGAGTTACACACAGCGTCCTGTTTTCAGAGTTCTTCACAATGTCCTTTTTTCAGTGCTTCCACAAAATGTTTTGTTTTAAGAGCTATGAAAATGTCCTGTTTTGACAACTAAATACAATGTTCTTTTCTAGAGCGACACATAATATCCTGTTTTTAGAGCTATATAAAATGTCTTAGTATGCTTTTGTGTTTGAGGGGCGATGTGCGTGCGAGCATGCGTGCGTGCGTGGATATGCGTGCGTGTGTGTGTGTGTGTGTGTGTGTGTGTGCGTGTGCGTGTGTGTGTGGTGTGTGTGTGTGTGAGGGTGGAGGGGCTTAAAGTGCCGATATTCGGACGTAGGCCATCAACAAAATTAGTTCACATTTTCAAGTTTCACAGTCATGTATTTGTTAAATTCATCTCAGAGAAGTTGTATTTCAAACAAAAAAAAAAAGAAAAGAAATTGAACTTGTGTGTCAATACCTCCATCATCAGTCCACAACCTCCTCTCTGACAGTCATGGTCTATTGCTTCTATGTAAAGGTCAAATCTTGTATGTTCAAAGGCAGTGTTTAAAGAGGGGGCTGTGTGGGCACGGAAGGGAGCATTGGTCATTCCATCATACCTATAAAAGGGGCTTTAAAATATCGCTAGATATTACCTTTTGTTCTAACATTAAAAACAATCTGTAGGAGCGAGCGGAATCTAAAAAATAAACATCATCGCCATCATCATCATCATCATCATCATCACTACCACAAACACATTTACATCGTTTCTACTTTTACATTACCCTAATCGCCATCCCAATTAACATTATAACACCTCTGCTTTTACACCGACATTCTTAATCACTGCGGATTTAACATGCACTACACCAAACGTCACAAGTATCATCACAACTAGATATTGCAGTGTATGAAGACACCATTTAAGAAATGAAGCTTTCCTCGACAACAAAGAAGAAATAAAGGACACTGTATTAAGACAACCATTTTAGAAATCAAGCGTTCCTCGACAACAAAGAAGAAATAAAGGACACTGTATTAAGACAACCATTTTAGAAATCAAGCGTTCCTCGACAACAAAGAAGAAATAAAGGACACTGTATTAAGATAACCATTTAAGAAATCAAGCGTTCCCCGACAACAAATAAGAAATACAGGACACTGTATTAAGACAACCATTTAAGAAATCAAGCGTTCCTCGACAGCAAAGAAGAAACAAAGGACACTCTATCAAGACACCCATTTAAGAAATCAAGTATTCCTCGACAACAAAGAAGAAATAAAGGACACTCTATTAAGACAACCGTTTAAGAAATCAAGCGTTCCTCAACAACAAATAAGAAATAAAGGACACTGTATTAAGACAACCGTTTAAGAAATCAAGCGTTTCTCGACAACAAAGAGGAAATAAAGGACATTCCGTTCCTTAACCCTTTCTTTTCCAAAATAGCCATAATGCTACCGCAGGTCTCTCGCGCCAGTATCAGCGAGTTTTATTTTCCTTTTGTCTCCAACAAATGATTGGACACACACATTTAAGACTTATAGTTTTGTATTGTTTGGAATGAAAAAAAAAAAGAGAAAAACCTCTATCAAATTTTAACGGTTAAATCGCTTTCTTATGTTTCCACAAAAGGGCGAGAGAATAGCATCAGAAAATGAATATGTGGCACGTATTGAAAAAAAAAAAAGACGGAGTGTAAAATCTGTTGATGATGGAAAATTCTGCATTCCAGAACTGCTGGTACGGGATGATTTAAACTGGATTGTTTTAGTTCGTTGATGAAATGTAGCCCTCGCGCGCGCGCGCGCGCGTGCGCGTGTGTGTGTGTGTGTGTGTGTGGTGTGCGTGCGTGCGTGCTGTGCGTGCGTGTGCGTGCGTGCATGCGTACGTGTGTGTGTGTATATGTGCGTGCGTGCGTGCCTCTGTGTGTGTGTGTGTGTGTGTGTGTGTGTGTGTGTGTTGTGTCGTGTGTGTGTCTGTGTGTGTGTCTGTGTGTGTGTGTGTGTGTGTGTGTGTGTGTGTGTGTGTGTTGTGTGAGAGAGAGATTCTGATTCAAACTTTATCACTTAAACCTTCAAGCAGATACAACACTTATATTCTTACAAATTGTACTTACAATACACAGGTGACCGAACTTCAAACACAACTCTGTCGTTTATCATTGTGTGTGCGTTCGCACGCGCGCGCGCGCGCGCGCGCGGTGTGTGTGTGTGTGTGTGTGTGTGTGTGTGTGTGTGTGTGTGTGTGCGTGCGCGTGTGCTTGTTCGTTTTTGTTTTTGTTTTTTTACAGTTTTCTTTCTTCCGCATTTACAACATTCTGTTACTTTTATTTTTAACTTATTCGATCTATTATTCGATGTCGCATTCGATCTATTATTCGATGTCGCATCTTTCCATTAACTGGTTTAAAAACCTGATCTATGTAAAACGTCATGTCACTATTTTAGTCAGCAAATTACACGCTTTGAATGAATTTAAATCACGTATGTGACAATAAGTTATACAAGGGACAAAAAAGTAAGAAAATAAATTATCAGACAGTGAACACACACACACACACACACACACACACACACACACACACACACGCGCGCGCGCGCGCGCGCGCGCGCAAAATCACACATATACACATATCAGCAGTATAGTTTGTTTTTCTCTTTCTCCACCCACGTGTGCTGAACTTCAATATTTTCCAACCCCAACTGCTGTGACAGTCACATAAGTCGAAGGCCTGTAACCTGCTCGCTTTTGAGGGAAAAGTGAAACTCAAGCTACATTCATAAACATTGAAGAAAACAGTCGTAATTTAAATCTGTTAAGGGATTTCTCTTCTCTCATCATTTCCCAAGGTACATTGGACTTCCAGTGTGGGCTTCCAGTGCCAAATGTGAATACCAGCAAAATAGTGGTACTAAAATTGTGTTCATCATTGGGAACTGGGCAGCTTACGTCTGATTCCTTACCAGGACTGGGAGCAAAGCACTCATACAACACCTTATTCATCATTCGAAGCAGAGTATTGATTTTGTATCTGATTAATCATTGGGAACTAGGACGCAGACCCACGACTGGTATAACATCTGATCATCACTTGGAGCTGGACAAGTTAGCTAAGCATTGGTATTATATCTGATTCGATTCTGGGAACTAAAAAAGCACTGTGATAGTAACCGATTCGTGACTGTCAGCTGGTCAGCTTAGCTGAGCACTGACACTGTATTTGCATACTCTGGGACTGGGAAAGTGGATGTAGTTTTGCAACTATGCTTTATTCACAATTAGGAGACCTATGTAAGCTAGTTCAATATTGGAACTATATCTGATTCATCACTGGGAACAGTCCTTTATATCCAAGCTTGCTCCAACTCCAGAGCTGGTTGTAGAGGAAATCCTGCATAAGATGTGACCTTAAAGCCGTAAAGTGTATCTTATCATCTAAACGTGTGACTTCAGGTCTGGTTTTAAAGGAAATCTTGACACAGAAGTGATGAGAAGTTTTGAAGTTTGTGGTTTATTGTTCACATAGTCTGCTCACTGTACAGAAGCCTTCATGAACCATTGACCGCCGAGTTGTTCTGCTGTGCTCAGCATATCAACCACATAATGAACTGCATGACCTTGATCTGGCTTCCATTTCATGACGACCCTGCATGATGATATTCATTGTATGTATTGATGTAGTTTAATTAGTGTTGTTAATTATCTTCTTTGAACTCTCCCTCATTGTCCCCATGTGAACGGGCGCAAAGCCTAACACATGAAAGATTCACATTCATTGCGAACTGGGTAAGCTAGTGATGTGTTAGAACTATATCCGATTCATCATTGGGAACCGAGCAAGCTGGTGAAGTAATGGAACTATATCTGATTAATCTTTGGGAGCTGAGCAAGCTGGTAAAGTATTGGGGTAATGGAACTATATCTGATTAATCATTGGGAGATGAGTAAGCTTTTCTAAGTGTTATAGCAATGGAACTATATCTGATTAATCATTAGGAGATGAGTAAGCTTTTCTAAGTGTTATAGCAATGGAACTATATCTGATTAATCACTGGGACTGGTAAAGTGTTGGAACTATCTCCGATTCATGACTGGGAACTAGGTAAGCTAGCGAAGTGTTAGAACTATCTCTGACTCAACATTGGGAACTGGGTATGCTGGTTAAACCTTGAAACGATATCTGATTCATAACTGGGAAGTAGAAAAGCTTGTGAAGTGCTGGAACCATATTTAATTTATCATTGAGAACTTAGTGAGGTAGTGAAGTACTGGAACCATCTCTGATTAATCACTGGGAACTGGGTATACTAACTACATATTGGAACTATATCCGAATTATCATTGGGAACTGGGTGAGCCAGCGCTGGATCGTAACTGATCCATAAACTGGAACTAAGAAGCCAGCCAATGTATGTGTGCTATTGCCGATTCTTCGCTCAAAGAAAACCACTGTTATTATAATCTGCTTCATCACTGAGAATTGAGAAAGGCAGCACAGCTGTCATCGATAGGGATCTAAGGGATCTAGAAGTAAAACCCATAGGAACTGGATCTGAATCATATCTGGGAACCAGGAAGCTCAGATTCTGTAAATGTATATGACGTACTCATAGCAACATCAAAGACGCAGAACTGAACTGAAATCATTACAAAAGCTGATTACAATTTGACACTTAAAGGCTTATTCCATGCAGAGTAATATCAATGGACTAAGTCTGGCAAGAGTTATAAAGACATTGTCTTTGCACGCACACAACACACGTCCATGAATGCCAGAAAATATGTGAAGCACTGTACTTTTCATGTGCTGCATTCTAACATACTGGCTGCACATTGGTGATTCTTTTTATTTTTACGGTCACATGAAACATACAAATTCATTTCTTTTTCTTCTCATTCTTTCCTTTTTTCATCTTCACACTACTGCCTAATTTTCAACAAGCTGTCCAACATAAAGTAAACGCGCGTGAAACGACACAGATATTACAAAGGTGGTAAAACATTTTCCCTGTTCAAGGCACTCGGAACAACACCATTACTCACAGAATATTTCATAAACAATTTTACCTCAATTCACAATCGTGGTCAGTCAAACTGATAGTAGTTGGCAGACTGAGATTAGCTTCAGAGCAGCGAGTTAACAACAACTCTTTTCTTTATACTGGATGAATCTTGTGATCAGTTCATGGGCACACTGGTTTTGATTAGAGCTGAAAAGCGCCACTCACCACTTCTCCTCTGTCCTTGTATGCTGTCAGTGCGTCGGTAAGTCTGTTCTGGAGGTCTAGCACAACATGCTCGAGAACCCTCTCCTGTCTTCATTACAGACTTGTCGATCAAGCACAAGCCTAAAAAAAAAGAAAAACAAGCATTGGAATCTTGCTCAACTTGTCCACCACAACAGACCAGCGTTTACAGCTGTGCGTCTTTTGCTTTTTGTAATATCATGCCCAGGTATCACCGTGTCATGACCCCAGATCCTCTTCTCGAGTGACTGAAAAGACCTCCACGCCCTTCACGTGATGTGGATCAAGAGATGCTTGAAAGACCGATCCACCGTGGGCTTCCAACGCTGCCCCAGCAGGATGGGCATCTGCTCGAACGCCAGGTCGTAGTTCCTGCCGTGCCTCCTCAGCCAGTGATGGAACTCCGGCGACCAGTTCTTGGCTCGCGGCCACTCGCACTTCTTCAGCAGGGCGTTCTTGCGCACGATGAACATCCTCAGGCGCTGCGCTTCCTGAGCCAACAGCAGTAACGTGGCCAGGGATATCCTCTCCCGGATCACCAGCGTGTGCAGCCTGGGACACGCCCGCACCAGCCGCAAGAAGCTCTCGTCGGCTCTGGCGTGGAACTTGCGCGAGCCGTGGGCGCGGGGCAGGCGCTCCTGGACGAAGTACTCCAGGTACTGCCCATAGTACTCCACCAGCCAGGTGGCCAGCTCCGGGGTCAGGCGGTGGTAGGGGGTCCGGAACACCACCCCGCGCACCGGGGCGTGGGGCTGGAGCAGCAGGGCGTTCTTGGTTAGCCCCTGGATCTCCAGGAACACCCGCTTGTTGGGCGCCATGTCCTTGAAGAGCTTCCAGGCGGCGCTGCTGACGGGCTCGCAGGAGCAGGTGTAGGCGTCCTGGACGATATGGAGCTGCAGGAGCTGCGTGCCGCCCAGGAGGAGGACCACCTCCTCGCTGAGGTGCTGGGGGCTCATCTTCAGCTTCACCAGCTGCTTGAACTGGATCACCTCGGACACGGGCAGGGGCAGCTGGGTGGGGGGACAGACGAGTGGAGTTATATAAACATCGGATGGTGGTTCTTTGTCCATTTACTGCCTCATTCTGTTTTAATCTCAACCTCTCTCTCTCTCTCTCTCTCTCTCTCTCTCTCTCCTCTCCTCTCTCTCTCAGACATGCATGGAAAAAATTACAAAAAACCACACACGTTCTAAAACACCCAAAATCAAAACACAGAGATTCTGGAACAGAATAAAGCATCCGAACAGACAGACTAGCAAACAGAGCGAATAAGAGTGAGAGAAGAGAGAGAGGAGAGAGAGAGAGAGAGAGAGAGAGAGAGAGAGAGAGAGAGAGAGAACAGACAGGCAGAAACAGAGACAGTGAGAGCAAATTTTCACACATACATACACACACCCAGAGAGAGAGAGAGAGAGAGAGAGAGAGAGAGAGAGAGAGAGAGAGAGAGAGAGAGAGAGAGAGAGAGAGAAAGTGAAAAAGAGAGACAGAATGATTGAGAGAGACAAAGGCAGAGACAGAGAGAGAGAGAGAGAGAGAGAGAGAGAGAGAGAGAGAAAGAGAGAGAGATGAGAGAGACTGAGAGAAGAAGACAGAGAGAAAGACAGACAAGAGAAGAGAGAGACACAGACAGGCAGACAGACAGTGAGAGATAGAGACAGACAGACAGGGAGGAGGACAGACAGACAGACAGAGACCGAGAGCTGACGAGAAGAGCCCTCCAGCCCCTGAAAGGCAGACCCACCTTGGAGCAGTTCAGCAGTTCCAGAGACAGGAGGGTGTGGGTGCAGTGGGTGGCGGCAGCCTCCAGCAGCCCCGGCACCTCCACCACGTCCAGCAACAACTGGTTCAGCGCCAGGTGCCGCAACTGTTGCATGTTGCTGATCAGCTCCTGAGACAGCAAGGAACGCAGGATGGGATGCGTGCGCAGAAAACAGACTGAGAGAACAATAGTAACAACAGCCTTCTCCCTCCTCACACCCCCCACCCTCACCCCAGCTCCCAGCCACCCTCACCTTGATCTTAGAGAATTCTTCTGACTATGATGATCCTATCATTTACATGCACAAAGAAGCTCCAAACTCCTGAACAAAAACGCAGAGAGAGAGAGAGAGAGAGAGAGAGAGAGAGAGAGAGAGAGAGAGAGACAGACAGACAGACAGACAAAAACAGAGACAAAATGAGAGAGACAGAGGCAGACAGAGAGAGAGATTTTAGTAGTGGTTGTGCTATAATCCCAGCAACCGTATTTTTTGCCGCCCACACTAACTTTTCCTGGGCGGTTGACAAGATGACGGTACAGCAGAGAACGAATTGCTCGCCTTATGTTCTTTCGTTTGTACCACCGAAATCCGAGAGGGGAGGTAATTTTTCACGAGATATCTTCAGAAGTTACATTTCCTCCGTTCAGCCGGTGAAAAATGTAATCTCTTGCACTAAGACTAGTTAGTGTAGACTGCAAGCAGCACACACAATGTGCAAATACAAACTGGGTGTGTCTGATTTAGTGTAAAGGGCCACGCATAAATGTAAACAATGTAAATTATGGAGTGTCAGCTGTCACACAAAGGATGAAAATATAAAAATATCGAAATGTACCTGCCGATATTGATTTTATATTATTTCATCTTATTTTCTCCGGGGGTGGGTGGGAGGGTCATTGCACATAATGACTCGATGACTTTTAATGGCCTTAACAAAGTATATGGAGAGACAAAATGGGAACAGTACCCTCATCACAACCCATACCAAGCCACCCTCATGTTGACCAAAAGATTTTCTCCCGTGACAGTCATGACCGTCCTACCCGCATCCACACACAAACTCCATCTTCCTTGACGACAACCATGTTGTTCCGGCACCGACTTCGCCACCACTGTCCCGTACCTTAACCACTCCCATCCACCCCTCTGCCTGCTCTACTCTGACCTCAACTTTCTTCCGGTAGGTCCCGTTGGTTCCGCTGACCACACCATTGTGGCATCGACTTCCCCCACACCCGCGCGAACCCCTTTCCTATCAGCCCCAACCCCTTTGCCGCCACACTCCAATTCAGAAGAACCATTTTCCACTCTCAGCTTCATCTTCTTCAAAGTGTTCCCTCAGGGACCACTGACAACCACACTGTTTATGTTCCGATTGATTGCCGAGTCGACTCTGTCCGGCTCCCGCGCTTCACCCCTCCCCTAAAACAAATCTTTTTTCATGTTGTCTTCCATCCGCCCCCCCCCCACCCCCCCTCCAAAGTGGTGGCATTATACCTATGCCGCTAACCTTGATTCTCCACATTCACAGTTACATCCACACTTTTCCCGTCCAGAACTGCCAACCTCTGAAGAGACTTGTGAAGATTTTTGACAACTGAGAGGAATTTCTGACAGTTGAGGGGAATACATACGCTACTGCACCCCAAGCAAAACAATGGCACTCCAGACTCTTGTCTTTCCTTTCGCCATGCGCTTTCATGGGATCACTGTCTCAGACAGTACGTTGTTGCTCTTTTACATTTTTGAAGCACACTGTCACTGAGCTTCATCTTATGACTTAGGTCAGTTCTGCATTTCAGAATCATCAGTGCCTCTGTAGTGTCTTGAACACTTTCACAAGCCATTTCAGAGTCATCAGTGTCTCTGTAGTGTCTTGAACACTTTCACAAGCCATTTCAGAATGACAGTGCCTCTGTAGTGTCTTGAACACTTTCACAAGCCGCATGGCTGACTGAGATCAGCAGCATTCCCATCATGACAGCGGAAAGCAGTCTGAATCTGCACTTCTGTTCTAATTTCTTTTTCTTCTTTCCTGCCTCAGATTAATCGGTCCAGCAGGTCGTTCTGACATGATGGCGGCAGAAGCTAAACTGGAAGTTTCCAAACAGCTCCTTGGCTATACGAACGGCAGATGTGCAAACTCTGCAAATAAACAAACTTTTTATTCTTCGCAAGCGGAATGTTTTTGGTGTTTTTTTAATACCTCAAGCAGAATAGCGGAATGACGTGCATTTAGCGTAACAAATTCCGCCGAAAGCGGGATGGTTGGCAGCCCTGCCCGCCGTATCCCCAACCCGATACTGTTCATAACCCCCACCCCCATCACTCATATCCTGTCGTATTTTGTATCCCTCAGTCTCTTCCCATCCCCATCAAACCTCCATCATGTTCCAGAATAGTGTTTCCTACAGAACCAATGAGAATCACGCCGCTGAAAGCCTGACCCCGACTCGGCAATATCTTAATGCCTTAGAGTTTGGAACTGCGATAACACAGGAAGACTCCCCACCTCTGCTGGAATACATGATCCCAACCCTGACTCTGCAAAACCTGATTTGAGAAAAAGGACTTTCACTGGTAAACTGCCACACCACGGAACAGTAGAGTTGTCTGATCCTGTTCTTCATCAATGAAAGAAAGAACGTTTGCCCCTGATTTCCACCCTAACCCCCTTCTGCTTCGTCCATCACTCTCTCCGAAAACTTACCTACCCCATCCTCAAGCCCCACCACCCTCTTCGTCCCACCCAGCCCAACACACTCACCTTCACCTTCCTCAGGATGTTCCCGCCGGTGCCGATGATGACCACGCCGTTCATGCCCCGGCTCTCGCAGGCGAAGGTGAAGCGAAAGGTGTGTAGCAGGGGCATGGAGTCGGCGTTCAGCGCCAGGAAGGCCGCCAGCACGCGCAGGAACTCGTACAGGCTGTAGTAGTCGCTGATGGGCGTCACCACGATCCGCTTGAAGAAGCAGCCCACCCGCATCAGGCACAGCTGTTGGGAGGGGCACAGACAGAGGTAAGATGGACAAGCATGGACAGAGACAAAGCAAACAAACCCACTACAGTCTTCCTATCGATATGAGTTGTCAGAAAATTGCACCCCTTTGCGTTTGGGGCCGGGATAGCTCAGTCGGTTGAACGCCGTTCGTGATCCTGTGATTGCGGGTTCGAACCTCCGCCGGGCCGTTTCCCAACAGGGGATTTTTTTCCCATCGGAGTTAACATTGATTCTGACCCTGTTTTTGGAAAGTCCTTCGAACGAGACTATAAACCAAGGATCCTAGTGATCTTGTGTTTGCTAGTTCGAATCTCCGCCGGGCCGTTTCGGTACAATGGGATTTTTTTCGTCGGAGGTAGCACTGGTTCTGACTCCATCCGCGCAAAGCCCTTCTAATGAGACTAAAAACCGAGAATCCTGGTGATCCTTGGGTTGCGGGTGCGAATCTTCACTGGCTCGTTTTGATACAGGTGAATTTTTCCCTCGGAGTTAACACTGATTCCGACTCCATTTCCCGAAAAGTCTTTTGAACAAGACTGAAAACCAAGGCTCCGTGTGTGACCTTTCGCATAACACCTTGCACATATGTAAAATCCCATCACCAACTTCCGGAAGAGAAGGCCAGTCTGCCATTGGTATGGTTGACACCTATACACACAGCATGCGCCGGAAGAAAGGAAGAACGAATGACGAAGTAGAGTGACTGATATTCGACGGATTTTCACGGTAAATGACAGAATGTAGCGCTAGCAGGCAGCCCTTCAATCTTCTCTACCCTGGTAGTCAGCCAGTTGGGTAAACAAGTGCGTGGATTGCAAAGCGCTAAAAGCTCGGTCTCTGACCGAGGGAAGGCGGTATGTGAGTACTCTTAATAACAACAACAATAACAACAATAATATAATAATAATGCTAATAATATTAATAATGATGATGATGATGATGATGATGATGATGACGATGATGATGATGAAGATGATCATCATTATCATCGTCATAATTTCACCTGAAAAAGCTCGATTTGTTTTCAAAAGTCCCGAAACCACCGTCTCCTCAAAATGAGTGTAGCAAAAAGCTCATGGCTTGTTTTTTTTTCTTCTCGGCAACATCATGTACGTATTCATTCAGTTTAGGAAAGGGTTAAGGCAGCAGAAGGAGAGGGATAGGCACCGCTTTCCATCATGCCGAACCCCAAACACTGTGAACCCGTGATAGTTCACTGACCCTGTGGTCAAGAGGCTGTGGACTTTAATCTTTTTATTTTTTTTTTTTTTTTACTTCACAATCATCATCATCGTTACTGTTATCATCGTTATTGTTGCTGTTCTTCTTGTCGATGCTACCGACACCCTAATAAACCCGGACAAGCCCAGACCCTCTTTTAGCAGAAGTATGGTCAGCGAATGAAAATATCGTCGTAAGCATCCACCAAACCGACGGCGTTCCTGTTTCCAATATGCTGAAAAATGGAGGAAAGAACACAAATGGTTGGTTGACTGCAGGACCTGGATCAATGAAACAACTTGCCTGGGTTATGGTAGCAGGTCCTTGAGGAAGAGGTGGATGAGGGCGCTTCGGTTTGAAACCTTCTTGGCTCGGAGGGACAAGTGGGAATGGGTGACAGTGGGCAGAGAGAAATGGGGAAGTGAGGAAGTGAGCACTGCCAAAAAGCTGAAAAGTGAATACTGCTAGAAGATGAAAAGTGTTCAGCCAGGATTGAGGGGGAAGGAAGGAGAGAGTTGGAAGGGATGAGGGGGGGGGGGTATAGAAGGAGAGGGCAGGGTGGGGAAGAAGAGAGAAATGGGTCAAGAGCAGAAGGACTGGGGGGGGGGGGATAAAGTAAATAAAAATAGTAATAATAATGTTAAGAGACAAAATCAAGATAAGTAAGAACAAAGGGCTGTTATGGAGGAAAGTCAGAGTTTGATATTGATTCCATTTGGGTGGATAGTGCCAAGTTTGTGAATAAGGAGGGACTCTTGTTCTTTACGTCTTATAGAGGAAGATGAGTTTTGCCAGACTGCAGCAATCTGCATGTGGGAGAGGTTGTGGCCGGAAGAGCAGAAATGGTTTGCAATTGGTGTATTGTAACCGAGACGGACTGCTCGTAGGTGTTCAGTGAAACGGTCGTTAAGGGTTCTGTAGGTTTCTCCAACATACAAGAGGCCACAGAAGGAGCAAGAAAGAATGTAAACTACATTGCGGGACTGACAAGTGAAAGGGTTGCGTATGGAAATTTTGCCTGAGGGGCCACAGATGGTTGTAGAAGAGTTTAGGTGAGGACAGGTTTTGCATTTGGGTTGCTTGCATGGAGAATTGCCAGGTGGTGAGACTGTGTTTGTGGACAATTTTGAATGCACAAGAAGATCTCTGAGGTTGGTGTCACGTTTGTAGGCAACTAGTGGAGGCTGGGTGAAAATGTGTTTCAGGGAAGGATCAGTCTGCAGAATGTGGTAGTTCTTCATAAGGATGTTTTTGATGGCGAGGTTGTGAGGATGGAAGGTGATAGCAAGAACAGGCCTGTCGTCTGATGAAGGAGTGATCTTTTGCTTAAGAGCGGTGTTTCTGGGAATTCTAGAGGCCTTTTGTAGGGCTTCTTGACAAATGGGTTCAGGGTATCCACGTTCAAGGAAAAATGAGATCATCAGGGTAGATTGTTTGGCGAAATCGTCATCATCGCTGCAGATGCGTCGCAAACGAAGTAGTTGAGAGACCATTTCCAACAGAATTGCGGCGTTGCCATGGGCACCAGGATGGGTCCTGGCTACGCCTGCCTGTTTGTTGGTTACATTGAAGAAAAGATCTTCTCACAATACACAGGCACTTTCCCAGACTTTTTCCGTCGCTTCATTGACGATTGCCTCGGTGCAGCCTCCTGTCCAATCCAAGATCTGAAAAACTTCATTGACTTCGTCAGTGGATTTCATCCAGCTCTTAGATTCACTTTTGAAATCACTCAGACTACCATTTCCTTCCTTGACATCAAAATCTCTATCTGTCCCAACTCACCCTACCTCACCACATCTGTTCATTACAAACCCACCGACTCGCATTCATACCTTCTGTACTCCTCCAGTCACCCTGCTTCCACCAAAACAAGCATTCCTTTCTCTCAACTACTTCGTTTGCGACGCATCTGCAGCGATGATGACGATTTCGCCAAACAATCTACCCTGATGATCTCATTTTTCCTTGAACGTGGATACCCTGAACCCATTTGTCAAGAAGCCCTACAAAAGGCCTCTAGAATTCCCAGAAACACCGCTCTTAAGCAAAAGATCACTCCTTCATCAGACGACAGGCCTGTTCTTGCTATCACCTTCCATCCTCACAACCTCGCCATCAAAAACATCCTTATGAAGAACTACCACATTCTGCAGACTGATCCTTCCCTGAAACACATTTTCACCCAGCCTCCACTAGTTGCCTACAAACGTGACACCAACCTCAGAGATCTTCTTGTGCATTCAAAATTGTCCACAAACACAGTCTCACCACCTGGCAATTCTCCATGCAAGCAACCCAAATGCAAAACCTGTCTTCACCTAAACTCTTCTACAACCATCTGTGGCCCCTCAGGCAAAATTTCCATACGCAACCCTTTCACTTGTCAGTCCCGCAATGTAGTTTACATTCTTTCTTGCTCCTTCCGTGGCCTCTTGTATGTTGGAGAAACCTACAGAACCCTTAACGACCGTTTCACTGAACACCTACGAGCAGTCCGTCTCGGTTACAATACACCAATTGCAAACCATTTCTGCTCTTCCGGCCACACCTCTCCCACATGCAGATTGCTGCAGTCTGGCAAAACTCATCTTCCTCTATAAGACGTAAAGAACAAGAGTCCCTCCTTATTCACAAACTTGGCACTATCCACCCAAATGGAATCAATATCAAACACTGACTTTCCTCCATAACAGCCCTTTGTTCTTACTTATCTTGATTTTGTCTCTTAACATTATTATTACTATTTTTATTTACTTTATCCCCCCCCAGTCCTTCTGCTCTTGACCCATTTCTCTCTTCTTCCCCACCCTGCCCTCTCCTTCTATACCCCCCCCCCTCATCCCTTCCAACTCTCTCCTTCCTTCCCCCTCAATCCTGGCTGAACACTTTTCATCTTCTAGCAGTATTCACTTTTCAGCTTTTTGGCAGTGCTCACTTCCTTACTTCCCCATTTCTACCTGCCCACTGTCACCCATTCCCACTTGTCCCTCCGAGCCAAGAAGGTTTCAAACCGAAGCGCCCTCATCCACCTCTTCCTCAAGGACCTGCTACCATAACCCAGGCACGGAGGAAAGAACAGCGCACAGTTAGAAATGATTTCGTTTCTGACCACAAATACATTGAAGTACATTTGTCCTTTTTGTCCTAAAAATGAAGGCGACTTCAGTCTAATCAATCTCCTTTCAGGGATAAAAATACTCAAACCAACCACAGCCCTACCGAGCTCTTTTCGGGCACAAAGACTTTCAAACCAATCCACTGCCCTAACAACTCTTTGCAAGAATAAAGACTTTGAAGCCAACCCACAGCCAAGCCAAGAATCTTTTTAGGAATAAAGACATTGAAACCAACACACATCCCAACCAGCAATCATTTCATGAATACAGAAATTCATGTTAAGCCACAGCATTACCCACTTCTGATGAACAGTTGCGGTTAAAGTCCCACTGCCTTTCAGCCATAGGAGTAGTGACCTATTTGAGGTCCAACGTATCTGGATCATAGCACCCGGGAAGACTGAGAGCACCCCTTTCCTTCAGCCGCTTTAATCTTCCCTGAAATGAATTAAGTACCCATAGGCCGCTGGGTGGACTGAGAGGGGTTTCACGCTGTGAAAATCCGCTCCCCATGATTGGTTCGAACTCACGACCGTAAGCTCCGCAGAAAAACGCTCTAACCATCTGACTACAGACCCCCTCCCTATTTTATGAATAAAGACATTCAAAACAAACCATAGCCCAACCAACCTCTTTACATGAATAAAGATTTTCAAACCACCCCACTGCCAAACCAGTCTATGTACAGAAACAAAGACAATCAAAACAAACCACAACCCAACACGTCTCTTTATAGGAATACAGATTTTCAAACCAATCCACTGCGCAGCTAATCTCTATATTGGAATAAAGACATTCAAACCAACCCACTGGCCAACAAATCTAGATGATTATAGGAATAAAGACTTTCAAACCAACCCACTGCCCAACAAATCTCTGTATGTTATAAAGGTTTCAAACCAACCCACTGCCCAACAAATCTCTATATGTTATAAAGGTTTCAAACCAACCCACTGCCCAACCAATCTCTGTATTGTAATAAAGACTTTCAAACCAACCCACTGCCCAAACAATCTCTGTATAGAAATAAAGTTCAAACCAACCCACTGCCCAACCAATCTCTAAATGTAATAATGACTTTCAAACCAACCCACTGCCCAACCAATCTCTCTACAGAAATAAAGTTCAAACCAACCCACTGCCCAACCAACCTCTATATTATAATAATGACTTTCAAACCAACCCACTGCCCAACCAGTCAATATATGTAATAAAGACTTTCAAACCAACCCAGTGGCCAACCAACCTCACTATAGGAACAAAAACATTCAAACCAACCCACAGCCTGACCCACCTGAGTCTTTCCCGGGCACAGCTCCCGCTGGTAGCCCTTGTAGGCGTTGAAACGCCTACGGGTCAGGGTGGTCTCGAACAACACGAAGGTCTCCCACACGCGGGGGAGTAGAAGATCTCGTACCAGGGCCGGCACACCATGGACGCCTGGTGACGCTGCTTGGGATTCAGCAGAACGAAGATGTCCTCCAGCAAGATCACCGGCAGCTCCTTCCACCCCTCGTCCTCGTAGTCCTCGTCGTCCTCGTTCACATCGTTGTCGTTGACGAGGCACACGGCCTTCCTGGAAGAAGAGGCCGAGAAGCGGCTCCCTGGGACTTGGCGGCGGTCGTTGGAGAGGTTGTGGTCCTCTTTCGCCAAGCTGCTTTCCTTCCCAGACTCGCGTTTTCCGCCCAAGTTCTCCTCCGGTTCCTCGGACAGTCCTCGAGCTTCGTCGGACTCGGAGATGGAGTTCCTGGGCGACATGGACGACTTGCAGGAGCGAAACGGAGACTGCGAGGATGAGCTCATGGAGTGGAACCTTCTCTTCCTTCCTCGCTCGTACGTGTCGTCGTCGCTGTCGACATCCTGTTGGGCGTCCTCAACGTCGTCTCCCGCCCCTGCCGGCTGGTTGTCGGGGTCGGCGGCGGGGAAAGCTGCGGCGGCCAGCCCGTAGCCATCGTTGTCGTCGTCGTAGTCCCGGCGGAAGTTGCGGAGGCTGATGGGAGTGCCCAGAATAGAGTAACCAGAGTTGTAGTCCCTTCTGTCCATGGAGACGGTAGGGAGGGAGGTAGGTTAGGGACCTTGCTCCCTGGATAAAAAAAAAAGATAAAGCCTACATTCTCTCTCTCTCTCTCTCTCTCTCTCTCTCTCTCTCTCTCTCTCTCTCTCTCGAATAACATACATTTAGCCTAAGTGTTATATTGATCCACGTCATTTTAGGTTCAATTCACTTATGGCTTGTGGAAACGACAGTGTACTGTCTGTCGTAGCATTATTCACTTACATAGCTTTAAAACAACTGCATCAACTTAAAAGCGTCAACATAAAAATACGTATTGCTGATTGGCCAAATACCGATGAATTTTTTGTTTTGTTTTGGCTTTGTTTTGCGTCTGTTTTCAGCAAGACAAATGCTTTATGAACAGTGTTTCAAATTCCATGTCATATATATATATATATATATATATATATATATATATATATATATACGCCTAGGCCTAACTCTGAACAAAACATTTTGTATTCGTATTCATATCTTCTCTCTCTCTCTCTCTCTCTCTCTCTCTCTAATGGAACAGAAGATGAAATTCATTTACTGTTCAATTGCTCTGCTTATAATGAAAAACGCAAAAGCTGTGATATTCTAAATTCCTTTACAGGAAATCCTGATCAGAGATCGGTAACATATATTCTTTCAAATAACAATGAAAATGTAACGATATCCCTGGCCAGAATCTTGGCAGAAGCAATGAAGATTAGGAAAGTGTTAATTGAACAAAGTCAGCAAATTACAAGATGATCCACCATCTGTATACGCGCGTTCGCGCGTGCATCTCTTTGTTTCTGTCTCTGTCCCTGTCTCTCTTTCTCTCTTACCCCCCCCCCCTCCTCTCTCTCTCTCTCTCTCTCTCTCTTCCCCTCTCTTTCTCTCTGTGTGCGCGTGTGTGTGTGAGTGTGCATGCGCGAGCGCGCGCGTGTGTATGCACCTGCATGTGCATGTGTGTGCATATTTTCTTTCATGCGTGTGTGTGTATAGTCTTTTGATAAAGATATGAGATCATTTATGATAAAACATTTAGTCATATATGATTTTCCCCCTTGTCTGAAAGGGCTGTACAGCTATTGGACAATAAAAAAAAGTGTCAGTGTCAGTGTCTTCTCCTCTCTCTCTCTCTCTCTCTCTCTCTCTCTCTCTCTCTCTCTCTCCCGTATCTGTTAAAGGCAACGGTTGACGCAGATTTTACACGCATGGAAAACAAGTTGACAAAGAGAGTCTTCAGACCAAGATGACGAAAAATGGATGATGGAATAACAAGAACGCGTGGAATTGGGGGGGGGGGGGGGGGGGGGGGGGGGGGGGGGGAGCAAGGGGTTGTGGGGAAAAGATGTGGACAGCTTGTGAACGATGCGGAGGCAAAGGGAGAGAAAGAGTGTGGAACGACGGAGACATGTTAGGAAGGTTAAGGAGGAGGCGGCAGAGGTAAGACGGATCATAAAGAGAGAAACAGACATGCAGACAGACAGACCTACAGACGCAAACCCAACAAGCAGGGGGACGTAGTCTGTTGTCAGAAACGAATCGCAATATAATTCTAAACTATCCACAATCGCAGGCACAGACCAGCAGCTCTCCACGAGCCCTACGCGTTTTCAATTCGTGTCAAGGGTCTGGACGGGTCTACCATCGAGGTTCTTCTACTGCTGTGGAATCCATCCTCTTACTCACCCACGTGCACCTCACGTGACACACACATGGCCTGTGCGTGCATTTTTTTTTTCAATGTCTTTTAAGCCCTGGCATGTGAGTCACGCCCCCTCCACCCCCACCCCTCCATCTGCCCCCGCCGCCCTCTCCTCTGTAGGCCTTAAGGGTACAAAGCAGATGGCAGGCTGTCGTTCCCGCTAATGTCGCAGCCAAAAAGGCAGTCCCGCAGTAAATCAAAATTATTGTCAGACATGCTTCAACGCTCAACAAATTTACCGTTTCTTCCTTAAATAAAAAAAAAGTCATTGGCAAAATTTGTGTGTGGGTGTGTGTGTGTGTGTGTGTGTGTGTGTGTGTGTGTGTGTGTGTGGTGCGTGCGTGCGTGCGTGCGTGTGTGTAATTGTGTGTGTATGTGTGTGTGTGTGTGTGTGTGTGTGTGTGTTGTGTGTGTGTGTGTGGTGTGTGTGTGTGTGAGCGCGCGCGACATGTCCTAACCTGCGTTTCCAGTACTCTTTGACGCAGCTTATCCAAAGTTTATCCCTCAGACTCAACATGTATGTGAGAGAGAGAGAGAGAGAGAGAGAGAGAGAGAGAGAGAGAGAGAGAGAGAGAGAGAGAGAGAGAGAACTCTGAAATTTAATGATTATAGGCCAACAGCCCCTTTCATGGGGGGAACACAAAATCATGCCTCACTTCTAGAGAACATACAAACAGGGAAAACTCTAGTCACAGAGAAAACATAACTCTGACAGGACAGACATATAACACGGGCTGTACATGATTTATATAATCAGGATATTTCTGATTCACATGTTTGTATTGCCGATGAAGGCTTGTCTAATTTTGAAGGCGGAGACTAAGAATTTTGCCAAGTTGACTATTTGATCGGGCAGTTCAGTAGTAAATACACCAATCAATTTGCATTCCAAATTCTCACCCGCAGTCACGTCAAATTTATGCAACTTTCTGATATGATTGTACAATAGGCACTTGAACATAAAATGAATTTCGTCTTCTTGTAGATTTAAACATACAGGGCATGTCGTGTTTTCAGCTGTAGGTGAAAAGCGAAATCTGTGTACATTTAATTGGGACACACCCATTCTAAATTGTGCCAGAACACTCCTGAAATTTTCTACATACAGAATACTGATATATTTTTCTCGAGAAAACATGTGTTTCAATTTACCATACATGGACAACCGTGGACTATTATCCAAATGGTTTCGCCATTGATGGCAGAAATTACTAAATAGTCTGAATTTTAATTCTTTTATGAATCCTATTTCATTACCACAACCAAAAATCCATACTTCTTGAAATCCATTTTCACATAGGATATTCTTGACATGTGTGGCCCATGTTACACGGCCTTTCTCATGCATAGACAGTGACATGTTGTACGCTTTCTTTGAAAATCTGGTATCCGGTTGTTTTAACAATCTAAACCAGTACTTAATACACCGGGTAACAGTTGATATCCATAATGGAAAACGTCCAAGTTCTCCATATACTACGTCGCTTGCTGATTTATTCCTTACATGTAAAAATCTTTTGCATGCGTACAGATGTACTTGCTCCAGCTGAGGGTAAGCTTTGTACCCCCATATCTCAGAGCCATAAAGAAGCAACGGGACAACCTGTGCATCAAAAAGTTTGAAGAAAATATCCGGTGAATTACACCCAATTCTTTTTAGTGTGCACAGGATGTCGTTTGTACATTTCTTCCCTCTAAGTTTTAGTTCTTCCATGGCAAGTGTAAAACTATGTCTAGTAGAAAAAGTAAGACCTAAGTATTTGTACGAATTAACCACTTCTAGCGGGGTGCCATTCAGAAACCATTTCTCCCTTGAGCTGAGAAAACCACCCTTCCTGAAAACAATAATTTTTGACTTGTCTAAATTCACTGTTAACCGCAGTCTTTCTGTTTCTCT
>CM065719.1:74868751-74876251 GCA_033310375.1 Conus canariensis | reverse complement strand
CACACCGCTCGTGTTGGTAAGACGCCAGCGTGCCACGTAAACCTTGATAAAACACACTGCATAAAGCCCATCACACAACGCAAATGATGCGGAATTATGTACCACGTAAACCTTGATAAAACACACTGCATAAAGCCCATCACACAACACAAATAAAACACACTGCATAAAGCCCATCACACAACACAAATGATGCGGAAATTATGGTACCACGTAAACCTTGATAAAACACACTCCATAAAGCCCATTACACAACACAAATAAAACACACTGCATAAAGCCCATCACACAACACAAATGATGCGGAAATTATCGCCTTTCGTGCCTTCTGTCTCACCTCAGAAAAATCGAAACTACGAAAACACTGACTTTGACAGATGTATGACGTCATTTACAGTCGATGAGGAGGAAGAATGGTCAGCTGCCTTGTCGAAATGAGTTTCCAATCTTTCCGCTGTTGTAATGTTGCTGGCTTTTGGCTCACATGCGATGCATGACCGTGGGAACACTGTGTTCACTGGCTTGACTGGGACTGGCAAAAAAAAAGGGGAAAGGTGTGGGGTGGAGAATCCGCCGATGAACAGCTTACTCAGCCCTTGATGTCTTTACGACTTGGCTTCCATTATTGTTTATCGATTAACATGTCGGGTTCAATTTTGTTAATGCTTTGGCGAACTTTTCTCTTTAGCTCTGTCTTTTATCAATGCACACACACACACACAACACACACAACACACACACACGAACATGCGCGGGCACACACACACACCACACCGAAACATGCGCATGCGCGGCACACACACACACACACACACACACACACACACACACACACACACACACACACTATGTGTATGCACACACAGACATAGCTCCAGGACTGTACGTATGAAGCGAACAATTGTCAGCAGAAAACATATTGATTACATGAAACACATCAATCAAATATACATAATCCAATATGCAAATGAACGAGCACACGACGAAATATCAAAGGAGAGAGAGAGAGAGAGAGAGAGAGAGAGAGAGAGAGAGAGAGAGAGAGAGAGAGAGAGAGAGAGAGACTTGACACTGATATTTTATTGTCATTACCAAAGAGGTCTTTTGACATGGGTTGAGAGGTAACAGAACAATAACATTTCCCTCTTCCTTTCCTGCAAACAAATACTACACATTCATTCCTAGTGTGCACCAAATCAAAGGTTAAAAACAAATAACTTCATAACATTTCCTTATGTCCTCACGCACAGGAGTAATGCAATTAGAAAAAAGAAAAAGAAAAAAGAAAGAAACCCTTAAGACTGATTCAACCATCCACTCGATAAAATGATGACAATGTATCTTACTGATCTCTTCCACTTGCGATGAATGATAATATTCACTCACATATCTCTTATAATGCATTATCTTAAATTTCACTATCCTTCATCTGTCTAATTTTCAATGCTTCTGCGATGAATTTCACAACTGATTTAATTACAAGTTCATCATCTGATGATAACACGACAGCAACATTTTGTCTTTTCGCTATATCTAATGGAAAAGTGAACAATTTGTCCGCACTTCATTATAAGCAGTACAGTGGAACAGAAAGTTCTTCGTCATCAATAATGTGTCTACATGCAGGACAAGGAGATTCTGTGGATGTTTCACATTCAAACCATCTTTTGTTCGCATTAAAACCTAAAGTTCTCAACCTAAATCTTGCGTAACTTATTCTGTGCCATCTACCTGTTATGACATTGAGAAACTTTTCAGAATGAAACACATTCTTAAATGAGAAAAACTAGCGATATTTTTCTTTACTTTCCATATCTGAGTGCCAATTCTGTTTAGAGAGAGAGAGAGAAGAGAGAGAGAGAAGAGAGAGAGAGAGAGAGAGAGAGAGAGAGTAATCAGAAATAAAAATAAATAAATGAAATCTCAGTACAGTTTTTTCAAAACTATCAATCAACTGATCAGTTCAAGCGCACACAATCTCTCTAAGAGATTTCAACTCCCCTTTCTCTCTTTCACGTGGCAGCCGCGTCTCGCAAACGCTGCTACTTTTCGCGCTAGAAAGTGAGTCAGTCTCCATCCTCACACCCCCACCCCACTCCACCTGCACCCCAGGATACAAAGCAGATGGCAGGTTGCGTCGCCGTCGCTAATGTCGCAGCAAACAGAATGACAGTCCCGCAGTAAATCAAGATTATTGTCAGCCGGACATGCTTCGACGCTCACTGTCAAAGCCTCAGCCATCAGCTTTTGTGGCCACAAACAAACGATGTTATGGAACATTAATGCTGGGCCGGCGGGTAGGCAGATGGGAAGGAATGCGGAGATCATGTTTCATTAATTGCTGTTATTTAGTCTGTTGTCGAAGGAGGCGGAGGGGGGTGGTGGTGGTGGTGGTGTGTGTGTTTGTGTGTGTGTGGTGTGTGTGTGTGTGTGTATGTGTGTGTGTGTGTGTGTGTGTGTGTGTGTGTGTGTGTGTGTGTGTGTGTGCGTGCGTGCGTGCGTGCGCGCCTGTGTGTGTGTGTGGTGTGTGTGGTGTGTGTGGTGGAGAGGTGTGGAGAGAGAGAGAGAGAGAGAGAGAGAGAGAGAGAGAGAGAGAGAGAGAGAAGTTGCTTTGTAAACAGACATGCTGGCACGCACAAGAACACCCATACAAACATTTGCAAACAGTCAGGCGCAGCGTGTCCTACATGCGTCTGTCCTTATTGTGTAAACACGCGACGACTAAACAGCATATTCTCAGCAAATCAAACAGGATTAAGACATTTCCATTCTACTTTTGACCATGTTTGTACTCCAATCATTGGCTGATCTTTTTGAACTAATCCACACGAAGCTATAGTGTGCTTCTGCCGATTATAACAAAAGTTTCAGTACAGTCTGGAGTTAATTTAACGGTGAAAACTCATTGTGGAAAAAATCGACGAACATGTTTTACAAATTATAGTTACCATGTATGAACAAACAAAAAATATATGTCTGTAAATGGAGAAAAGTCTGAGGTGTTTTTTTTAATTACAAAAGGGTTAGATAAGAAGTACATCTGCCACCATTGTTGCCTTCTTTGAATGTAAACGATCCTGGATTTATTTGATCGAGAAGGGTTTTAATGTTTTATTAAATGTTTATCGCTCCGATGCGAAACTAATGAATTAGCCTACGTCAGATTACTTGTTACAAGCAGGTGATACGACTGGGCTGATAAAGGTCTTCCATGGACGAAAAATCCAAACTGCTTTCAGATATGTTGAGAATGTTCTCAGTGTTGTTAGTTCATGTAGATACCTTGGAGTGATTAAAAAAAAAAAAATCAGAATGGATTTCTTTTAAAGAAAATAAATATGGTCTTGATCAAGCACAAAAGGTGCTATATATATATATATATATATAATAAATAATAAACTAATAAATTCCAAGGATAAGTACCGAGCACCATTCCAGCAACTTACAGAGCAGCTAGGTGTTGCAATGACTGCAAGAAATATTCAATTATAAACAAAGCTTGCTCTTATGTCTTAGATTGAAGAAATAGGGGGAGATAAGCATTCATATCTGCAGTGGTAGATCATTCTGCCAACTAACAGTATGTGCTTGAGTGGGTGAATGGGGAAAAATAAAATAAATGCTTCTCAAAATGAGCCTTTAGCAAGCTTATAGTCTCCAAGTGGGAGACGATCTCCAATAGGGAGAAAACCCACTAACATATAACTCCTGGTCAGATACCGATATTTCGAAACCTGATTGTTTCTCCTCAGTGACCGCGGAAAATGGTAATTTGACTCCTCTGCCTTTTCGGTTTTAAGAAGAATGCTATCCCAGAAAAGGCTGGTGCAATACGTAGTATGTTTGTTGAGTTTTTCAAAAAACCAACCAAGAGGTGACACCTAAAAGGTCAAAGAAAAATCAATGAAAGAAGCAAAACCAGGCTAATTTTTCTTGAACTGGGATAAAAAAAAAATAATATCTAAAAAATAATACGTCTGACAAGACACAAGTGCTTACATTCTTGAATAAATCGCATAGAGACTAAATTAAAAATAAACTAATAAATTCCAAGGATAAGTACCGAGCACCATTCCAGCAACTTACAGAGCAGCTAGGTGTTGCAATGACTGCAAGAAATATTCAATTATAAACAAAGCTTGCTCTTATGTCTTAGATTGAAGAAATAGGGGGAGATAAGCATTCATATCTGCAGTGGTAGATCATTCTTTTGCTTCTTAGGTGGCACCTTTGGTTGGTTTTTTGAAAACTCAACAAACATACTACGGTATTGCACACCAGCCTTTTCTGGGATAGCATTCTTCTTAAAACCGAAAAGGCAGAGGAGTCAAATTACCACTTTCCGCGGTCACTGAGGAGAAACAATCAGGTTTCGAAATATCGGTATCTGACCAGGAGTTATATGTTAGTGGGTTTTCTCCCTATTGGAGATCGTCTCCCACTTGGAGACTATAAGCTTGCTAAAGGCTCATTTTGAGAAGCATTTATTTTATTTTTCCCCATTCACCCACTCAAGCACATACTGTTAGTTGGCAGAATGATCTACCACTGCAGATATGAATGCTTATCTCCCCCTATTTCTTCAATCTAAGACATAAGAGCAAGCTTTGTTTATAATTGAATATATATATATATATATATATATATATATATATATATATATATATATATATTGGTTCCTGCTCAACAGTAACTTTTTGATGAAATATACCCCCAGACTTTTCAGAGAGACCGACTGCTTATCTGCAAAGCCATACAGACCGAACATTTTCCAGTCGGCAGTTGTAAGGCACCAAAAGTTGTGCGTTCGCATAAACTACACGCAACAAAATCAATAAAAATGCAAACTTTAAAAGAAAAATTGCTAAGCCGCCGAACCCAAAGAAACAAACAACAAGAAGACGCGTTTTGACCTGTTTGGCCTTCTCCCAGATACATTTGTTTCAGTTTCCGCCGGCAGTCATCTCGCTTTGAAATGAAAATGCAGCGAAACTTCCAAGTGGAGAACGGCCAGTGTAGTAAAATGTCAAAGACGAAGAAGCCAAATGCTGTGAAACGTTCAACAGCAAGAAGAGAAATTCAGGGACACGTGAAAACCGAAGGCTAACATAGTGGAACGTCCAAGAAAAAAGGAAGGCCAATGGAATGAACCGTCCCTGTGGCTAACATAGCGTCAAAACGACAAAGACAGATATGGTCAACGCCATTAAATGTCAAACAGGGAGAAATCCAACGCAATCAAAACGTCCAAGATGAAGGCAAACACAATGGAACGTTAAAGGGGAAGGAGGCCATTGCAATTTAAGGGCAAAGAGGATGAAGGCCAGCGCATTGAAACGTCAAAGAGAAAGCAGGCCGATGTAATGTCACGTCTAAAGGAAAGAAGACCATCGCAATGAAATGTCAGTGAAAAAGAAAGCCAACGGACTCACGAGCGTTAGAGAGGAAGCAAACACCAAGTACGTCATCACAGCGACACGTCAAAGAGGTAAAAGGCCAACACAGAGAAACGTCAAGCAAGAATAAGGCCACAGCAATGAAACATCAATGAGAGCGAGGGTGGGAGGGGGGAAGAGAGAGAGACAGACAGACACACACACAGAGAGAGAGAGAGAGAGAGAGAGAGAGAGAGAGAGAGAGAGAGAGAGATGTTTACAGTCCAGCCGACTGCAAAGTGCCATATTAAGACTGTCACCTAGTTGCAGACAACTCTCAAGTTATAGTAGAGGAAGAAGGCCAACGACATAAAAGGTCCAAGAAAGCAAACGCAACGAAACGTTAAATAAGATCGTTGCAGTGAAGGAGAAAGAGACATGTCTGAGAAGAAGAAGGCAAAACACAATGAAACGTCAAAAAGAAGGTAGGCCAACGCCATGAAAGGCCCAAAAGGACACACCCACACACACACACACACACACACACACACACACACACACACACACGCACAAAAGAAAAAGAAAGAAAGGCCAACGTACAGCCACGTCCAGAAGGAAGAAGACCAACGCAATGAAATGTCAACGACAAAGAAAGCCTACGGAGTTACAAACGTCAAACAGAAATCAAACGCAGTGGCACGTCCGAGAGGAACTAAGTCATCACAGCGACACGTTCAAGTGGAAAAAAAGGCCAACGCAATGAAATGTCCCTGAACAAGAAAGCAAACGCAGTGAGACGTTAATTAAGATGAAGACCATTGCAATGAAACGTCAAAGAACACAGCGAAATATCAACGAGAAGGCAGGCCAACGCAATGAAACGTCCAAAAGGAACAGAAAAACACCAGCGCAATGCCACCTCCAAATGGGAAGACAGCCAACTCAAAGAAATGTCAGTGAGAAATAAAGCCTACGCACTCACACACGTCAAACAGAGAGGAAACACAGTGAAACGTCAGAGAGGAAGTAGGTCATCACAGTGACACGTCAAAGAAGGGAAAAGGCCAAAACAGTTAAAGGTCAAAGAGGAGAAGGCCAAGGCAACAAAACATCAAAAAGGAAGGAGGCCAAGGCAAAAAAATTTCAAAAACGAAGAAGGCCAACGCAACAAAACGTCAAAAAGGAAGAAGGCATAGGCAAATAAACGTCAAAGAGGAAGAAGGCCAATACAACAAAACGTCAAAAAGGAAGAAGGCCAACGCAACAAAACGTCAAAAAGGAAGAAGGCCAACACAACAAAACGTCAACAAGGAAGAAGGCCAACGCAACAAAACGTCAAAGAGGAAGAAGGCCAAGGCAATGAAACGTCAACAAGGAAGAAGGCCAATGCAACAAAACGTCAAAGGGGAAGAAGGCCAAGGCAATGAAATGTTAGAAAAGAAGAAGACAAGAGGAAGACCAACAAATAAAAAGCCAAAGAAACATCAGAAAAGAATAAGTAAAGAGGACAGTCCAACGCAGCGAAACGTCAGACAAGAAGAAGCAAAGAGGAAGACCAACAAATACAAAGCCAAAGAGGAAGAAGGCCAACGCAATGAAACGTCCAATAGGAAGAAGGCCAACGCAGTGAAACGTCCAAGAGGAAGAAGGCAAACGCAGTGAAACGTCCAATAGGAAGAAGGCAAACACAGTGAAACGTCCAATAGGAAGAAGGCCAACGCAGTGAAACGTCCAATAGGAAGAAGGCCATCGCAATGAAACGTCCAATAGGAAGAAGGCAAACGCAATGAAACGTCCAATAGGAAGAAGGCCAACGCAATGAAACGTCCAATAGGAAGAAGGCTATCGCAATGAAACGTCCAATAGGAAGAAGACCAACGCAGTGAAACGTCCAACAGGAAGAAGGCAAACGCAGTGAAACGTCCAATAGGAAGAAGGCCAACGCAATGAAACGTCCAATAGGAAGAAGGTCAACGCAATGAAACGTCCAATAGGAAGAAGGCCAACGCAATGAAACGTCCAATAGGAAGAAGGCCAACGCAATGAAACACCCAATAGAAAGAAGGCAGACGCAATGAAACGTCCAATAGGAAGAAGGCAAACACAGTGCAGCGACGCGCCAAAA
>CM065719.1:74858751-74866251 GCA_033310375.1 Conus canariensis | reverse complement strand
TGCTTTACCGTTTCCACTTATTGGAATTCAACCCTCAAATACCTCCAGCACGTGTGTGTGTGTGTGTGTGTGTGTGTGTGTGTGTGTGTGTGTGTGTGTGGTGTGGTGTGTGTGTGTGTGGTGTGGTGTGTGTGTGTGTGTGTGTGTGTGTGTGTGTGTGTGTGTGTGCGTGCGTGCGTGCGTGCGTGCGTGCGTACATGTGCCTGCGCACGAGCGCGAGCGCACGCGAAAATTTGCACGCGCTCATGCACATATCTGCCTTTCACTTACGTACCCGCACCTGCGTGCGCACTCCCAGCGTGGTGTGAAAAGTCGCCCAGTGACCTCCCCCTCGTGTCTGGAAAAGCCGGCCCGGTTTGGGATGATATGCAAATGGGTCACGCGCACCTTGATAAAACAGACCCATAAAGCCCTTCACGCAACCCAAATGGCGCGGAAATTACGGCCGCTCGCAGCCGGCTGCCGCCCATCTCCCTCACAACCAAACCTCCCGGACCGGAAACTACACAAACAGTGACGACAGGTTTACGACGTCATTTACAAGCTGATGACGAGCTGAGATGGTGAGTTAGTTTGTCGAAATGAGCTTCCAATCTTCCCGCTGTTGCTGCTCGCTTTGGGCTGCTCCTCACGTGCGAAGGAGAAGTGCATGGGAGAGGGAAGGTGGAGGTGGGGGATAGGGGTAGAGAGTGGAACAGTGTGTGTGTGTGTGTGTGTGTGTGTGTAACTGTAAGTGTGCGCACAGATGTTTCATCTTCAAAATCGCTTTTTTTGTTCGGGGGGTGGGGGGGGGGGGGGGTGGGGGGGGGGGGGGGGAGAGAGAGAAAAAAAAGGTGGCAAATGAATGGCTTATTAAGCTCTTGATAACATTTACGACCTAACCTTCCTTAACGAGCATGACCCTGTTTCGTTAACGTTTCGGCAGACTTGCCTAGATTTGCTCCCTCTTAACAGCTAACGTTTGGCAAAGAAAATTCCCTCGCGCACTCAAACACACACGCATGGCCGCGCGCGTAAATGCATGGCGCCCCCCCCCCCCCCAACACATACATACACTCACACACGAAAAACACACACACACACACACACACACACAACACACACTCACTCACACATACACGCACAAACACACACACACACACACACACACACACACACACACACTCACTCACATCACACATACACGCACAACACACACACACACACACACACACACACACACACACGGTCGGGATTTATGTTGTTCTGATAGCAAATTGTGATCCTGACAATTTGTCATTAGCAGACAGTGACACTATGGAACTTTTCAATCTGCTAATGAAAAGCCATTAGGCACTAGGATCATACACCCCAGACCCGGAATACAACAGCATATGAACAACAGCAGCAACACATGCGTGCATACGCCATCAACTTGCAAATGTGTAAAAAAAAAAAATCTACCATGGAAGCACGCACACGCGCGCCACACACACACACACACACACACACACACACACACACACACACACACACAGTGGGTTACCTGGCTGAGGGGGTAAGATGGGGAAGGGCGCATTCATTTTCACCGTCAAGCAGAATAACATAATTATGCCACAGTCACTATTGTACACCCACATTCTCTTTGCTCTCTCCCCTTCTCTCTCACTTACACACAAACACACACACGCGCGCGCGCACACGCATTCTCTCTCTCTCTCCCTCTCTCTCTGCACTCTCTCACACACATTCCGTCTGTCAGTCTGCCTCCCCCCCCCCCTCTCTCTCTCTCTCGCGCGCGCACACGTTCACACACACACATTCTCTCTGTCTCCCTCTCTTTCTCTCTCTCCCCCTCTCTTTCTCTCTCTCCGTCACGCACATACACATACACACACACACGCACACACACACACACACACACACACACACACACACACACACACACACACATTAATACCTCGTAGTTCAGTGACATTTCTCATCCTGGCACACAATCGCGGCAGAACTACTTTCAGCCTCAGTCCTAAATGGCGACAGGTTACTGGATTAACGAGCCGAAGCTCCGTGTTTTCACAAAGGAGTCGGTTATAACGTATGTGAGAACAAGCGATGAAAGCACGGCCAAACCGCTTTTGTTCAAATACCTGTGCAAACTGAGACGAATTCTTCTTGATTTCGACGAACGTCTGTTTATTTCACCACGATAACACATACACGACACCATAACCATAATGCTTGAAGGTCAAGCGTAATCAGAAAACGAATGAAATGAAGCATGCGGACATAAACAAAAGACAAAAACTAGGAATAGGAAATGGAGTGGAGAAGGGTGTAAGGGGGGAAAATGGGTGGTGGTGGAGGTAATTGCAGACTGAACATTTGATGAAGTTGGCTGTTTGCTTTCTGCGGTTGAACTCATCAGGCGATCATGGTAAGTAGACCAGAATAAAGTGCAAAGAAGAGCGTCGCCACACAACGCTAGCAAATGTAGATATTCATTTGTGTTGATGTCCTTTCCTACGCTTTCGATCACAAATGTTTTCTGAATGTTAGGTTGCTTTATGCTCTCTCTCTCTCTCTCTCTCTCTCTCTCTCTATGATTCCATGAAGAAAAAAAGAAAAGAAAAAGTAAAAATTGATACTATGTGAGGAAACACGATTTTTTCGGTTTATTCTGTTTGCTGTATTTGCTGTTAGTGTTTGCTTTACTCTTGTTGTTTCCTTAATCTGTTTCCTTTTGCAAACGCTTGAAAAGTGTTGAACTACACACACACACACACACACACACACACACACACACACACTAAACTTGATTTTCGAATGTTCATAACTGCATATTTCCGAGGTTTGTCATAGCATTAGAGGAGCAAGAATCGTTCTTGGTCATCAAGGGTTGTCCGGAGTGGGATCTACTCCTATGGGTTGCGATCCTGAATGGGATCTAGTCCTATGGGTTGCGATCCTGAATGGGATCTAGTCCTATGGGTTGCGATCCTGAACAGAATCTAGTCCTATGGGTTGCGATCCTGAATAGGATCTACGCCTATGGGTTGCGATCCTGAATGGGATCTAGTCCTATGGGTTGCGATCCTGAGTGGGATCTCGTCCTATGGGTTGCGATCCTGAGTAGGATCTAGTCCTATGAGTTGCGATCCTGAATAGGATCTAGTCCTATGGATTGCGATCCTGAATAGGATCTAGTCCTATGGGTTGCGAAATATTCAATTAAAAGATATATTTAAATGGATCATGAAGAGGTTCCATTCGCATGTAACATCACTAACGTAACAGCCCACAGTTTCGAATCATACTGCCAATAGAGGCGTACATATGTATGCAGATCGATGGATCCTCGTTAATCCTTTCCATCTGAGATGCTGTGGCATCTTAATCTTTCCCATGGCCATTTTCTCCCAGTCTCTCTCTTTAAACGCTTGTCGCATCGTCACTTCTGAAAGTATTCTCTCGCCGCTATGTCGATAATAACTCAAAATGGTTGACGTGTAAACACCTATCACGATATTTTCTCTTCCTCAAAACAAGAAAACGCTGTCAGTTTTATCAACAGCATCATTGTAAATAAGGGTGACGTCGGTAGATAGTGCTATAATTTGATGTAGGTATTTATGAGCGTGAGTGCTCTTGTGTCCGTCTGTGTAGTCGTTTGTGAAGGTGGGAATTTTACAAGTTAAGCATCTTGTATGCCAGAATTGATACACATCTCTTTTATATGCATGCTTTGCAGTGATCATAGTCTATGTTTTTAATGATGTCAACATTCAATATTCTATATGCACTTTTAATGTGTCAAAATCACAGACGTCACCACTGCCAGGTTGTCTTTTTGTTGCGCGTTGTGCTGAGGTTCGGCATTGCAGAATGAACACCCAGCCTCGCGTGATGCATTCTACTAAAACAACACTGCTTAAAGTGTGGAAGACCTGTAGACGGTCTGCGATGGCCTCATGCCCCGCGTTCTTTGGATTGGAGCAGTCAAAAAGAAAGAGAAAGCACTACCAATAAGCGCCCACCTATAAGCGCGCTCACGCATGTTCAGAAAAGCGCGTTTTCATGCCAGAAAGCGTGCACACGGATACGGTATTTTTGTGCAGGTAAGCGCGCGGGTTTGAAGATATTGTCACCCTACCTCAGTCTCAGTTTTTCGGTGTATCTCCGCGGGCAAAACAGGCACTGTGAGAGGGAGAGCGTTGGCGGGAGAAAGAAAGAAGGATACAGAGAGTACACACTTGATTCATGACCCTTTCTTTGAACAAGTTTAATCATTGGCATTTTACAGTGCGCCCTTTTGGGTCACAGACATACTGCCTTTCGAATTCATACACGCGTACTTCTTGGTTTTCAAAGCGCCCTTTTAGACATTACTTTTGGCACGCAAGCTTATAGACCGTAAAAGGGGAAGGATGGGCAAAACGCGCGCTTATTGGATGCTTCCCTCTGGACTCACGCTGTGGACATCCTTGAGTCTAGTGGTGCGGGGAAATCTCGGTCACGTATACTGACAGTCTGCTGAGTTCCTGTCTAGACAACCCGTGCAGGCGCTCAGACGTCGCTGTCGTTCGAATAACCATCGACCCCAGGACATCAAGGCAGTCCTGTTGGCTGGTGGGCCCAGGTATTGCTGATCGCCCAGCAGTGGTGGAAGCACACACCCAAGGACACCGAGGTCACAACCGAAGATATCCAGATCACTGGAAAGAGGCCGTGGGGCAGGAAAGGGGAGCTGGAGGCCTTCCTGCATTCCCTGAAACGCCTGGCCCACCTGCTCGAGTAGTCTCCGAGAAGAAGAAAGCCTTAGTTCAGGCTCAGTCTTTGATTCTGTCCACGTTACAGGACTGGACTTCTCCAAGCTGTGTTAATACCCCCCCCCCCCCCCTCTTTTATTTTCCTTTTCGGGGGGGGGGGGGGGGGGGGGGGGGGCAGTTTTTTTTCCTATATTGATGTGATTTTTTTTTTCACTAAGCCCCATTTCAATTGTCATCCCAAGTTTATCCCCACCTTGACTTCTTTCCTTTCGGAAATACTCCTATTTTTCGTCTCTTCCTCACTGGTGACAAAACGTCTGACACTTTCATTTTTGTAGATCGCTTTTTTTTTCAATGTGTTTTTCTTTTCATTCTTTTATGATCCAGTGTACAAGCCATCTTTTTTAAGTGCCTTTTTGTCTTCAATACAACCCTTGAGTCGCATCCTCGTGAAAGGCATTCGGTGACAGAGCCCGAAACTTCAGGTCAGCAGAGCAATTGTACAGGGCGACAACTCTCAGGCCAAAGTTGGGCTTTCTAATTGCTTTTTGTACTCCCAGTTCTTATAGAACAGGGAGTACTTTAGAATGGGAACGAAGAAATGCTCTCTGTGTGTGTGTGTGTGTGTGTGTGTGTGTGTGTGTGTGTGTGTGTGTGTGTGTGTGTGTGTCCGTCCGTCCGTCCGTGGTCAAAATGCGTTCCACTCGCTCCAGACAGAACTAGTGGGCAGATCTTTCTGAAAATGTGTAGGTATGTTCATTATGGGTCACGGATGATGACCGATGTTTTAGTTTACCGTTATAGCCGTTACTAACGGCCTGTAACGGTTTTTCTTCTTAATGGAATATCTCAGAAAGTACTTGGCCGATCTTTGTGAAAATTAGCAGGTATGTTTATTATGGGTCACGGATGATGCCTGATGTTTTAGTTTACCCCGTTATAACCGTTACTAACGGCTGTAACGGCCTGTAACGGTTTTTCTTCTTTATGGAATATCTCAGAAAGTACTTGGCCGATCTTTCTGAAAATTTGTAGGTATGTTCGTTATGGGTCATGAATAATGCCCGATGTTTTAGGTTACCGTTATATCCGTTACTAACGGCTGTAACGGCCTGTAACGGTTTTTCTTCTTCATGGAATATCAAAGAAAGCACTTGGCCGATCTTAGTAAAAATTAGCAGGTATGTTCATTATGGGTCACGGATGATGCCCAATGTTTTAGTTTACCCCGTTATACCGTTACTAACAGCTGTAACGGCCTGTGACGGGTTTTCTTCTTTATGGAATATCTAAGAAAGTACGTGGCCGATCTTTCTGAGAATTTGTAGGTATGTTCATTATGGGTCACGAATAATGCCCGATGTTTTAGGTTACCGTTATAGCCGTTACTAACGGCTGTAACGGCCTGTAACGGTTTTTCCTTCTTCATGGAATATCTAAAAATGTACTTGGCCGATCTTTGTCAACATTAGCAGGTATGTTCATTATGGGTCACAAATAATGCTCGATGTTTTAGTTTTCCGCTATAGCCGTTACTAACGGCTGTAACGGTTTTTCTTCTTCATGAAATATCTCGAAAGTACTTGGCCGATCTTTGTGAAAATTAGCAGGTATGTTCATTATGGGTCACTGATGATGCCCGATGTTCTATTTTACCGTTATAACCGTTACTAACGGCTGTAATGGCCTGTAACGGTTTTTCTTCTTTATGGAACATCCCAGAAAGTACTTGGGCTGATCTTTGTGAAAATTAGCAGGTATGTTCACTATGAGTTACGGATGATGCCCGATGTTTTACTTTACCGTTATAGCCGTTCTAACGGCTATAAAGGCTCATAACGGTTTTTCTTCTTTATGGAATATCTCAGAACGCATTTTGTCGATCTTTCTGAAAATTTGTAGGTATGTTCATTATGGGCGACGGATGATGCCCGACGTTTTAGTTTACCGTTATAGCCGTTACTAACGGCTATAACGGCCCATAACGGTTTTTCTTGTTTATGAAATATCTCCGAACGTACTTGGCCGATCTTTCTGAAAATTTGTAGGTATGTTCATTATGGGTCACGGATGATGCCCGACGTTTTAGTTTACCGTTATAGCCGTTACTAACGGCTATAACGGCCCATAACGGTTTTTCTTTTTCACGGAGTATCTCAGAAAGTACGTGGCCGATATTTCTGAAAATTTGTAGGTATGATCATTACGGGTCACGGATGATGCCCAATATTCAAGTTTACCGTTATAGCCGTTACTAACGGCCCATAATGGTTTTCTTCTTTATGGAAAATCTCAGAAAGTTCTTGGCCGATCTTTCTGAAAATTTGTAAGTATGTTCATTATAGGTCACAGATGATGGCCGATGTTTACCAGAATAGCCATTACTAACGGTTACACCAGCCCAAGACGGTTTTTCCTCTTTATGGAATATCTCACACGTATTCAGAATACACTAGGAGTACGTTTATATGCTTTGCATCTTGTTAGATTTGATGTTCTTCAGCTTTTAACTGCTTGCGCATCTCTCTCTCTCTCTCTCTCTCTCTCTCTCTCTCTCTCTCTCTCTCTCTCTCTCTTTCCAGTTCGACGGTGTGTACCTCTAGACTTCCACCTTACATAAATTTGAGGGTAGGTTTCAGAGTATGAATGTCACAACAAAACTCAGTTCCCTATTTGTTCGTACATTATCCACTCTTTCCCTTCTTCATTTATTCATTTAGGTACTTGATCCTGAAGCATCGGTGATAATCCTCGT
>CM065719.1:74833751-74856251 GCA_033310375.1 Conus canariensis | reverse complement strand
CCTTCAAAATTATTCGAGTTAAAAGACCCCAACACTGAGAAATGTGAGTCTTGTTGAAATATCGATGTTAGAAATTTCGTCTGCTCCTGTAAAACTTTTAACGTTAACGAAATGATTTGTATGAAACAACTAATCCTTTCAGTCTTTGAAGAAATGTGGCACACTAGCTTGGAAGAAAAGAAGTCCTAACTCCTAATCTTACAATATTGCTTCGACAACAGATACCGAAAAGCAACCATGCAAAACAAAACAAAACGCACACACACACACAAAAACTGCGTCATAAATGCTAAGAATGAGGTCGACTCCTGTGAGTCTGAGTGTGTTGTTGATTTATGGCGATCAAATGCTATGACACATGCTCGAACTAAATGTGGCACGAGACATGAATATGTTCAGATGGAATAAACAGAGAAAGAGGAAAAAGGCTTACTGACGAGAGATGGCGATGGGGTTGAGAAATTCGGCTGGTTAACTTCGCTTGGTTTCCGACGATTTCCTTTGTTGCTTTAGGGCGCCATGTTGGAAGGTAAATATAGCAATGACCTGTTCCACTTGCACGTGTGTACGTGTGCAGCACGTGCGATGCTGATAAGACGTGTTCTCTCCCGTCTCTCCCTCTCTCTCTCTCTCTTGTTTGGCGACTGTCGGTTCTTTTGACTGTATTAATTCTCTCTCTCTCTCTCTCTCTCTCTCTCTCTCTCTCTCTCTCTCTCTCTCTCTCTCTGTGTTGTGTGTGTGTGTGTGTGTGTGTGTGTGTGTGTGTGTGTGTGTGTCCATTCATACCAATGGAGTCTCATCCTATTTTACTGGCAACAAATGGAACTCTCTCACTGTTCCTATTTTACTTCTATCAAATTAAAGGGTATTTCTTAAGTATGTGTTGGAAATATGTATTTTGTGGTCTGTTGTGGAACACACACACACACACACACACACACACACACACACACACACACACACACACACACACACGCCCACACACACACACATACACACAAACAGAGAGAGAGAGAGAGAGCAGAGAGAGAGAGAGAGAGAGAGAGAGAGAGAGAGAGAGAGAGAGAGAGAAGGCAATAATATTTTTTGACTAGAGTATTGATTTTGTGCTCAGAAGCAGCAGAACAACACCAACAACAACATAACAACAATAATGATGATGATAACAACAACAACGACGACAACAACAACAACAACGACGACAGCAATAATAATAATAATAATATTAATAATAACAAACACCACAAGAAAGAATTCATATTCTGCAAACCACTGCTCTACAATCGCATACACGTGCACCGGGGTAAGCTGTTTCACTGCTGCTGCGGCTACTGTTGTCTACTTGCAGCTGTAGTTTCTGCTTTTATAATTAAGTTCATGTGTTTCACCATAGGAGAGGATTTAGGGTTTATGTACAGCTTGTCAACCTCCTCCCTCCCCTCTCCACTTCACCACTCCCCTTTCCTTTCCTGTCTCCACGTCCGCCTGCCCTCCCCGCCCCCCCATCCCAACTCCCTGTGCAAACACACACACACACATACTGTCTCTCTCTCTCTGTCTGTCTGTCTCTCTCTCTCTCTCTCTCTCTCTCTCTCTCTCTCTCTCTCTCTCTTACCGTCACTGTCTCTGTGTCTCTCTTATTTCTCTCCCCCATTCCCCCTACCCTCTGTCTCTCTCTGTCTCTGTCCTCTTCTCTCTCTCTCTCTCTCTCTCTCTCTCTCTCTCTCTCATTTTGACTCTTCTTCATTTTTTTTTACATTCGTTTTTTTTTTTTTTTACCCAACTATTTATCTTCGTTCTTCATGTTCTTCTCCTCCCCCTCTTCTTCTTTCTTTCTTTCTTCTCGTTTTCGTTCCCTCATCTTGATATCCTCTCAGTGCCATCACTCCCAGCCCATCATTCATTCTGTCTCCCCCATACACATCCACACCCAGGCCCATCCTGTGGTGGTCCCTGCACAGCAGTTCACAGTGAGCAATCAATTCCATCAAGTCGACATGAGGTAACCGACCGGAGGAGACACTGCGCTGCAGCCAGACCATTTCGGTGGTGTTCAGTGGTGCCTGCTCTGATCCAACATGACCCACGAAGGGCACCAACTTCTGAACCCGCCATGCTGGAGGCAATAATTGCTTAGTCGCAGAGCTAGCGTGAGTGGGCGTCCCCTCCTGGAAAGCACTTCGACATTCACTCAACATTAGTTTCAAAGTGAGGTGACTGCAGCCGGAAGTTGAAACACATTTTTAAAAGAATTGTTCGCGAATCCGCCAAACAAAGGGACAAACAAATTACAGGACAAAACACGACGCGTTTTGACCTCTTGGGTCTTCTTAAAGGCAAGATAAGCAGCATTCAGGCCAATGAAAACGAAGAACGAGTAATCACTTATCTTCTGATATTCGGCGCAAGATGGGCGTTCTTGGGCGTTCCACGCCCATCTTGTGCCGAATATGAGAAGATAATTGATTCCATTGCCATTGTCCTGAATGTTGTTTATTTTTGCCTGAAGAAGACCCAAGAGGTCAAAACGCGTCGTGTTTTGTCTTGTAATTGGTTTGTCCCTGTTGTTTGGCGAGCTCACTAACAATTCTTTGTGAAGTTCATTCAACAGTTCCAAAGAACGTGTCTAAACTGACCACTTCGACTCGGACACAGCACGGGCATGGACATACAGAACAAAACGAATTTGAGGTCACTGTGGCACGCTTTCCACTGGTAAAGCGCTACAGAATTCTTTTAAATATGTTTTTTGATGATCAACGAGGATGATGTGAATAACGCTGTGGGGTTCCATTCTGATATGCGGCAACATGGCAAGGGTGCACTCCGCCGCGTCCTTTCGTGTCAGATCAAGTCGTCAACCAGGCCCGAGAGATACAGACCCGTGCAGTTTTGGACAGGTAATTGGAGCGACAGTCTCAAAACCGGATCCACAAACTCCTGTCTGCTTTTACTTCTTTTTTCAGTTTTCTCTTCCAAATTGTTCCCGCTACATTTTCTTTCTATTATTTGTTTATTTCCTTCTTCGGTTCTTTCTTTCTATCGGTCTTTCTTTCTCACATTTCCTCTTTGCTTTCTCTCTGCTTCTTAGTCTTTTCATTCTTGTCACTGGTTTTTTTTTTTTTTTTCTAGTGCACTATCACCGCCCCCCCCCCCCCCCCCCCCCTCCCCCTCTTTGTTGCCTCCGTTTTCCCGTCTGTCCCAACCTCCGCTATTCATCTTCGTTCTTCATCTTCTCCTCTGGTGATCCTGTTCAACTTGAGAACGGGTGACGACAGACTGAGTGGTAATGAGGCGCAATACATGAACAGCTGGCCAGATGCATACATGTCACCTTGCCCCGCAAAACCAGCGATCGCACTGACCGAAGCAAACAAGAAGACAGCAGTGAATTCATTCTGCTGGCTGACAAGAACCGTCAGAATTCGCACTCCCCGACGCTCATCAAAATGAGCTACGTCAGACCAGGCAACTCTGAGAGAGAAATTGTATTGCCTACTACGGTATACAGCTGCATGCCAATAGATGAATGCCGACGTCTCTTTCCACCAATCGCAAGAATGTTTACAGAGTTTGGTGACTCACGTAGCCAACTCACGTAGAAAATACATATTAGCATGTACTGAGAAGTAAGAGAATTAGAGATGAAAAACAAAAACGAAGTTAAAACGATCTACGCTCAACTTCTTTCCGTTCAAAAACGTACTTGAGCTTCGATACAAATAAGCTCTTTGTTGTCTTGAAGAGGTAGAAGGCAACCCTCCCCCCCCCCTCCTCCCCCCCCCCCCCCCCCCCCCCCCCCCCCCCCCCCCATCTTTGTAATTGTTTTATTCCCGGATTCATCAAAAACAGAAGCGAACTCTATTTGTAGGAAACCGTCGAAATTTTCATTCTCCTCTTCTTGAGGGCGCAGCTGGTGTAATCATCAAGTTGTCGACGTTAAAGACCGACCATAAAGAGGAATACCTTGCGATTATCTTCAAAACGAACAGTCATTATCATCATCATCATTAATCTTATTGCCAATATAACCATATCATTTAACTATCCTCTAACTCCTGTTCTTACTCCCCTTCTGTCAGCATTGTTACTATTGTTACTACAATTGCTATGATCATTTTGGTCAGAATCATTACTATGTAATTACACTGTCATCATTATTGATAGTAGTTGTAGTTGTAGTTTGTAGTAGTAGTAGCATAACAGCAGCAGTATATTTTCTCCTTTAATCATTATCATAATTTCAACTCGACTCCCCCCCCCCCCCCCCCCCCCGCTCGTCTTCTCTGCCTCCCCTCCCCCCCCCCCCCCCCCCGGCCCTTGAGTCCATTTTTGTGTTCGGACGGTCTAATGAGCATGGGTCAGTTTGATGGATTGTTTAGTCAGCAAGTCATTTCATTAAAGTGTTGACCGACAGACGGGTGTTTTACTACAAGCAATGTAAGGGAAGTAACCATTATCGGTCGCAGAGCAGCATCGCTGATGCACAGTGAGCTCCCTTACAGCTTTTGAAAGACCTTCCCACATCACTCGCCTTCCACCATCCGCCCACCTCCAACCCCGCTCCCTCCGACTCCCCCAACACACACACACACACACACACACACACACACACACACACGCACGCACGCACGCACGCACGCACGCGCACGCACGCACGCACGCACGCACGCACGCACGCACGCACACACACACACACACACACACACACACACACACGGTCCAAGATGGCGACTAAGCAGCAGCTCCTGTAAATACGTCTTGGGAAAAAGTGACCTACCACACACGACCGGACTACAGAGCCGATATATTTCACGTGTATTGCATTCAGTGAATATGACAGGCAGTCGTGGTGCAAAAAAAGATAAGCAAACGTTTTATGCAGTCAGTGTGTGGGACGGCAAACTGGAATTTTCACCTCGTGGAACCTCGCATCGAAGTCAGTGACTGGCTTCCCCAAAGCGGTGCACAAGGCGTACGACACGCTAAATCAAGCCAGAGAAGCCATGAGGTTGGCCGGACACCACGACCCTACAGTGTTCAGTGGAGAGGACATGGTGACTGATCAAGAGCAAACAATGCCGAAAACAGTAGCATACAACGAGGGGCAGGGTGAGTACACCATGACAATGCCTTGTGTTTGTGACAGTGTGCATGATACAGGCCGTTCTCTAAAATGTACGGAGTGTGGCCGTAAAGTTAGCTGGGAGTGCACAGAATTACCTGTATACCAAATTCTTATTTTCGCTCGAAGCTCGAGAAGATATACATGCAAACTGTGTGCCCAAATTGTGTACGGGACAGAAAGTGTAGAAGAAGAGATTGTTTCACAATTAGCCAGTGCCGCTGACAACGCTGTGTCAGACAACACACCACCACTCATGTCGGGCCTGGTTACACAAGAGAGTTTCGAAGCCTTCACACAGCGGGCAAACAGCACACTTCGAAACCTGGAGGGTGCTGTGAACACACTGGCCGAACAAATGTTTCAGTGTGAGAGGGCCAGGCGTGAGGAAATTGGCCAGCTTATGGCGGCCTGGCGACAGCAGGGAAGGAAACATCACCGAGACCGTCCCTTCCCCACATCTGGCAAAGATGACCAGTGCCCACCTCACCCCGTAAATACCACCCCCTCCCTGCCTCTACAAACCCTTCTCCCGCCCCCACACCGCCACTACATGAGGTACCATCACCTCACACCTCTAATCCCCCACTTCCGGAGGAGACCCAGAGCGTCAAGGCGACCACAAAAACCGGAAATGACCCCGCTGGCAACGCTACGATAGAGGCGGTGTGGAAAGAAAAAGACCAGCCTCTACAAGAGCAACACATCTCACTTTCAGCAGTATCATCGCCATCCTCATCGTCTTCATCTTCTTCATCATCCACAGACAGTGGTAGCGATGACGACACAGAAGACAGCGACCGTGAGGAGGGCGCTCTTCCCAAAGTGCTACTACTGCATGATTCTGTGTTAAACAGAATTGACGGGAAACGCCTAGGCCAGTCCTATGGCCTCACAGTGACCACTGGGAAGACGCTACCATTGGTGACTGTCACAAACACAGCCTGCACAACATGACAGCAGTGGCCATACATACTGGTGTCAACGACCTTAAGAGTGCCACTCCTCAGACTGCCAGTGGAAATCTGGAGTCCCTGGTGAGAAACATTCTCCGGAACAATGATCAGATCAGAGTGGTCATCAGCAAAGTAGCTCCACTGAACGACGAAGAGCTGCAGACAAAGGCTGACCTTTTCAACGCCTTGAACTCATCTATGTTTACTGGTGAGAAGCGAGTCAGCTTCGTTTCCCACAACAACCTGAAAGTATGGGACAAGCGGCTGATGAGGGACGCTATCCACCCCACTGATAAGGGCACCAGCATCCTGGCAGGCAACCTGGGCAGACAACTCGCGGACCTCTTCTGGGAAAAACCCAAACAGCGACGCAGACGACCCTTCCGAGACCACAGAGAGAGAGAGAGAGAGAAGCCGACAGCAGACCACGCCACCACCAGGGCTTCTACCGACAGCACAAAGGTGCTACCACATACCACGGTGACACGACACGCCAACATTTCGGGCGTCTCAACCAGCCCGATCACCAACCTGGTCATGACGATTACCGTTGGCTCGGTCGTCGCATGGAAGACCGTCGGGATGGACGCAGATATGGTCGACGGGAAGCCTACAGCCATGCTGCCCGAGGCGACAACCGATATTACCGCCGAGGTGACCGCCGTGACATCACCGAACATTACCACGGGTACGACCGCCGAGACGAACGCCGAGATGACCGCCAACCCTTCTACCGACACAACCGACGAGAAACCTACCAAAATGATCGCCGAGACGACCGCCGGGACCACCACGGCAATGACAGACGAGACAACATGCGCCCTCGGCAATATCACAGTCGGTCTTTCCCTTCCCATAACTCAAACCGTGCCAACAGCGGCTTCTATTAGCTCTTAGTCCGCGAGTGTGGTGTATAAGCTATTTTCCCATAGATGTATTGCACATTATTTCGTACGCAAAATATTACAAACAACTTTTCCGTTACGTGTGCTGTCATGGAATATTAGAGGTTACAAGGGGACCGATGACGGCTTAAAGATTAACAAACTCCTTCATAAAAGTGTCGTAGCAATCCTGTCTAAATATGACACTGTGTTTTTACAAGAGACCCATCTTGATATAGAAAAAGCCAATGAATTATCTTTACCTGGTTTTGCAGCAGGGGTTCATTATTATCGTCCAAAAAGGGGGAAAGCCCCAAGGGCTTCGGGGGGTATCTCTGTCTACATAAAAGAGCAGTACAGAAAGTATATAAAATTCCTACCAAGAAATAACAGCGATGTTGCATGGTTACATATTAAAACAGCATGTACAGTTAAAACCGCAGAAAAGAGAGATGTATATTTAGGTTGTATATATATTCCACCGGAACATTCTTCCTTTGGCAAGGACTACACTAGACGCATATGGGACTCATTAGAAAGTGATATTGAAGAACTAACAACAAAAGGCAATATCCTCCTGTGTGGTGACTTTAATGCAAGGACAGGCAATCAAGCCGACTTCATTAGCCTGGACAATGAGAAGAATTATTATGATTTACCTGCTGACTACCATTTTGATAACGGCATAAAAAGACAGTCGATGGACCTCTTAACTAATAAGAACGGACGTCGTTTATGTAACATGTGTATTGAAAATCAAATGTGTGTTTTGAATGGAAGAGTGCTTGGAGATCTTGCAGGATTGTACACTTGTCATAATTCACAGGGAAGCAGCGTAGTAGATTATTTCCTTTGCTCACAATATTTGCTTAGACATATGTTAAACATGAAAGTAACTGACTTGACACGACATTCTGACCACTGCCCACTAGAGTTATTGATCCAACTGCCCATAGAAAATGAAAATACATTACACAAAAGACAAGCCTCTCTCACAACCCACGATGAACAACAGTTACGTAAAGACCTATTTCATAGAAATTCTACAATAAATACAGAAGAAGACTATCTAGTATTTCAGTGGAATGAAAAGTCTGCCGAAAAAGTAGTAGCAACCTCTAAAATGCCCAACATACGCACCATGATCCAAAAAATCAAGACCGACATTGTGACACAACTTGCAACAAATGAACATGACATCGACATAAATACGACTATTGAACAGATAACGAATATATTTTCAACCACAGCAAAGATGGCGCTTAGACAAAGACGGATAGAAAAAACAACAACTAAACATAGAAAGAAGAAGTGGTTTGACAGAGACTGTCATTCCCAAAGAAGAGAGATAAGATCACTACTGAACGCGGTCAACAGAAACCCCCAAAATAAACAACTAAGGCAAAAATACTTTTCACAATGTAAAATATATAAACGACTTTAAAGAAAACCAAGAAAATATATCGGAACAAACTCCTTAATTCCCTAAACGAAGCCCTAGAAACTGATCCCAATTCAATATGGAAAACTGTTCGGGAACTGCAAACATACGATCATGAAATTTATGGTCAAGAAAATTGTCTCAGCGCGAACAAATGGTTTGAACATCTTAAAACACTAATAGGTGAGAAACAGAAGATCGCAGAAAAACGAAAACAAACAGTTGATGACATGTTAGTAGCATTTAAGAGGTCAAATAATCGTCCTTCTAGGAATTCAGAGTTAGATTATGAAATATTAGAAACGGAGGTAAGGAACGCGGTCAGAAAGCTGAAAAAAAAAAATCCCCAGGCAAAGATGGAATCAGAAACGAAATGCTTAAAGCAATGTTACCTGAAATCGCTCCTCTTCTGAAAGACGCGTTTAACTTAATCTTAAAATCAGAAAAATACCCGGACCTCTGGAAAACAGGAATGACAGTCCCAGTCTATAAGTCAGGCGGCCAGTCCAACCCCAACAATTACAGAGGCATAACTTTGAACAGTTCGCTGGGAAAAGTGTTTTGCAACATAATAAATGAAAGGATAATGAATTATCTTGAGGCAAACCACCTCTTGGCAAAGAGCAATCAGGGTTCAGAAAGGGATCACGGACCACTGATCAAATATTCATATTGTCAAAACTAGTTGATAAGGTACTAAAAGACAGAACTAAAAGGCTTTACTGCTGTTTTGTTGACTTCAGCAAAGCATTTGATAATATATGGCACGAAGCCTACTGATGAAAATGATGCAAGCGGGAATAACTGGTAAATGCTACCAAATCATACAGGACATGTACAACGGGGCTACAGTTTGTACAAGAAACCAATGTGGTCTCACTAAGGAAATATTAATACAAAAAGGTGTCCTCCAAGGTAATACCCTTAGCCCAACTTTATTTAACATATTCATAAATGACATTGTCGGATGTCTCAGAGACCATGATTCCCCAAGAATTTCGATCTAAAACAAGTCGAAATTCCGTGTCTTTTGTATGCAGATGATTTAGCTATCCTCTCGACTTCAAAACAGGGACTTCAGCGTAAATTAAACCAGTTACACAACTACTGTTTAGACTGGGGAATGAAAATCAACACAGAGAAAACAAAGGTCGTTGTATTCACCAAATCAGATCCGAAGGTACCACTATTCTTCAATTGCGGTGAAAACATAATTGAAACAGTAGATCAATATAAATATCTTGGAGTCATTTTCCATAAAAACGGACATTTTACAGAAGCCCAAGAACACTTAGCAAGACAGGGGAATAAAGCCGCACATACCTTGAAGAGAACGTTTTATGGTCAAAATGTAAATATGAGAACAGTTACAACCCTATTTGACTCGTTAGTCTCTCCCATCTTCACATATGGGTCGGAGGTGTGGTTCCCATCCTCTTACCAATACAAAGATGAAATATGTCGAGAAAAGAAAATGCAGCATTTGTTCAAAACCTGCCTTGAAACAAATTCCCACATGAAACTGCACACATTAAATTCTGCAGGCAATTATTAAGAGTTCATAGAAAAGCAATGACATTACCGGTTTGGGGCGAACTGGGAAGATTCCCGATTACTTTTAAAGTGATTTCCCAGACTATCGCATTCTGGATACACATATTAGAGTCAGACCAAGACTCTTATCAACAACAGATTTATCAGTCAATGATCTCTCAGTGCACCGAAGAAAGCAAATGGACGAAGTTTATACGACAAACCTTGTCAACGATAGGATTACAGCATGTCTGGGAAAATCAGGGTACATTTAGTGCGACTCGCCTGAAGTTTCTAATCAATGCGAAGCTGGAAAGGTTTTATATTGAGTTTTGGAAGAAACAAAAGAACGAAAGCACATCCAAGCTCAAATTTTATGCCACAGTTACTACCGAATACAAACAGGCGGCTTATTTGGAGCAACACACTGACACAGATTGCAGACGAGCACTAACTAGATTACGAATAAGTGCCCATGACCTCCAAATTGAGAGGGGCCGTTATACCAACACTGACAGAGAAGACAGATTATGCACGATATGCCACGCCGTTGAGGACGAACTACATTTTCTCGATGACTGCAAATTATTTGACCAACAACGTTATGACCTGATGACAAAGATCATAAAAACTGACTTTCCACCACAGACTAACATGACAAAACCCTCGGAACTCATGTTATTGGACTGCTTCCAACCTGTTCTTGCTCAGTATATCCTGTTGTGTTTTTCTCTTCGGAGACAGAAAATTTAATCAGACTCTGATACACACTGTGCTTTTTCTTTCTGCTACTAATGTTATGTTGCAAGATGTGACAACGCTGGGATTAGTTCAGTTTAGTTGAATGTCTGAACTTGATCATCTGTGCCCCACAAAACCTCTGGTTTTCATATGGCAATAAAATATGTTCTTGTTCTTGTTCTTGTTCTTCACAGCGCGCACACGCGGGCGCTTATTAAGCACGTTTCCAATGGTGTGCTTTTCTGACGGCATGCAGTCAAAGGGAAGTAACTACAGCAACGGAACAGCACTGCTGATCCACAATTGGCTTCCATACAGTGTTCGACACACACACACACACAACACACACACACACACACACACACGACACACACACACACACACACACACACACACACACACACATACACACACACATACACATACACACACATACACATCACACACACACATACACACACACACACACAACAACACACACACATACACACAGACACACACACACACACACATGACACACACACATACACATACATACACATACACAACACATACACACATACACATACCCCACATACACACACACACACACACACACACACACACACACACACACACCACACACACTGTTTAATTCCAATATGAAAGGAAATCCTAAATGAGGCAGTAGAAAGAAACTCTAGGGAGAGCTTGACAGCAGAACCCCCCCCCCCCCCCTCTCCTCAGACAAGTGTTTTGACCCTGTGAACTCCTTACACTCTAAAGGAGCCGGACCACATCCAGGTCATGACTCCCAGATGCCCTTCTACTGCCCTTATACAGTGCCAATATAGACTTCCTTCACAATACTAGAGTACATTCACACACATGGTGGAAACCCTTCTAAGATGATGGATATGGAGCATTCAAATGACGACAAATACTCTAAACAAAAACAAAACAAAAAAAGGAAAGAAAAAGAATTCAATGATGATGATAAAATGACCCAAACAGATACGTACATTTGACCCACATGTAATTCTGTCCACCATCACCTTTCCACCCAAATCACGGTTCCCCTGGAGAAGGACACGGTACTGATTAAACCCAGAAGGAGGACGGGCTTCTTAAGAAATAGAGACGTGGAGAAAGTATCTGTGGTATTACAGTGAACGACCTGACGAAGTGTGCGCATTCTTACAACGTCATGCTCGATGACGACTGTGTAGAGAGCCGACCTTTTCACTATCTGAACAACAAAGAAAAAAGTAAACAGACAAGTTGAGAAACAAGCCAGCAAACAACTTTACCGAGACGTTTGAATTGTAGCAATTGAATCATTTCACCAAGGGGATAACATATCTTAAATTGCACAATTATTCCTTCAGATACCCCAGCTTAGTTTTCACAGATCTGTGCGTTGGTTTTCGTGACAACTGCGTCACTTTAACAGCAAAATCAGAATCCCACGCTTGGCCCTTTATCAAAATTTGACACACCCTGGCTGGAGAAAGCAAAACTAGCCATGGACGAAAACACACCTGCGGCTGTTGCACGGATGATTTCCGTAGAGGTAAAATCTGAAAATTTAGAAATTCATTTTCATGCAAGATAATTTTACTGCATACATTATAATGGAAGTCTGACTAATGCTTAGTCCTTGCAGAGAAGTGGAGACAGATATCCTGAAACACAACCAGATTATATTTTCAAGGGAATAAAGGAATGAATCTTACTTTACCTGGGCCAACGTCCACAGATCATTGTGATTTTTCACCGCTTGTCTGCTGCATTCTATTTTCTTTCATTTTCCGGAATGTACGGACAACTTATAAGTCCTCCTATTGTCACCTACCCCATTGTCTTCATCATCCACCCTCTACTCTCCATCTTCCCACCTTCAACCATCCATTCCTCACCATCAGCCACACCGCAGCACGTCATCACTATCAGCCTCCCCTCTTCGTCATGTTCATTACTCTGATATTACAATGTTTTCCTCAAACGTTGATTTAAAACCTTATTTCTCCCCACTCTGTTTTGTGTAATAACCTGGATACTATCAACTAGATGCACACTGCACACAACTAAAAAAACCTTTCTTTTACTCACGTCTCCTCTGAAGTTGCCATTCGATTACAGTATGTTTCCAACCGTGTGTCCGGAGCGGATCTGTGAGATCTTTACAGCCTGTCTGCCAGAGAGGCAAGTATTCACAAGGACCAGTTTCACACTCTTGAGAGGGAATTGTGGAAACTGGCCTCTATGATGCTTGACACATCCTGGTTTTAGCGAAGCAGTTCAAATGGTCTTGTCAGAGCGTAAGGGCTGTGCTACAGTACTGATAAAAATGTCACGCAGATGACCTATCCTCGCATTTTTAATAGGGAGCACAGATATGTCTTTGCTCCACGTTTTCGTTAAGTGCATGGAGCAAGTGACATTTAATAACTGACCCTCCAGAACTGAGTGTTTTCTGAAATTCTGCTATCAGTCTCCGACCGTCTTCTGACTGACAGATCTGCGTCAATTTGGTCAAGTTTTGTTTGTCTGCAGTTTGCAATTCCGGGTTATTATGTAAACTGCGAGTTAATAGAAAACTTGGGGTTTGTTCATTCCGTCTGGTGGCATCGGAATCGATCGACAGATTCTTCAGCTGGTCAAGAAATGGAGAATTTGGAACCGTGGCCAGTGTTTCCGCACTGCAGTCAGGTCACCTTCCAGTACTTGTTATCAACACTTTATGCTAGCACTTGTGTGACGGACTGTGCATTGGTTATTACACAGTAGAGCGGACCACTCTGACTGTTGACACCTTTTGACCGCCTTTCGATCCATAAATGGATCCTCAAGCATAGGCTCAAAGATTATTTCCCTACATTTAAGACTGTTTACACAATGATTTTAGTTTTTCAGCAACATATTTCCTTACCGCACTTTTTCGTTTTACTTTTCTACCCTTCGCTGGCTGCTTTGAGGGTGCTGGTGGATTCTGTTTTTGAACTCTTGGTGGTGAGGATACCACAGAATTATAGACTGCGGTATATCTCCATTTGATGCCAAGGGAGCACAAACACTATCAGCCGTGTCTCGCTGACGAGGTGGGATAGGCAGACGACAGGCCTCAGAGCAGGCGATATGAATGGTTCTGTCTTCCAGATTGATTACACATGGTTTCTGTATGCTGCTAGTGAAGAATTTCATAATTATACTTTATTTCCCTGTAGGAATTGTTAGCTTGCACTTGTTTGCCCCCGCTAATAAATTGTCGCGGCGCGCGCGCACCCCCCCCCCCCCCCCCCCACACACACCTGTCCTACAAAACAGTGAGCTTCTCTCACCAATCACGTGTCTCAACGTCCAATCAACGACAAGAAAAAGTTAGGGATTCGAACGCTGTTTACCTATGGTGTTGTTTTCTCATCAAAAGTTGAAAACATCACCGCACATATACACTACCATGACAGCGTGTCTTTCCTCTCAGTTGAAGCGAAGCACTGTTCTTCGGTGGCGGCCATAGTAAACCCGTGCGCGAAACGACCGTGCCTTGCACGGCCCGGTGTTACCGCACAAAATGTCACCACTACACAAAATATCACAATGACATTTTGTGCAGTTATTCACTGCACAATTTGCACAGAATGTCACAATTGTGACAATTTCTGCGCCTGTATGCCTTTTTTGAAATCACTGCTGCACAAATTGTCACAACTCTCTCTCTATCTCTTATCTGTGTTGGAGTGTGTGTGTGTGTGTGTGTGTGTGTGTGTGTGTGTAGATGGATGGGTGGATGTACTCTATGATGACCACGTTTTTTTTTTTCGTTTTTCAATTTGGCTTGCGATTTATAATTTTCAATTTTATATATGATATATGCTTTTAGTCTGTATTCACTGAACATGTTTACATCGTGACAGCCCAGACGAGATGGCCCATGCTGGTTGATGAGGCTAATAGAAACAACACGATTTGTCTTGATTCGCATGCTAATCTCTTTTGCGTTTTGTTAGTCTTGAGCAATTGTTCTCAAATACATCCGTACTATGTATAGTATGTATGTAATTTTCACATGTGTTTATGTTGTTGTTGTTGTCGTCGTACCCTGGCTAAAAGACTCCAGGGATCATCAAAACAGCCGAAGTACTTGAACACTATGATACAAATGCATCAGCTGGGGATGAGAACATTACGTGTATGACCGTTTTTTTTATTACCCCGCCACATGGGCAGCCACACTCTCACTTCGGGGGATTTTGGAGACTGATAATGTTATGTTAGGAGCTTGTCACAACTGAAGACAATCCCCGCATAACTATGCAGAGCATAACAACATTTTGATGTAGCCTTCGTGTTCTAGCCTGTGTCAATTGGCCTGACACAGCCTTAAGCCAAGGCGGACATGTGTTTATAATTGTCCATTTTTTTTCTTATACAGGTTTAGATACATTTTGCTGTTTTCTCCATTTAGAGAGCACGGAATTTTCTTTATTCTTCTGGCAGGGGAGCAGGTCTTTCTTCTTCTTCTTCTTCTTCTTCTTCTTCTTCTTCTTCTTCTTCTTCTTCTCTCCTCCTCCTCCTCTTCTTCCTCCTTTTTTTTTTCTTCTTTCACTCTCTCTCTTCTCTCTCTCTCTCTCTCTCTCTCTCTCTCTTCTGGATTTATTATGTGATTATTTGTCTATGTTGTCTCTTGGTGTCTTTAGCTTGAAAGATGTGGAAAATATTGCATTGCAGGAAAAAGGAAATATGTGTTCAACGATTAGCGTGACCTTGACCCTGACATTTGACCTTGATCTTATGCGAGCAGTATCAGCATACCTTACCTAATCAACAAACACATTTGAGAAGGCTGTCTTAAGTGGTTGAAGAGACGTTGCCAAAAATGTCCGTTTTGGCCGACGTGGGACAGACAGACAGACAGCAGACAGACACACACACACACACACACACACACACACACACACACACACACACACACAAAACAACGAAAAAACCAGACACGAACGAATTTAATAGTCTGCTCGCTTTCTTGAAAGCGCCGGACTAACAAGACTGACAGAGGTTGTGACATTTTGCGCAAGAGTGAATTCGAAAATGGGGCATAGGTGCACAAATTGTAATAACTGCGAGTTGTGACATTTTGTGCAGTCCTTCACTGCACAAAATGTCACAACTGGCACAAAATGTCACAATTGTGACATTTTGTGCAGTAGTGACATTTTGTGCTGTAACAGCCCAGTGTAACGAAAAGTTTTAACTCCCCGAATGGTTTAACTCCCAGGGAGTTAAACTGTTCATATGTAAATTTTAACTCCCTGGGAGTTAAACTAGAATGACTCCCACCCTGTGCCAAAATAACTCCACTCAGTAAAACTTCAAAATGTTCTAAAATCTTTTTTGTACAAGTCTCAACAAATTCTTGAAACGTTAAGGGGGGAGTCATTTTGTACATATATCAGACTTAATCCACCCTACAGAATGACCCCCTGGGAGTTAGTACAGATTAACTCCCGGGAGTTAATCCAGGCGTGTAAAAGTTTAACTCCCTGCCCACTAAGGGGAGTCAGTTTTTCACAGTTTAGAATACCCCCCTGGGAGTTAATGTGTACACGTGTTTTCTGACTCCCAGGGAGTTACTTTGTAACAGAGGGGGAGTTAATCTGATCAAGACTAAGATGACTCCCCACCCACCTATTCCCAGGTGTCTTTCGGTAAGAGAATGGAGAAGGGGATTTAATGTTCATGATTATCATCATCATAGGGAAAGGAAATGTCCGTGTATATATTCATGTGCTCATCTATGCATGTCCTTGATATTTTACTATGCCTTTTTGTATATAATCTGTATGTAAAGTCTGTTTTTGCATGAATTAATGGCTTGATGCCTTTGGTAGAAATACTGTACCTTCAGTCTTTGGCGTTCTCTCTCTCTCTCTCTCTCTCTCTCTCTCTCTCTCCTCTCTCTCTCTCTCTCATCTCTCTTCATGGAATCTATGCGACTATCAAACAGTCACACATAAGTGTAGGCCATTACACTCAAATGGTGTAGAAATGGAAAATTTTCAGTTTTTCATTGTGTCATGCGCCAAATTAGGGAGTGAGGGGGGGGGGGTGAGAGGGTAAGGAAGGTGGGGAGAGAAGGACGAGTAGTCGCGACGTGACGTAAAATTGTTTGTCTTGACTCGCTACATCTGGGAGAGAAGGGAGGAGAAAAGGGTTGGCATAGATTAGAAGTTTGTGTGTGAGACACATGGGATAGAGAAAAGGGGGGGGGGGGGGGGGGGGGGGGGGGGGGGGGGGGGCTGTTTTTGTACAATTTGTACAAGAGGGTGGCTGCTTGGGACCGATCTGATGAAGTTGTCAAGTGACTCGTCACAGGTGTGGTGGTGTGCGTGTGCCAAGCTAAAAATGAAAGTCGGCCAACCAATCAGAAAAAACACACATTTTTCAATAAAATTCGGACACGTGACTAATTCACAGAAACCAATAATACCGAAGGAAACAATTCTACCTGACAAGTCTTGATCTGGCAAGTTAGTGTAAGAAAACACACACACACAGACACACACGACACACAACACACACACACACACACACACACACACACACACACACACACACACATTTCGAAAATATATATACAAGATGCATGGGTGGTAGCGAGGTGCGGGGAGTGGGTGGTGGGTGGGAGTCATTCTGGTGGTATGTCAGAATAACTCCCCTGGAGTCAAACTGAAACGCAGAGGGAGTTAGTTTTTTATGTTCTAGTTTAACTCCCAGGGAGTTAAAATTTACAAATGAACAGTATAACTCCTTGGGAGTTAAACCATTCGGGGAGTTAAAACTTTTCGTTACACCGGTTTAAAAATCCTGCCCGTCTCAACTCCTCTGTGGCGACATCAGTTACGGCTGCAGGTGGCCATAGTGGAGCCGGGCCGACCCGGAATTTTCAACCCGCCGATCCGCCGTCGGTGCAAACAGTCCGTTTCACGGTTTTCCGGGTAAGGGAAAGAACTGCGCTCTTGCCTTTTCACTGAGGTATTCTGTCTTTGCAACATGGACGACGAGAAACTCATCAATTCTGTTCGGACCAGAACATTTATTGACACAAAAACCGAAAGAAATTATTCCGACAGAGATGCTGTGTCAGCTGCCGGGGACAGTATAGCAAACGAGGTTAGAGGAAGTGGTAAGTGCGAGTACACTACTCTCATTTTAAACGAATTGCTCTCTCTCTCTCTCTCTCTCTCTCTCTCTCTTCTCACTCCTCATCTACCCTCTCTCTCTTACACACACACACACACACACACACACACACACACACACACACACACAAAGCCTAAAGGATGCTGCTAGATCTAGATTCACGGGACAAAAGAAACTGGGCTTCAAATATCCACTGTAAACTGTTCACGTTAGGATATGGTTTTATTTGGACAAATCAAAGTGTAGAAGAAACACATGCTTTTTTGCCTGATTTTAGGGGAAAATCAATTTCATGTAGATGGCGGGAATGGGATTTTCATATCAAGAATAGCGTAGATCTAGCAAGGATTATCTATGGGCCGCTTTCACGGATCCGTTCTGCCGGGCGGGAATGCGGCCCACTGCCGCCACCTTAGGCTGTGTCTTTCTTCGCAGTTGAGGCGAAGGAATGCTTATCCAAGACGTGACATCTGGCGCCAGAAACACCAAGGAAGGAGAAGACGTTATGGCGTTAGGAGTCCAATCCGGAGGGCAAGGAACGGGAATCAGCCTGACTAGAGGACGGGCCTGCAGGCGAGGTGTAAACGGATGAATCTTTTACTTAACGTGTTTAACTCAGGTGTAAAAGTACACAAAACACAAATCAATAATCAAGCGAGAACGTTAAAAAAGAAGAGAACAATTATCAACAAATCAACGCATAAAACTTAAATGGAAGTAAATAGATTGCATGAGGTAAACTACTGGAATATGCAATACGCAGTATCACATAGATTTAAATCATTGCAGTATGCCTTGTCCAGTCTCATAAGGTTGTAAATCCTTGATATAGAAAGATCATTAACTGAAAGGATGAAAAATTTTTTCAATAACCCAAAAGGTAGTGTGTTTAACTCTGAACGTTCTATAAGCAAATGCGGAATGGGATACTTTCCGCCACAAATACAGTTAATATGCATGGAATATGTTACTTTTCATGCATTAAGTCTCATTCTATATAATAAACGGCCAGCAGATCTCAGAATTAAAAAAAAATGAAAATGATCAGGCTGTGGCTGATCCTTCAATTCTTAATAGACATTTTTCTTTCCAGTATACGACCCATTTCACTGAGTGTAAAAGGTAATGATATTACTGCCGAAAGACCGGAGTTTCTGGCACCTAGACGGGCATTTTTGCCTGCCATTTCATTTATAAATACTCCAAAACAAGAAGGAATCCAACACAAATCAACATTTGATCCCATCATGATAAGGCAATGGACAAGGTGCATATACATTCTCAAAGTTGCACACACTTGTTCACAGGTGCACCTGGCAGCAAATGAACATCTGCAAGCTGCGATATTTCTACAAGCCAATTATGTGGTCCCGAAAGAAACCATGTCAGATTTGTTGAGATAACAGCTACGAACAGACCCCGCTATACTAGGGTACTAGGGGTATTGACTGGAACACACTCTTCTTTCCTCAGTAGGCCAGGAATTAATATCTACCACGACAGGCGGTAAAATTTAATTCACTTTCTGCTTACACGCTCTTCCACTTGCTGATGAACACGATGTGCATTTGTTGAGTGAGCACTTGCCATGAATGTCTGACAATGTTGCCTGCTTCTTAGAAGGTCAGATGTTTCCTGTTTCTACCCCAGATTCTGTGCATACACGTGTCTTTAGTTTTCTCTGAAAGGGGCGTTTCTCTTTTGGATCGATGGTTTTTTATCACCAGTTCTGTTTGCTTCTGGCAATGTCTCCTAACGCTATAGGTAGAAGGCTGAACAGAGGAAAACACAGAAGAAGTCATGAGGAAACATAGAAAGAGAGTCAGTGAGGAACCTAGAAGAGAGATCAGGCGGAAAACATAGAAGAGAGATCAGTGAGGAAACACTGAAGAGATCAGTGAGGAAAACACTAGAAAGAGAGACAGTGAGGAAAACTAGAAAGAGAGATCAGTGCGGAAAACACTAGAAAGAGAGATCAGTGAGGAAAACACTAGAAAGAGAGATCAGTGAGGAAAACACTAGAAAGAGAGATCAGTGAGGAAAACACTAGAAAGAGAGATCAGTGGGAAAACACTAGAAAGAGAGATCAGTGCGGAAAACACTAGAAAGAGAGATCAGTGGGAAAACACTAGAAGAGAGATCAGTGAGGAAAACACTAGAAGAGATCAGTGAGGAAAACATAGAAAGAGAGATCAGTGCGGAAAACACTAGAAGAGAGATCAGTGAGGAAAACACTAGAAAGAGAGATCAGTGCGGAAAACACTAGAAAGAGAGATCAATGAGGAAAACACTAGAAAGAGAGATCAGTGAGGAAAACACTAGAAGAGAGATCAGTGAGGAAAAGCTAAAATGAGCGTAATCAATTTCCATGTGGAATTTTTTTTGGAAGTCTCACGGAATAAGTTCAGGTCGTCTTCTCTTTGTGTGCAGATAATAAAAACTATAAGGTTTTCCATACCAATGTTCAATGATACTCTCCTATACACAGAACTTTGCCTGACCGAGAAACAGTAAAGAATCACAATAAAAAGTGGTTGTGGAAACACTGGCCCTCAGATCCGCTGTGACGTCGTATCTTTTTTAGCAGCAGGCAGAGGCCATGAACGGATCTGGTAGGCCTGCATGTCTCGCCTGCAAATAGAGGCAAATTCGGACAGAAAGGTCTTTCGCCTCAACACTCACTTGTAGATGTATGTTAAGGTATGTTCTGACTAGTTTTGTGTTGACAAATGCTGTCGACAACACCAAGACATGTTAGAAGTTCTAATAAGAGAAATTACAATTATTACCAGAAAGCCACCAAAGAGCTCTCTCGAAGGGATTTTAAAACTCAATATTTCTCATTAAGAGGCCTTTAAATCAAATCACAGGGATACAGGATAATTTTCAATGACATTGTTTTATTGTAAGATCAGTTATGCTAAAATGGATCAAAAGATCAAAAAAGAATTTTTTAAATCACGTATTCCATTGCGAGGGAACAAGATAGACTTTTGGAAAACGTTTGCAGTCCAAAAAGACATAAATCTCTGCCACTTCAATGGAATTGAATCTGATAAAGTCACCGAATTATATTACTGTGGAGACTGGAAGGTTGTTATGATTCCAGGCTGGACAAAATTAATCATAAACAATTGTTAAGGAAATTTCCAACAGTGCCACAACTACCGCACTGTAAGCTTGATCAGCCACGCCAGCAAGGTAATGCTCAAAATCATTCTGAACAGACTGCGACCCCAAGCAGACACCATCATTGCTGAAGAACAGGCTGGATTCCGCGAAGGCTGTGGCGCGATCAACAGATCTACGGACCCTTGGTAAAAAAAAAAACATCTCCGGTACCAGAGGGAACTCTAACACATACTCATAGGCTCCAAGAAAGATGGTGATGGCCTGATATGAGGAACTGTTGGGCCGCATTGAAGAAATTTAATATTGGGCAGAAGCTTATCAACACTGTGATGCAACCATACTCCAAACCGTTTTCACATAGGATATTATTGCAGAATGGTCTCCATAGTTCAGTTGGAGTTCTTCAGGGTTGCCTTTTATCTCTCTCACTTTTCAACATATTCCTGGAGCACATCAGTACTGGTGCATATGAAGATCATGTCAGCACAGTCAGCACTGGAGCAGGACCTATAACAAATCTTCGATTTACAAATGATATCGGTGATCTGGCTGACAGTGAACATCTTGCCAAGCTTCGTGAACGACTGGATGACACGTGAACAAGATGGAGCGTGGCAACCAGTGCTGAAAAGACCACACTGATGACCAACCACAACACCATCGTCAATACAACATATAACTATCCACAGTCAGAAACTAGAATCGGTTCAACAATTCACTTATCTGGGGTCCATCACTAGCAGTGAGGGATCTAAACCAGAACTCCACTCAAGGGCAACAGGGACAACCTCTGCACTGTTCATATTAAAACCTGTAGGGATGGACAAAAGCATCTCTACACAATACAATATAAACACCTGCGTGCGTCGGTATATTCCATCTTCCTGTATGCGTGTATGGGCCCTCCTACAGCGGATTTTGAGAGAAGAATCCAAGTAATGGAAATGAAATGTTAACCCAGCATACTAAATGTCAAATACACTGATCACATCACCAGTCAGACCGTCATGCAGCACATAGGACCATACCAAGTTGCACTGACATCAGTCAGGAAAAGAAAACTACGTTGGTATGGCCATGCAACAAGATCCAGCGGCCCTGCTAAACATCCACCAGGGAACTGTTGAAGGCGGTAGACGGAAAGGAAGACCACAACCATGCCACCACCACCACCAACCACCACCACCTCCACCACCACCACCACCACCACCTCCACCACCACCACCACCACCACCACCAACGATGCAGTGTGGACAGGAAAAACATTCGCAGAGACCGAGGCTTTGGCAAACCATCGACAGAACTGGAGGAATCTGGTCAATTGTTCGTCAGTGCCACAGCGATTCCCCTCGAAATTCAGGGAGAAGGCGACGAAGATATTGAAAATATAAAATATTCTGAAGCGTTGATACGATCATGCTAAATTTGGAATTACCAGATGTATGGTAAAGAAACTAACACAAAGAATAAAGACTAATACAATCATGAAAAAAATAGAGTAGCTAG
>CM065719.1:74813751-74823751 GCA_033310375.1 Conus canariensis | reverse complement strand
CTAACCATGTATATAAATGTAAAAGTGCAGTACAGTCTTGACCCCATGGTTGACAACATATAATTTTGAGCAAATTTAATCTTTTCCTAGCTTTATCTATCAAATTTTCAATATGTTTTTTCCAGTTCAGCTTCGGTGTTAAAGACACTCCTAAGAATTTGACTGTTTGCTTATATTGTAGAACATTGTCGTCAAGAATAAAGTTGGGCAGAACTTTTGGGTTTTCGCCATTATTAAAAAGCATTAAACAAGTTTTCTCACCAGATGATTCAAGACCGTTCTCTTTCATGTAAGCAGACAATCTGTCCAATTCTCCTTGATACATTGTCTGTACAAATTTTACTGCCCTTTTATTCGAGTGCTTCCTTAATGAAGTATTAATCCAAATGGCAATATCATCTGCATACTGCACTACATTGGTGGATTTTGATAATGCCTTTGGGAGATCATGTATAAGGATCGTAAATAATAAAGGTGCAATAACAGATCCCTGAGGAATGCCCATATCTATTTTCCTGAATGATGAATATATTTTTCCAATTCGTGTACATATATTTCTTCCTTCTAGAAAGTTTTTTTTTATATAATCATACATATTCCCAGAAATACCAATATTTTTCAGTTTATACAATAATCGAGCATGCCAAACACGGTCATATGCTTTCTTTACATCAAAGAATGTAGCTAATGTACTTTTTCTTCGTGAAAATTGCTTTTTTATATGAGAAGTTAGTTTCACTAAATGATCAGTTGTGCAACGCCCTTTTCTGAATCCAGCTTGCTGGACTGGAATAATGTCATTTTTTTTCACAATAATATAATAAACGTGTTTGTACAACTTTTTCAAGAAGTTCACCAACATGGGATGTTAAAGCAATGGATCTATAGCTATTTACAGATGTTCTCGTTTTACCTTCTTTTGGTACTGGTACTACCACTGAACTTTTCCAGATTGTAGGATTAGTGCCGTACGTCCAACATTTTTGGAACAACGAATGTAGTAATATTTTCCACGAAGAAAGCAAGTGACGAAGAAGCTCGTAAGAAATACCATCTAGGCCCACTGCTGAATCATAAGATGTAATGGATTCTATCGCTTCAAGAAGTTCTGATGATTGTAATGGAGAATTTAAGTAGTTATTATTGTCTGGTATGGGACTCTTATATTGTTCTTTTTGTTCCTCTTTTTGTCTATGGTACTTGATTTCTGCTGGAAGATTTACAGCTCGACTATTTTCCGAAAAGAAATGGGGGAAAGCTTCCGCCTTATCCATTGTGCTTGGAAATTCTTTTGTTAATTTTACAGGGTAAGCTTGTGTTTTGTAACAATTTTTCATTTGTTTTACTTTTTTCCAAACTTTAAACATATCCTTCGATTCTTTTACTTCGGTCTCACAAAATTCCGCCCAGTATTTCTTTTTAGCTTGAGCAATAATTATATTACATTTGTTCTTTTCTTGCTTCATAAAGACAAAATTTTCTTCTGTCTTATTTCGTAACCAAGCCTTGTAACTTATTCGCTTTGATTTAACAGCTAGTCTACATTCTTCCATCCACCATACATTACCCATATATTTACCAATCTTTTTAAATTTACATTTAGGGATAGAATGCTCGGCTGCTAACAGTATGACTTTGCTGAAATTAGAATAAAATAAATTAACATCATCATTCTCAATAAATGTTGTGTTATACGATGCAAGAAAAATCTGGTAGGCATCCCAGTTAGCAAGTTTATAATTAAACTTTGGAATTTTGTCTTCGATGTCTGTTACATCATTATTTATGTCATCATTAAAGATTATAGTAATGGGGAGGTGATCACTTCCCAAACAATCTTCTCCTATAGACCAATTACAGTTTACTGCAATGCTAGGTGAAACTAAGGATAAATCTATCGCGCTAGGTTTGTGAGTTGAAACATCTGGAATTCTTGTGATTCGACCATCATTTGATAAAACTAAAGAGGAATCAATAATATTTTCAACGAATCTGTTGGATGAAACTTTAGAACACTCAGAATCCCAAAATGGTGCATGAGCATTAAAGTCGCCAACAATGATCCATTTCTCTCTGTCTCTCTCTGTCTCTCTCTGTCTCTCTGTCTCTGTCTCTGTCTCTCTCTCTCTCTCTCTCTCTCTCTCTCTCTCTCTCTCTCTCTCTCTCTCCTCTCTGTCATGGTGTTGCCCCTTCTCTTGTTCTCCGTTCAGTTTATATAGTGATGGAAACAAAGTCTCCTGCAGGCCATGCCTTTGTCCACGTTGCTTCTCTACCACCTCGTTCACATCCACAATGAATTCACGCATCAGCATTTACACACATTCCTAAGTAATAGCTTAGCAAATAACTACTTCTCACCAAATGGACATCGAAAATTCCCGACGACTTCGGGGGCCACTTTCACACAGTAATCATCGTACAGAAAGCTACTACGGCGTCGTCCACACACATTCAACCAGCCTGACAAAGTATAATGCCCTACACCGATACCGACTGATCAAGCACAAGACTCCAGTTCTTCCAGGTAGTGGACTTAGTCTGGTTACTAAGGAATTTCAGCTCACTGAGCTTTTAGAATTCACTTGATACTCCGAGGTCATCACACATAAATTTGTCTCCCTTTTGCTGTCAGGAAGGTTCGAGTTCGGGATGGTCCTCACCCCCTGGGATGCGCTTAAGTCCCTTTATGTAAGATTTCGATCGCTTGACATATAGAAAAGGGAAATTTCCATCAAACAAGTGACAGCTCCTTCGATGATGTTCCAGCAGATATTTTTTTCCGTTAAACTAGCGCACCATCTATGATGGGAGGGCATTTGGGAACTGCGATAACTCTGGACAAAACCTGGCATTTGCACAATACAACTGTATCAGTGACATAGTTACTGTATGGCATGTCTGTGGCAGTGTGTCAGGTACCTTACACAGATCTGGGAAATTGTGTATACATGCATATGGGAGTAGTTTTTTTGTTTTGTTTTTAATAATGTACTGTATATTTGCATATTTAACTTTGTTTTTCAATTTTTGTTAACCTATTAAGTAAGTTTGAAAATGTAATGACCGCAGATGGAAGTAAATACATGGATATGAATGTAGGGGGAAAAGGATCATCTACTGAACGCAAAAACAAACAAACAAACACACCAACAAAAACCGCTTTGGGCAGACGATCAAGGAGAATGGAAACAGATACGTTGTGAGGTAAGGCAGGGAGACAAGCGGAAGAGTTTTGATATTACAGCATTCACATTTGGGAACCGTTCAGTTTCATCTGTCCAACAACGATTTCTTTACACCTCACAGGTGTTGACTTTCGTTTCTTGTGGGAGACTCGTCAGGTGCGGAAGCTCCGTGGCGTATTCCAGGTGATGTATCATCGCTATAAAACCTGTTCTCGAGGAGTGTTGGGATTTCCGCGATGCCAGACTCAAACGCTTTAGAGATGAGTGAAAGAAAGTCTCACTGGAAGATGTTCCACTACATATGATTTTTGTTTTAGATTTAGAAAGAGAGGGGTTAGTTACCGCAAGGACACTGACAAACAAACCACAGCACAGGACAAGACACAATGCATTTCGACCTCTTGGGTCTTCTTCAGGCAAAAAAACAGATCACATTTAACATTTAGGACAGTACAAACAAAGAACGAAGAGTGACTTATCTGTCCATGCGTTCAGAAAAAATGGCCGCCAGAAGGAAACGACAGAGGGGATTATGGGAGAGGAAAAGGGGGGGGGGGGGGGAAGGGGGGGAAGTGAAACGATGGGGTTTGTAGATTGTGTAGCTGGGTTAGTGGAGTGGTATGATATATTTGTGACGGTTGTGGTTAAGGTGGATTGATAATAGTGTTAGGAGTGGGTGGGTGTGTGTGTGTGTGTGTGTGTGTGTGTGTGTGTGTGCATATATATATATATATATATATATATATATGAACAATATAAAAAAAAGTCCTTAAAAAATCTGAAGGTGCTCAACCCCTTGGGGAGCAACATCTGTTAAAAAATATTTTTTAACAATATATATATATATATATAATTGATAATACAAAAAAGAAAAGATAGTAATGATAATAATGATAGTATTAGTAATTATTGTAAATAAATAGATGAATAAAATGAAAGTAACTGTAATTTAAGAAAAAAATGAAAATAATTAAGTGAATAAAATAAACAAATGATTTTGCTGGGTGATGAAGGAGGTGGTAGTAGTTATGCGTGGGTAGTTGTATAAGGTGTGTGGGTAATGTTAATAAGGGAGGGAAGGGATGGAAATGATTAATGGGTGATAAGGTATAATTGGGGGGGGGGGGGTGAGGAGGGTAATGTGGGGGGGGGGAGGAGAGCTCATATCTCTCCATCCACTATGGGGTGGGGTCTATGGGTGTGGGGGGTTGGGAAGTTTATACAAATAGTGTTGTTGAAAAAGTAAACAATGCTGTGGGATGATGTTCATTGTAACAGGTGAAATAATGTGTTGGCATGAATATTGGTTGAGAAAAGATAGCAATGATCAATGAAAAACAGGGTATCATGTGTTACACACACACACACACCACACACACACACACACACACACACACACACACACACACACACACACACACACAAAAGGGGGAGAGGAACCACATGTAAACAGTCTTCTGGGTGAGTTATGATCATAATATCATAATGAGACTAACTGTGGAAAGTTTTCACACACACACATCCTCACACACACATATATACACACTCATTAAAAAAAAATCATCATTAATCAGTCACTGATGGGTGATGATCATGTGAGATCAACAGTACTATAGGAAGGTCTTCTTCTCAGTTCACTTAGGCAGGAATCCTGGAGGTACTGGCAAAGGCTGCTGTATCATGATCATCACCCATCAGTCATCTACCCCTACGTCCTCCACCCTTTTTCTCAACCGGCAGTATTATACTAATGCCACCTTATGTAAACGGTCTGAGCAAGTTTTGCACGTTTTAGATCTGGTTTGATACGGACTTTGTTTCTTTATTTGCTTAGTTTCTTTTTTTTTAGTTTATCTATCCACCGTGTAAGGAACAACTTCATCAGGCCCTTCGTGCTCAGCTGCGCTACAAACAACATGAACTGAATTGGTTGTGGTACTGGTAGTCCACCCATGGCACGTATAGAAGCTCGCCTATATGTCTGTGTGATATTCTCAATACCACAGGGAACAAAGACAGTCAAACGAACTTCCAAACAGGCCAGCAAAGGGCAGAGAAGGAAAACGTAAGAAACTAATATAAAAGAAACGTAGACTACCCCCAGCCACCAAAAAAAATCTTTTTTGGTTGCTGACAGATTGATCCCCACACTCCAGTGTGTTTATTCTCCATCGACTGACTGATACTGCTCTTCCTGCTAATGTAGGTCAAAACTTATGTCCTGCTGAAAACCTGATACCCAACATGATATAATTTCACGCCACAATTATACCATGGATCCTGACTCAAGTGGTGGCAATTGACTGACAACAGCGGGCAGCCGCCTTAATCACCAGTAGGAAATTGACATCAGCGAGACACTTCCCCCACTCTACTCGGGCCCGCTCAACTAAGATAAACACGTCTTTTTTTTTAACCTAGCCCAGCTTCCAATTTGTATTGGCGTTTCTAACACACCTAGGCACGCACACATACACACATGCATGCATGCTCGCATGCACGTTCACATGCGCGTGCACACACACATTTACACACACACACACGCGTCCATGTGCTCGCCCCCCCCCCCCCCCCACACACACATACACACACGCACATGCTCGCACTTCCACACATGCACGCACGCATGCACAAATGCTCGCATGCATGCACAAATGCTTGCACACATGCACACAAATGCATACTCAAGGACATCACACACACACACACACACACACACACACACACACACACACACACACACACACACACACACGTGTACAAGCGCACATACGCACACACATGCACGGACATGCACATATGCACGCATGCATGCATGCACAGATGTTCGCACACACCCATGCAAACATGCATGCGCACATGCGCGCGCGAACATACACACACACGCACGTACGCACGCGCGCGCGCGCACACACACACACGCGCGCGCGCACGCGCGCTTACACACACTTTTTCTGACAAATACAATAAAAAAGAAAATACATGTGATACTGGTGATAATCATCGTAAGGGCCAACTTGTCATGTCATCAGTAAACTTACTCATAACATTGGGCTCTCTGGTCACTTTTATACATAATTCGGTGTCCAACGACCATGTTACTCATGGTTTGACGCCAACCAGCAACAATACTCATTATTGTTTAACCAACAGGCCATCAACATTATGAATTCGAGTCAACCAATAATGTAATACTTCCGAACAAAATTATCTTTGTTATGGTTCTGAGTCAACCATGCATCTTAAAATCTGAAGCCAATGGGCCATCTCACTCATAACTTGAGGAAAACTGACCATCTTACCTACAATTTGAGGATAACTGGTCATCTAACTTATACACTAAGGCAACCTGACCTTCTATAATGTCAAGCTAATTTTGTTATAATTTGAAGGAAACTAGACACCTTACTTATAGCTCAAGTATATTACTTATCATTTGAGGCGAGCCAATTATCTTAATCGAAACTGAGCCATTGAACTAAACATACTGTATAAACTGGCCATCTGCTTGAAAATTTGGAGCCAGCTGGCTACCTGACTTCTGATTTCAAGGCAGTTGGTTTTCTCAGTAATTTGTAGAGCGAACCTGACATCTTGCTTATGATTTTGAATCCACTGGCCATTTCAGTCATACCTTGGGGCAAACGATATATCTTCTTATACTTTCGAAGCGACCATTTATCGTACTCAATTTTTGTTTAGCCAGTGGGCTGTTCTTTGGCCAGCAGGCCATTGAACACACAATAATTTGGAATCAGCTGGCTAACTTTGGGCCAAACAGCCTTTCACTCATGATCATAGTTCGGTCAATTACCTTACCCATGATTTTACACTAAACAGCTAATTTAGTCCTATTTTAGGGTCACTTGGACATCTTTCTCATAATTTTGAGGCAAGTGATCACTGTATTCATGACGATTCAGGGACAACGGGCTAGTTTACTTATAATCTGGGCAAGCTGGCTGTTTATATCCATGATCACAATTCAATCGACCACCTCACTCAGTTCAAATGCATCACCAGAAAGTTGTACAATAATGTAATCAGGTGTAATCAGGAACCACTACAATAATCAAACTGTAATTAGGTGTATTACCAGCACACACTACAATAACAACTGTCAGTTGATGTACTGACAGGAGCTGCCACAAAATCAAGACTGTTTCAGAGATGTGAACATGTCAGTGGGTCACTTTTTCATTTCTTTTTCTTTTTATTCTTTGGGGATCACCTCTAGTGAAAAGTGACATATTTCATCTGCAGCAGCATGTTGATCTTCCTACAGAAAGAAATACTGTTGTTGGAATCATATCCACATGTCCGTTGTGATTCTTCTCCTTGCATCTGAACTACGCACTGACTTCCATGGCGCTGGTGTACAGTCATCACATGTGTGCTAGTTTGGTAAATTGTCTCCCTTGTCAAGGACTCTTCAATCATGAATAATGAACCATTCGTTCATAGGTAAAAACGAAAAACGCTGTTTCACTAACAGCCCAGCATCACGGGAAGCACAGCCACGTGTGTCAAGCGACTAACTTTTGAAACGTTACTAGTACTACTATCTTCTGAAAACACTTCTATAATTTTCATAAGATAGTAGTAATACTACTAACTTATGAAAATTATAGTAGTGTTTTCAGAAGGTAGTAGTACTAGTAACGTTTCAGAAGTTAGTAGCTTGGCGTTGCGACTATCTAGTGAAATGATCCCTGTGTGAAAGTATGTTCTATTTCTTAGTATTATTACTATCCAGGATCACTGATCGATGGTCATTTGGCCTATTTTCACCGCTTGACTGCTAATCAGTATAGTACGGGTTCATGTGAACAATTTATGGCGTTGCTGACCAATGGTCAGTGTCATTGACCAGTGGTCATTTTTGCCCAATTTCCACTGTTTGACAGCTAGTTAGTGTAGAATGAGTTCATGTGAACAATTCATGTTGTGGTTGACCAGTGGTCAGTGTCATTGACCAGTGGTCATTTTGGCACAATTTTACTGTTTGACAGCTAATTAGTGTAGAACGAGTTTATGTGAACACTTTATGACGTTTCTGACCAGTGGTCAATATCATTGACCAGTGGTCATTTTGGCCCAAATTCACTGTTTGACAGTTAGTGTAGAACGAGTTCAGATGAACACTGTATGACGTTTCTGACCAGTGGTCAGTGTCATTGACCAGTTGTCATTTTGACCCAATTTCGACATCATAAATTGTTCACATGAACTCTTTCTTCACTAACTGGCAGTCAAACAGTGAAATAAGGCAAAAATTACCACTGGTCAAGGACACTGACCACTGGTCAGCAACGTCATAAATTGTTCACCTGAACTCGTTCTACACTAACTAGCTGTCAAACAGTGAATTTGGGCTAAAATGACGACTGGTCAGTGATACTGACCACTGGTCAGAAACGTCATAAATTGTTCACATAAACTCCTTCTACACTAATAGGCCAAATGACCATCGATAAGTGACCCTGGATAGTATTAATACTAAGAAAGAGGACATAATTTAACACAGGGATCCTTTCACTAGATAGTCGCAACGCCAAGCTATTAACTTCTGAAAATTATACTAGTACTACTATCTTCTGAAAACACTACTATAATTTTCATAAGTTAGTAGTACTACAGAAGATAGTAGTACTAGTAACGTTTCAGAAGTTAGTCGCTTGACACACGTGTACACAATCACACTTCACCTACTACTTGGGGGAGGGGGAAGGCGAGATGGTGGGGCGGAAAGGCAATGTTGTGGGGGGGGGGGGGGGGGGGGGGGGGGGGGGGGGGGGGGGGAGAAAGAGAAGGGAGAGAGAGATGGACGACAAACGTTGGGACCGGTTGGTCACAGATAGCTCAATGAAAGTATTGAGATGGGACACGAGGTGGAGAAGAGGAAAGGCCGGATGGTGGGGGGGGGGGGGGGGTGAAAGGGGCGGCTAAGGTAGAGAACGGAAAGAGAGTGGGTGATAGAGATCGTAGAAACTGTGGGGAGGAGGTAGATAGGGTGATGACTGGGTATGGAGATGACCAGATGGTGGAGAGGAAAGGGTAAGTGGGGGGGGGGGGAGGCTTGGAAAGAAGGATGGGGGTAGGGCAGGAGAGGGAGGTGCTGACGAGGGTGGGAGATGGTTGTTAGCTGTCGGCGTAGCGTCACAACTCGGAGAGCGTGGGAGTGACAGATGGAAAATGAGTGAGTAAGTGGGAGGAGGGGCGCGGGGTGGGGAAGTGGATCAGGAGAGGCGAGGGGAGGAAGACTGGGGGTGAGGGAAGCAAAGCGTGTGTGGGTGATTGGAAATGGTTGGTGACTAATATGAAGTGGATGTGGATAGCAGTGAGATAGAATCAGTTTGAGCTCATCAGCCAGTACCAGATTCATCAAATGATAGACACCCAGTGCAAAACCAGAAATAAATCAGCTCACCTTTCAACAAATGTCAGCGCACATCAATTTTGATTTCACCCTTCGATGTCCCCAGTATCCACCTCACTCACTTGTACGTGGTGACTGTATCTTCAGATGGCAAAACAGTCCAATCGACCATGGAAAGTAAACGAGCTTGCCTTTGAGTCAGTCATCATTAAGCCACACCCATTCAGGAAGCCTGTGCGTGGCTACCGCGTGATGTGTTCCTATAATTTCCGAGGGTTGTCACCCGCACATTCAGATTGCCTGCAGATCTTTGCCTTCTCCTGCCTTCACTGAGGTAAGAGCTAAAGTGTCTATGCCTGGAGCATATTCGTACTATGTTTGAGCTGAGTGCGTTTGGTGCAATACCTTTTTTTTTTTATTTAACTTTGATGGAATC
>CM065719.1:74776251-74808751 GCA_033310375.1 Conus canariensis | reverse complement strand
AAACCGATAAAACTCTATTGTTCATATTTGTGAGGAATGTATCAGTGACAGAAAGAATGGATGTCTCAGTACTGTGATCCGCTCTATACGTTGGCTGGTGGATTTCAAGTAGGTTATTGTCAGACAGGCCTGTAGTTATTTGAGGACAATGTTTCTCAAAGACTTTGGAAATGGAAGGAAGATTGGACACCAGTCGATACTTTTTTTTGTGTGTGGATAGTTTGAATGTAAGTTTGCCTTTTCCAGAAAAGGAGTGACAGAAGCCAGTTTAAGGAAGTCATGAACGACAGCCGATGATAGTGAGATATTGATCATAGACGTGAATTGGACTGCAAGGTCATCAATATACACACATGCATGTTGCTATGTTGTATTTCTGGTTATAGAACTGTATGTGTTACTTTATTCTCTGGATATTAATTACTTGTTTCTGTGAGCTTTCTGACACATTGCTCAATGTTGTCTTTCGTCCATATTTACACCTGCTGCCCACAAACCCCTCCCTCCCTGTCAAAACAGCCTCATCCCCACCAAATGTCACTTCACTGATGGTAGACCAATCAAGCTAAGTTTTACCCCTACCCGTTACCCCGCCCTTCAATGTGCACCTCTTTGTCTCACTCTTTCTCTCTCTCTCTCTCTCTCTCTCTCTCTCTCTCTCTCTCTCTCTCTCTCTCTCTCTCTCTGTGCTTCTGATTTCCTCTTTCATACAATGTCTCTCTCACACTGGTTTCGACATGGGGATCATCGTCTGATGCTTTTTGTTTCATCTGCCGCTTATTTTTGATGACTGAAGAACATATATCTGCCGAAAGGAAAGAAAACGAACGTACTAAAAACAATAATATGCACTATGTACGCGTTGCTTTTGTCTAGTTTGATTCGTGTCTTTCTGTTGCCATTGTTGCCAGTAACGCTACAGTCTGTGTCCTATTCCGAGGCATAAGATGTCGAATAAGAAATACAAACACGAAAGTGGGCGTTTATTGCAGGCTATGGGTCCTTCTAAAATGCAATAGACAATATATCTAAAAGAGAATATCGAAGAGAGAGAGAGAGAGAGAGAGAGAGAGAGAGAGAGAGAGAGAAGGAAGAGAGAGAGAGAGGGGAGAGAGAGAGAGAGAGAGAGAGAGAGAGAGAGAGAGAGAGAGAGAGAGAGAGAGAGAGAGAGAGAGAGTAATCGTTTTCAGTATAACGTTTTGAACAAATCGACAACATGGAATTTTTTTCTTTTCAGAAGACAAAAGATGTACCATCACTGGAGATCCTCATGTGACAAATTTCGATAATACGCTGGTCAAAGTTAAAATACATTACCCGTGTTGGTACTCTGCCGCATCAGTGTGTTTTGAACAAAACCGGTAAGACATTGTGAAGCATGAATCTGTGTCTGATGAAGTGATTGTTGCTATTTTAAAGAAAGAAATCATGAAGAAGGAATGTTCTTTTTACAGGACTGTCACTATATTTGTCCTTGGAGTTGGTCGTTGTTGGTTTGATGCTCTGTTCTTCCAACACTCTCATTCATTGATATTCATCCGTATCCCTAATAATAAAATTCTGTTCTGTTCTGTTCTGTTCTCTCTCTCTCTCTCTCTCTCTCTCTCTCTCTCTCTCTCTCTCTCTCTCTCTCTCTCTCTCTCTCTCCAAAATCACGTGGGCATCAAGGCTTCGTAAATGTTACTGTAATGATGTTTTTTTTTCGTTTGCATGGTTAGAATAAAGGGTTGGCTGTATCAGTAGTTTCTTGGCTTGTTTTAAGCAACGAATTAAAATTGTAGCTGGCAGGACTGGGATAGCCAGATTCAAAGAGCAAACGCTTTTTATCCTACAGACTGCCGAACAGCAGTCATTTAGCAGAAGCAGACGCATATCTGTTCGTGAACGTGAATAGAGTTGTCGGTTCTGAACTGACAAAATACATGTTTTGTGTTTTGGATATTGCTGTGCATTGTCAGAGATATAATGTAAAGACAGAAGGGGATTTGTTGTGTCCGTTGTGTAAATCTGCTAGCGAAGAACTTCATTTTGTATTCTTATGCCCTGTGCTGGCACATCTACAAGTTATTTCGTCCGTTAAAGTATTATCGACGTCCATCACTTTTCAAGTTTGTCTTCTGTCATCAAGAAATGAAAATGTTTCAAGGAATCTTGTTTTGCATCTATACAAGTCATTCAAAAGGAGGTGTGATTTGACACAAGTAAATGAGTATGTTGTGGATGTTTATATGTTAGTGGTAAAATACATTGTCAAAATATGCTGATGGGTATTTACCCCCTTCAAGTGGGGCTGTGGCCTTTTCGTGAATAAATTATCGTAATTATTATCGCTGTCCTTCTCATGATCTCTCTCTCTCTCTCTCTCTCTCTCTTTTCTCTCTCTCTCTCTCTCTCTCTCTCTCTCTCTCTCTCTCTCTCGCAAGTGCGATCTTGTACGTAGTCTCTTTGTGTCATTTCCATAGCATGATTTTTTCACAACCGGTTTGATGTGCAGTTTTTTCATGATTTTTAGTCAGTTCTTTCCGTTGTTAATTCTTTCTTTAATTTGTTTTCTTTTATTCTCTTTTTCTTACATGTTTCAACTGTGCTGTGATTTTCTTCAATTCTGTCTCTATTTTTTCTTCAGTCTCTCTCTCTCTCTCTCCCTCTCTCTCTATCTCTGTCTGTCTTCTCTCTCTCTCTCTCTCTTAATGCGTGCCACTATGTTACATTATACCATATACATATGTTCATACCACATAAAAAAATAATTACATTTTGTGTATTGTTACTTCTTTCCATTTCTCATCTCCTCCCTTTCCCTTCCTCCTCCTCCTCCTCCTCCTCCTCGACTTCTTCTTCCTCCTCTTGTTCCTCCTCCTCCTCCTCCTCCTCCTCCTCCTCTCTCTCTCTCTCTATTTTGATTGCATGTCCAGATGTTACATTGTATCTTCAAAGTATGTTCATGCTGTATCAAAAATGATGACATTTCATACCTTGTTACTTCTTCCCATTTCTCATGTTCTCCCTCTTCCTTCCTGCCCCTTCCATCCCCCCTCCCCCTCTCCTCTCTCTCTTACTTGCTTGTCACTATATTAAATTATATTTTTTGCGTATTTTGATGCCGTATGAAAAATGATTGCACTTTGCGCTTTGCTACTTCTTCCCATTTCTCATGTTCTCCCGCTCCCTTACTTTCCCCATACTCTCTCTCTCTCTCTCTCTCTCTCTCTCTCTCTGTGTGTGTGTGTGTGTGTGTGTGTGTGTCTCTGTGTGTGTGTGTGTGTGTGTGTGTGTGTGTGTGTGTGTGTGTGTGTGTGTGTTCCAACTTTTGTGGATACTTTATCTTATTCATTTGATTGTCTGTTTTGTACATGCTAACTGTTGTCCATTTTAGTATCTTTCTGTATGCTTCCCCCACCCCACCCCAGCCCACCCCACGTCTTCCCCTCCCCCTCATCTTTTTCTTCTTTTCCTCCTCTTTTCATTTTATTTGCTGTTCCATCATATTCCATCATTGCATGACCGATTTTGTTTTGGGTTCATACATTATTTCATTTCACTGCAAGGGACTCGGGACGAGGACCGGATGTGTGCCGCCGCCTCCCCCGTCCCCCCCCCCCCCCCCCCCCCCTCATTTTTTTCTTTCTTTCCTCTTTTTATTTTATTTGATATTCCATCATCATTGCATTTTTTCTGGTTCATACATAATTTCTTTTCACTGCATACTGTAGTCCCCACTCGGGGCGAAGACTGGATGTGAAAAAGCGTTTATATATCTGTTATCCACGTAAATAAAGACCGTCCATGTGTTACATTTATCTTATGTATCTCTTAATCCTTAGGGTCTGCCTGTCTATTGGTGCCAACAATGGGGACCCGAACGGTCGTGGAAATACCTTTGTAACAGATGTTCGAGGCACACTTAATGGACAAAGACGGGGTGAATCGAAGCTTCATTTCGTCAATTTCCAGCTAATTACCAACAACGTAAGTACAGAGTAATTAAACAAAATGCAATATTCTGTATCCACACACATAGAAACAAAGACACACAGACAGACAGACAAGCACACACACACGCACACCAGCGCACACATGCGCATACACGTGCGCAGTACACACACACACACACACTTGCTCGCGCGGCCACGCACGCACGCACGCACGCACGCACGCACGCACACACACACACACACACACACACACACACACACACACACACACACACACACACACACACACATTTTTCCTACTTGCAAAGTGAGGCGACTGCAGGCGGAAATGTAAACACATTTTTAAAAGCGTTTTCAAGGCTCCGCCAATAAACGTAGACGTAAGAGTCACAAGACAAACCAAGACCTCTAAGGTCTTCTTGAGGCAAGATAAACAACACTCAGGACAACGAAAATGAACGAACAGTCTCTTATCTTCATCCAATTTGGCGCAAGATGGGCGTTGAGTGTTGGCAAACATCACCCTGTCAAAAAAGTGTTAGGCCACAGCAGACAGTCTTGATTTATGTGACAAGAGGAGATAACTGAAGAACAAGAAACCTGAAGCAGATGGAGCAAAACAGTATGTATAAAGCAGTTAGCATGGAGATAAAGGAAAACATGGAGAAAACAATGGAGACATGGAAAGAGGAGCAGTGCCAAGACACTGAGGACACCCTACAGAAGAACAACAGTGGAAAAACATGCCAACCTGTAAACGACTTGACAACCTCTAAGCAAGGACGATTTTCCACCATACAGTACAAATCAGGGAGGACAAGGCCATTCTCAACTACTGGACAGAATACTGCTCCGAATTATACAACTTCATTACAGCATGAGACCCACAAGTGCTGAATTTCCCCCAGTAACAGACAGTGAAAACTTCCCCATACTGCATGAAGAAGCAGAGGCAGCAACCCAAGTCTTGATGGAACCTGGGCAAATCAGCGAGGATGGACAGCATGGGAGCCGGAATAGCTCAGTTGGTAGAGCGCCGGACTCGTAATCTTGGTGATCCTGGGGTTGCGGGTTCGAACCTCCGCCGGGGGCGTTTCGGTACAGGTGGATTTTTCCCTCGGAGTTAACATTGGTTCTGACTCCATTTCCCATACAGTCCTTCGAATGAGACTATAAACCGAGGTTCCGTGTGTGAACGCATGCATAACATCTTGCACACACGTAAAATCTCATCACCAACTTTCGGAAGAGTAGGCCAGTTTGGCCGTTGGTATGGATGACACGTTACACATAGCATGCACCCTGCGTGAGAAATGGAAAGAATGAAGGAAGTAAGGAAAATGAGTGATCGATACTGACTGGATGACACGGGAAACGACTGAATGAAGCGCCGGCTGGCAGCTCTTCAGTCGGCACTACCCAGGTAGGCAGCCCGTTGTGTAAACGAGTGTTGATTGTAAAGCGCTTAGAGCTTGGTCTCTAGCCGAGAATAGGCGCTATATAAGTATTCATTATTATTATTATTATTATACCAGCAGATTTAGTGAGGGAAGGAGGAGATGCCATGATCAGAGCCCTTACAGTCGTTTGTAAGATCTGGCAAACTGGTTAGTGGCCAACACCTCGGATCCAAGCCCTGATCGTCACTGTCTCCAAGAAAATAATGCCGGATCATCGGTCTGATCGGTCACCCGAGCGAGGTGATGCTGAAGATCCTTTTCAACAGACTGAGTCGCAAGCAGAGAAAATCGTTGCTGAAGGACAGGCTGGGTATAGAGCAGGTCACGGTACACCGAACAGATTTTAACTTAAGGATAATGTGTGAGAGACATCATCAGCACCACCAGGATATGCGCCACATATTTTTCGATTTTAAAAAGGCCTTCGACAGGATGTGGCATGTAGCCTTATGGGCAACCATGAGACTGTACAACATCAACACCAACCTGATCAGGACCATAGAATACCTCTACAATAAGGCCACCAGCGCAGTCTTGCTCACTGGCACCATAGGAGACTGGTTCAAGACAACTGTAGGAGTGAGGCAAGGCTGTTTATTCTCACCCACTCTTTTCAACATTTACCTGGAGAGAATTATGACTGACGCACTGGAGGGACATCAAGGCTCAAAACATTGGTGGCAGGATAGTAACAAGCCTACGTTTTGCTGATGACATCAACGGGAGGGCAGGATTAGAGCAGGAACTAGTCAACATAGCAGAGCGCCTTGATAAATGTTGTGTTGCAGACGGCATAGAGATCAGCGCCGAAAAAGACGAAACATGACCAACAGCACCAACGGCATCAACGCTAACATCACTATCAAGGGAGATCAGCTAGCGACTATTCAGAAATTCAAGTACCTCAGGGCAATTGTTTTAGATGAGAGATCAAAAGCTGAAGTGTTCTCCACAGATGCACAAACGACTGCAGCACTAGCCAGACTAAGACCCATGGGTAATGACAAAAGCATCTCAATCAGTTCCAAGATCAGACTGATGCGCTCCTTGGTCAGTTCCATGTTTCTCTGCGCCTCTAAGATGCGGACTCTGACAGCTGAACTTGAGAGAGGGATTCAGTCATTAGAAATGAGATGCTTCCGCAAGATCCTTGGCATCTCACACAAAGACCACATTACCAACTTGGAGGTCCAGACCAGAGTAAGGCAAGCCATTGGACCATATGAAGACTGGTTGTCCACAGTGAAAAGGAGGAAATTGAGACGGTATGGTCATGCATCAAGATCAACAGGACTTGTCAAAACCACTCTACAAGGAACAGTGCGAGGTGACGGAAGGAGAGGAAGACCAAGAAAGAAATCGGAGGACAACATCAGTGAATGAACTGGCCTTAATCTCAGCAACTGCAGTACCGATGAGCGTGTGAGAACCGGCATGAGTGGAGGGAGCTGGTTGAGAAGTCTTGTGTGGCGCCCCAATGGTCTTCAAGACTCCGGGGTAGGTAATAGGTGATAGGTGACACTATCAAATGCATGCAATGAAAACTAACATCCCAAGTTCTGCTGCTCAGATCACTACACCCGACTACATAGATATCACCATGCACTCACTAATAATCAGTGGCACAGCTCACTTCAATGACTGCCATTTTCATTATCCTCGTTTTCATTATTATACTTTTAAGAGAGAGAGAGAGAGAGAGAGAGAGAGAGAGAGAGAGAGAGAGAGAGAGAGAGAGAGAGTACAGGACTCCTCACTTGAACAGGGAGGGTGTGCGCGATGTACTGTTTAAAAACAAATGACGACAGTGTCATATTTGAATATTGAAATCTATGCTGATGAAACTGAATATGAAAGGACGATGTTTAAACTTTGTCATACACATCTGTTATGCTGCTTTACCAGGAAGGCGGCGAACCATGGACCGCAGATAACCCGGTCATAGACGACTTTTTGTGCAAGGAAAGAACGCCCGCCGGCAAAATCATCGTCTCATTCAAGGACGGTATTCAGTGCATCGAAGTCTTCACCTTCACACCCCATCATGCTAAAGGGACTCCTGGGCTCGTGATAACGGTATGTTGACCGAGACTGGTTTTACACACACACACACACACACGCTTTTTGATATGCTATACATATCAGAATATCAAATGAAGTATGTACTCATTGGTATGTGATACTTATTAGATGTTTTCAGTGTTCTCATTATTTTGTATTTCTTCATATACGTTCTTTCGTACTTTTTCTCTTCCCATTTTCTTTATCATTGTAATTGACGTTTCCTTTCTCTGAGGCCAGGATACAACAGAACACGCACACACACACACACACACACACACACACACACACACACCACACACACACACACACACACACACACACACCAGGAACAGATCGTAATCAGTTTAATAGTTACCGCATACTTATATACAAAATATAGTAGAGAGTTTATCGAACGCATGATAACATGGAAATTCGCTAGATACACCGAAAACAGGCAAATCCTATAGGCTATAGAGCGATAAATGTATGTGGGAATATGCAGCCACTTTTGCCTACGACGTATATGAAAAATTCTAGAGTAAGGAACAAAACACTGGACCAAAAACTCATGGTTTTGCAGACTTCAATGGAAAGGGCATTGTTCAAGCGCTGATACTAGCAGATGACGGTCTGATGTACAAGGCGTGAAAAAAATGCTCAAGAAAAATCGCAAGCGGTACAACAGAAGTGAATAACATTGCTCAGCAGCGTCAAGAAACTGGATCGTCCGTCAGCCCTATTCCTGAAGTCTGCCTATGCAAAGTTACTATATATCAAACTGAAAAGAGACGGTTACCAAGAGGTGGTTAGGGAGATTTCCACATTACCCAATTCTCATCTTTGGAATTCATAACTACTCTGCCCAACACGGAAACCTTTCTAAATGAATCATTCAACATTCAGAAGCGAAAAACCTCAGCTGGTCTGAATAACTATCTTCTTGCAAGGTTTCCGCAGACACTCATAACAGCCACCCCAACCTCCACCTCTCTCTCTCTCTCTCTCTCTCTCTCTCTCTCTCTCTCTAACAGACGGGACCTCACAGTTTCTAAAACAAATCGGCTAACTGTTACATTCTTTATTTCATCTTGCAAACAGGGCAATGAGCACAAAGGATTAGGCTAACAAGCCACAAAAGAAAGAGACGGGAAACAAAAAGAAAGCCACACTCACACTAACACAGTCTCGACTCAAATTTAGATCTCCAAACACTCTCCACACCTCATTTCTGGCTGGTTTTCTCGCCACTCAGTTTCCTCTCTGGAGAATGTATTTCCCTGCTGTTTTCATTGTTAGTCAAATAAGTGTTACACGTGTCGTAGTGCAGAAACACGGATCGACGTAGGGGAACTGCCAATGGCAGGCCATCCGGCTGACGTCAGGGTGGACGTGAACTGCTCCTTCAGAAGGGAAGGAGCGCGAACACACCCGACGTAGTGCCGTCAGTAGCCTATCTGAAAATCTCCCTTAATAGCTCACAGGACGGGAAACACGCATCGCTGTCTAAAGCTTCTATTAGACTTATTAGTATTATTACTATTATCGCTAAGAGTACTTATATAGCGCCTAACCTCCGATAAAGACAAGCTCAACGCGCTTTTCAGTCCACGTTCTTGTTCACACGTCGGGTTACCTACCTGGGTGGAGCCAACTGAAGAGCTGACTGCTAGTGCTGCATTCTGCAGCTTCCCGTGTCATCCAGTCGAACATCAATCACTCAGGTTTTCATTTATTCATTCTGTTGATTTTTTTCACAGACGGTGCATGTAGTGTGTATGCTTGTCATCCATACCAACAGCCAAGCTAGCCATCTCCTCCGAAAATTAGTGTCGAGATTTTTGTGTATGTGAAAGATGATGTTTGAGTTTTCACACAGCGAACTTCGGTTTATAGTATTACCGGAGGGTCTTTTCAGGATACGGAGTACACAACCAGTATTTACATCAAGGGAAATGAACCTCATTGCGCCGAAATGGCCTGGCGGAGATTGAACACGACATTTCTAGACAACCAGGATCACGAGTCGATCGTTCCACCAACTGCGATGCTCCGGCTTCTATCCAGAAATTACTTTTTTTTTCATCAAAGACTGGAGGGGAGGAGAGGCCAAAAACAACAACAACAACAACAAACAAACTGAAATACATTTAAAAGCATCTTTCCTTTTGTAATAATCCTTTTCGACGAACTGGAAACGAAAAGGTTAGAAATACAAGAAACCCGGCTCTTTGAAAACAATCGCATTCTGAAGCTCACATTCCGTGCAAACATGCCTCATTGAAGTCACATGACTGGCAGGGGGTGTACAAAGGGGATACCGGACACCTGGCTCAGGAGCTGCTTAACAGACCTCTGAGTTGGACCTGAGCAAAGGCAAGTCATACATGTTTCTCATGTCAGCCCCACTCAAAGATCCAACGGATTCACATTGCGATCGGCAATACAGAACACGGGAACTGTTGATGATGAACTGATCCAAAACTCGAGATTTAACAAAATAAATGAAAGTAAATATGAAATGAGGCTAGGAACAGTAAACAAGAAACAACAAACAAGTAGAGTAATTCTTGCTCCCACAAGAAAACGTAACTCCAAAGGAATGCTGCTTACGACACCGAATCGCCAAGCAGACATGACAGCACAGAGCACACAGAACAAACAATGAAACATCCCCCCCAAAGAATGTTCCAAACTTGCCCATATACCCTGTTCCGAACACATATACACAGCAACAAGAACTGGAGCAATATACAAATATGAATTAACTTATATTCAAGACTAGCACAGCCTTTTAAAACTTGAACATAGTCAGACAAGTACAAGGACGAACAGAAACAAATGCAAATAACTTCGATTTCATTATAACGAAAGTAAATATGAAATGTGGCAGGGAACAGTAAACAATTAACAACAAACAAGTAGGGTGACTCTTGCTCCCACAAGAAAACATAACTCCAAAGGAATGTTGCTTACGACACCGAATCGCCTAGCAGACATGACAGCACAAACACACAGCTAGAACAAACAAGGAAACATCCCCCCAAAAAGGATGTTCAAAGCTTGCCCATATACCCTGTTCCGAACACATCTACTCGGCAACAAGAACTAGAGAAAAGAACAAATATAAACTAACTTATGTTCAAGACTGGCACAGCCTTTTAAAACTTGAATATAGTCAGACAAGTACAAGTACAAGGACGAACAGAAACAAATACAAATAACTTCGATTTAATGGAAATGAAAGTAAATATGGAATGAGGCATGGAACAGTAATCAATAGAAAACAAACAAGTAGGGTAACTCTTGCTCCCACACGAAAACATCACTCCAAAGGAATGCTGATTACGACACCGAATCGCCTAGCAGACATGACAGCACAGAGCACACAGAACAAACAAGGAAACCCCCCAAAAAGGATGTTCCAAGCTTGCCCATATACTCAATAAATAAATGAGAAAATAAAGTATCAGAACGACGGCAACCGACAGCCTACCAAAAGATTTTTTTCTGAAAAGTGTGTGTGTGTGTGTGTGTGTGTGTGTGTGTGTGTGTGTGTGTGGTGAAGGTGGTAGATGGTGGGTCTGGAATGTTCACTAAATAGCCCGCCCACACCCTTTATTATACACTACTCCCACCTTGTCCCCCTGTTTTTCTCTCATTCACCCCCCCCCCCCCCCCAATGTCCAGCTGCATCGAGCACCTGTTGTTTGCCGTGCTGTTTTGCAGTTGGGACAGAACATGGCGCTCCAAACTGATCCATTCTATTCGTTCCCTGGCACTCTGTGTGGCACGGTGCCAGACACATTTCCCGATCATTTGGGCGGCCTTACAGACATTCACCAACTGTTCATGTTGGGCCAACTACTTCAGATGCCGGATCAGAACGCGTGAGTACACCTTGCGTTGTGATGGATGCTAGACAGAGATGTACAGAGTGTAGCTACATTGTGACAAATGGAGTACAGGGAGATGGACAGAGCAGAGCTGGCATTGTGACAGTTGGAGTATAGGGAGATGGACAGAGCAGAGCTAGCATTGTGACAGGCAGAGTACAGTGAGATGGACAGAGCAGAGCTAGCATTGTGACAGTTGGAGTACAGAGAGATGGACAGAGCAGAGCTAGCATTGTGACAGTTGGAGGTACAGGAGATGGACAGAGCAGAGCTAGCGTTGTGACAGGTGGAGTACAGGGAGATGGACTGAGCAGAGCTAGCATTGTGACAGGCGAGTACAGGGAGATGGACCGAGCAGAGTAGCATTGTGACAGGTGGACCAGGGAGATGGACAGAGCAGAGCTAGCATTGTGACAGGTGGAGTACAGGGAGATGGTCAGAGAGAGCTAGCATTGTGACAGTTGGAGTACAGGGAGATGGACAGAGCAGAGCTAGCATTGTGACAGGTGGAGTACAGGGAGATGGACAGAGCAGAGCTAGCATTGTGACAGGTGGAGTACAGTGAGATGGTCAGAGCAGAGCTAGCATTGTGACAGGTGGAGTACTAGGGAGATGGACAGAGCAGAGCTAGCATTGTGACAGGCGGAGTACAGGGAGATGGACAGAGCAGAGCTAGATTGTGACAGGTGGATACAGTGAGATGGACAGAGCAGAGCTAGCATTGTGACAGGGAGTACAGGGAGATGGACAGAGCAGAGCTAGCATTGTGACAGGTGGAGTACAGGGAGATGGACAGAGCAGAGCTAGCATTGTGACAGGCAGAGTACAGGGAGATGGACAGAGCAGAGCTAGCATTGTGACAGTGGAGTACAGGAGATGGACAGAGCAGAGTGCATTGTGACAGGTGTGACAGGATGACAGAGCAGAGCAGCTTGGCATGGATAAGAGATGCAGAGCTAGCATTGTGACAGGTGGAGTACAGGGGATGGACGAGCAGAGCTAGCATTGTGACAGGCGAGTACAGTGAGATGGACAGAGCAGAGCTAGCATTGTGACAGGTGGAGTACAGGGAGATGGACAGAGCAGAGCTAGCATTGTGACAGGAGAGTACAGGAGATGGACAGAGCAGAGCTAGCATTGTGACAGGTGGAGTACAGGGAGATGGACAGAGCAGAGCTAGCATTGTGACAGTGGAGTACAGGAGATGGACAGAGCAGAGCTACATTGTGACAGGGAGTACAGGGAGATGGACAGAGCAGAGTAGCTTGTGACAGGTGAGTACAGGAGATGGACAGAGCAGAGCTAGCATTGTGACAGGCAGTACAGGAGATGGACAGAGCAGAGTAGCATTGTGACAGGTGAGTACGGGAGATGGACAGAGCAGAGCTGCATTGTGACAGGTGGAGTACAGGGAGATGGCAGAGAGAGCTAGCATTGTGACAGTGAGTACAGGGAGATGGACAGAGCAGAGCTAGCATTGTGACAGGTGGGTACAGGGAGATGGACAGAGCAGAGCTAGCATTGGACAGGTTGGAGTAGAGTGGAAGATGGAGGGATCAGAGCAGAGCTAGCATTGTGACAGGTGGAGTACAGGGAGATGGACAGAGCAGAGCTAGCATTGTGACAGGCGAGTACAGGGAGATGGACGAGCAGAGTAGCATTGTGACAGGTGGACGGGGAGTGGACAGAGCAGAGCTAGCATTGTGACAGGTTGGAGTACAGGAGAGGTCAGAGAGAGCTAGATTGTGAAGTGGAGTACAGTGAGATGGACAGACAGAGCTAGCATTGTGACAGCAGAGTAGTAGATGGATGCAGAGCAGCTAGCATTGTGACAGGGGAGTACAGGGAGATGGCAGAGCAGAAGCTCATTGTGACAGGAGAGTAAGGAGATGGACAGAGCAGAGCTAGCATTGTGGGACAGGGGAGACGGGGTAGATTGGACAGCAGAGTAGGATGGACAGGCAGAGTGCATGGCGGTGAGTACAAGAGCAGAGTACAGTGGAGAGAGAGGAGAGAGAGCAGGTGCATGTGACAGGGAGTAGGGAGATACGAGCAGACTAGCATTGGACAGGGGGTACAGGAGAGCGACAGTGAGAGCTGCATTGTGACAGGAGGACAGGAGCATGACATGGCAGAGCTAGAGTACAGGGGTACAGGAGGCTAGATGACAGGCGAGTACAGTGAGAGGAAGGCAGAGCAGCAATTGTGACAGGAGTACAGGAGAGGACAGAGCAGAGCTAGCATTGTGAAGGTGGAGACAGGGAGTGGAAAGAGAGCGAGGACAGTTGTGAAGGGTACAGGGAGATGGACAAGAGCTAGCTTGTGACAGGTGGGTACGGGAGATGGCGAGCAGAGCTAGCATTGTGACAGGGAGTACAGGAGATGGACGAGCAGATACATTGGCAGGTGGGACGGGAGAGGCAGGCAGAGCTAGCAGTGGACAGGTGGAGACAGTGGAATGGTCAGAGAGGCAGCATTGTGACAGTTGATACGGGAGATGACAGAGCGAGATGTGACAGGGAGTACAGTGAGGACAGAGAGAGTAGATGTGACAGGGAGTACAGGAGATGGAGACAGAGAGCATTGGACAGGATAGGAGATGGAAGAGAGACAGATGGACAGGGAGCAGGAGATGGACAGAAAGAGATGGACAGGGGAGTACAGGGAGATGACAGAGGAGAGCTAGCATTGTGACAGGGAGTACAGGAGATGGACAGAGCAGAGTAGCATTGTGACAGGTGGAGTACAGGAGATGGACGAGCAGAGCTAGCATTGTGACAGGCAAGTATAGGGAGATGGACAGAGCAGAGCTAGCATTGTGACAGCAGAGTACAGTGAGATGGACAGAGCAGAGCTAGCATTGTGAAGTGGAGTACGAGAGATGGACAGAGCAGAGCTAGCATTGTGAAGTTGGAGTACAGGGAGATGGACAGAGCAGAGCTAGCGTTGTGACAGTGGAGTACAGGAGATGGACTGAGCAGAGCTAGCATTGTACAGGCAGAGTACAGAGATGGCCGAGCAGAGTAGCATTGTGACAGTGGACGGGGAGATGGACAAGCAGAGCTAGCATTGGACAGGTGGATACAGGAGATGGTCGAGAAGAGCTAGCATTGTGACAGTTGGAGTACAGGAGATGGACAGAGCAGAGCATGAATGGAAGGTGGAGCACAGTGTGATGGACAGGGGCAGAAGCTAGCATTGTGACAGGGAGTACAGGAAGATGGTCAGAGCAGGAGGCAGCATTGTGACAGGTGGATACAGGAGATGGAAGAGCAAGCTAGCATTGTGACAGGCGAGTACAGGAGATGGACAGAGCAAGTAGCATTGTGACAGGGAGTACAGGGATGGACAGAGCAGAGTAGCATGGTGACCGGTGGAGTACAGGAGATGGACAGAGCAGAGCTAGCATGTGACAGGTGGAGTACAGGGAGATGGAAGAGCAGAGCTAGCATTGTGACAGTGGAGTACAGGGAGATGGACAGAGAGAGTAGCATTGTGACAGGCAGAGTACAGTGAGATGGACGAGCAGAGCTAGCATTGTGACAGGTGGAGTACAGGGAGATGGACAGAGCAGAGCTAGCATTGTGACAGGCAAGTATAGGGAGATGGACAAGCAGAGCTAGCATTGTGACAGGCAGAGTACAGTGAGATGGACAGAGCAGAGCTAGCATTGTGACAGTTGGAGTACGAGAGATGGACAGAGCAGAGCTAGCATTGTGACAGTTGGAGTACAGGGAGATGGACAGAGCAGAGCTACGTTTGACAGGTGGAGTACAGGAGATGGACTGAGCAGAGCTAGCATTGTGACAGGGAGTACAGGGAGATGGACCGAGCAGAGTAGCATTGTGACAGGTGGACCGGGAGATGGACAGAGCAGAGCTAGCATTGTGACAGGTGGAGTACAGGGAGATGGTCAGGAGGAGATGGCAGTGGAGTACAGGGAGTGGACAGAGCAGAGCACATGTACAGGAGCGGAGATGGACGGCAGGTAATTGTGAAGGTGGGAGGGAGATGCAAGCAACTAGCATTGTGACAGGGGGTACGGGATGGACAGAGAGATAATGTGACAGGCGAGTACAGGGAATGACAGAGCAGAGCAGCATGTGACGTGACGGATGGACAAGCAACAGATTGTGACAGTTGAGTACAGGAGATGGTCAGAGCAAGCTAGATTGTGAAGGCGAGTACGGAGATGGACAGACAGATAGCATTGGACGGCAGAGTACAAGGAGATGGACAAGCAGAGCTAGATTGTGACAGGGAGTACAGGAGATGGAAGAGCAGAGCTAGCATTTGACAGCAGAGTAAGGGAGATGGACAGAGCAGAGCTAGCATTGTGACAGGTGGGTACAGGGAGTGACAGAGCAGAGCTGCATTGTGACAGGCGAGTAAGGGAGATGGACAGAGCAGAGTAGCATTGTGACAGGGGACAGGATGGACAGAGCAGAGCTAGCATTTGACAGTGGGTATAGGAGATGGACAGAGCAGAGCTAGCATTGTGACAGGTGGAGTACAGGGAATGGACAGAGAGAGCTAGCATTTACAGTGGAGTACAGTGAGATGGCGAGCAAGCTAGCATGTGACAGGGGAGTACAGGGAGATGGACAGAGCAACTAGCATTGTGACAGGCAGAGTATAGGGATGGACAGAGCAGAGCTAGCATTGTGACAGGGAGTACAGTGAGTGGACAGAGCAGAGCTAGCATTGTGACAGGGAGTACAGGGAGATGGACAGAGCAGAGCTAGCATTGTGACAGTGGAGTACAGGGAATGGACAGAGCAGAGCTAGCTTTGACAGGGAGTAAGGAGATGGACGAGCAGAGCTAGCATTTGACAGGCGAGTACAGGGAGATGGACGAGCAGAGTAGCATTGTGACAGGTGGACCGGATGGACAGAGCAGAGCTACATTGTGACAGTGGAGTACAGGGAGATGGCAGAGAGAGCTAGCATTGTGACAGTGGAGTACAGGGAGATGGACAGAGCAGAGCTAGCATGTGACAGTGGAGTACAGGGAGATGGCAGAGCAAGCTAGCATGTGACAGGGGAGTACAGGAGATGGCAGAGCAGACTAGCATTGTGCAGGAGATAGGGAGATGGACAGAGCAGAGCTAGCATTGTGACAGGTGGAGTACAGGGATGGACAGAGCAGAGTAGCATTGTGACAGGCAGAGTACAGGAGATGGACAGAGCAGAGCTACATTGTGACAGGTGGAGTACAGGGAGATGGACAGAGCAGAGCAGCATTGGACAGGGAGTCAGGGAGATGGACAGAGCAGAGGTAGCATTGTGACAGGGAGTACAGGGAGATGGACAGAGCAGAGTAGCATTGTGACAGGGAGTACAGGAGATGGACAGAGCAGAGCTAGCATTGTGACAGGTGGGTACAGGGAGATGGACGAGCAGAGCTAGCATTGTGACAGGCAGAGTATAGGGAGATGGACAGAGCAGAGCTAGCATTGTGACAGGCAGGTACAGTGAGATGGACAGAGCAGAGCTAGCATTGTGACAGTTGGAGTACAGGAGAAGGACAGAGCAGAGTAGCATTGTGACAGTTGGAGTAAGGGAATGGACAGAGCAGAGCTAGCGTTTGACGGTGAGTACATGATGGACTGAGCAAGCTAGCATTGTGACAGGCAGAGTACAGGGAGATGGACCGAGCAGAGTAGCATGTGCAGGGACCGGGGAGAGGACAGAGCAGAGCAGCATTGTGACAGGTGGAGTACAGGGAGATGGTCAGAGAAGAGCTAGCATTGTGACAGTTGGAGTACAGGGAGATGGACAGAGCAGAGCTAGCATTGTGACAGGTGGAGTACAGGAGATGGACAGAGCAGAGCTAGCATTGTGACAGTGGAGTACAGGAGATGGTCAGAGCAGAGCTAGCATTGTGACAGTGGGAGTACAGGGAGATGGACAGAGCAGAGCTAGCATTGTGACAGTTGGAGTACAGGGAGATGGACAGAGCAGAGCTAGCATTGTGACAGGCAGAGTACAGTGAGATGGACAGAGCAGAGCTAGCATTGTGGACAGGTGGAGTACAGGTGAGTGGACAGAGCAGAGCTAGCATTGGACAGGTGGAGTACAGGGAGATGGACAGAGCAGAGCAGCATTGTGACAGGTGAGTACAGGGAGATGGACAGAGCAGAGCTAGCATTGTGACAGGCAGAGTACAGTGAGATGGACAGAGCAAGCTAGCATTGTGACAGGTGGAGTACAGGGAGATGGACAGAGCAGAGCTAGCATTGTGACAGGCAGAGTATAGAGGGAGATGGACAGAACAGAGCTAGCATTGTGACAGGCAGGAGTACAGTGAGATGGACAGAGCAGCGCTAGCATTGTGACAGTTGGAGTACTGAGAGATGGACAGAGCAGAGCTAGCATTGTGACAGCTGGAGTGCAGGGAGATGGACAGAGCAGAGCTAACGTTGTGACAGGTGGAATACAGGGAGATGGACTGAGCAGAGCTAGCATGTGGACAGGCAGAGTACAGGGAGATGGACCGAGCAGAAGTAGCATTGTGACAGGTGGACCGGTGAGATTGGACAGAGCAGAGCTAGCATTGTGACAGGTGGTAGTACAGGGAGATGGTCAGAGAAGAGCTAGCATTGTGACAGTTGGAGTACAGGGAGATGGACAGAGCAGAGCTAGCATTGTGGCAGGTGGAGCACAGGGAGATGGACAGAGCAGAACTAGCATTGGACAGGTGGAGTACAGTGAGATGGTCAGAGCATAGCTAGCATTGTGACAGGCGGAGTACAGGGAGATGGACAGAGCGAACTAACATTGTGACAGGCAGAGTACAGGGAGATGGACAGAGCAGAATAGCATTGTGACAGGTGGAGTACAGTGAGATGGACAGAGCATTGCTAGCATTGTGACAGGTGGAGTACAGTGAGATGGACAGAGCAGAGCTAGCAATGTGACAGGTGGAGTACAGGGAGATGGACAGAGCAGAGCTAGCATTGTGGACAGGTGGAAGTACAGGAGATCGACAGAGGAGAGCTAGCATTGTGACAGGCAGAGTACGTGAGATGGACAGAGCAGAGCTAGCATTGTGGACAGGTGGAGTACAGGGAGGTGGACAGAGCAGAGGCTAGCATTGTGACAGGCACAGTATAGGGAGATGGACAGAGCAGAGCTAGCATTGTGACAGGCAGAGTACAGTGAGATGGACAGAGCAGAGCTAGCATTGTGACAGTTGGAGTACTGAGAGATGGACAGAGCAGAGCTAGCATTGTGACAGTTGGAGTACAGGGAGATGGACAAGCAGAGCAGGGCAGATGCGCAAAATGTAACTAGCATTGTAACGGATGGAGAACAGAGATGAACGTAGTAACGCTTACGTTATGACAGATGCAGAAATACACAGAGAACAGTTAACATTTTTGCGGCCAGTGGACTGTAAGATGTACTTACTATATATTACGTTGTAGTAGGTGGTGTACAGAAAAAGTGTACGGGGTATGGCTTACTTTGTGGCAGGTGGTGAAGATGTACTCGTTATGGCTAACATTGTAAGCGGTAGTGAATAGAGGGATTTACCCGGCGTAGCTAACATTGTTACAAGCGTTCGCCCGACAGATTTATAGATTACAGACAGCCAATACTATAGTAGGTAGGAGACAAACAGAGGTACAGGGAATGACTAATGCTGTCAGGTACACATAGAGCAATGGACATTGTGACAGTTAGATATATGGAGCATCGCGTATAGTGTACCAGGTGTTGGACGACAATTGCACACAGTATTGCAAAGATCATGGCAGTTGATGAACAGAAAGATATATCGAGTATAGACACCATTTTTACACGTGGTGGACTGTATTGTATTGTACTGTACCATTGTGTATTTCATTGTGTTGAATTGTATCGCGTTGCGTCGCATTTTATCCATTTCCATTGTGTCGCGTTGCGTTGTGCTGCCTTGAATGACGCTGCGTCGTATTATATTGCAGTGTATTGTATGGTGCAATATTCTATTGCATTTCACAGTATTGTATTGTATTCGATTGCATTGCATTACATCGACATTGCATTGACTATATTGTGTTTTGTTGCATTTTTGTATTGTGTGACATTGCGTTATGTTGTATTATGTTACTTTGTGTTCCTTTGTGTAGTGTAGTGTAGTGTAGTGTAGTGTAGTGTAGTGTAGTGTAGTGTAGTGTAGTGTGTGTTGTGTTGTGTTGTGTTGTGTTGTGTTGTGTTGTGTTGTGTTGTGTTGCGTTGCGTTGCGTTGCGTTGCGTTTCGCTGCGCTGCGCTGCGCTGTGGTGTGGTGTGGTGTGGTGTGTTGTGTTGTGTTGTGTTGCACTAAATTGCATTGCATTGCACTGGGTTATGCTCCATTGTATTAATGTATTGTAATATAATGCACTGCATTGTATAATATTGTATTGCATTGTTACTTGCAACAATATGATCGCTGCATAATTCTGACTTCTCTTCACAGGAATACTACGCGGCCACCCATAGCACGTCCCCACCCATAGATTATTAAATGACGGGATACATTGTTGTTGATCTATCATGGTGAAGCACGGCACACAGATTGTTTTGTGGCTGGATACATCGTTTTTAACCGATCATCGTGAGGTTTTCTTTTGGTGTTAAGTGTATTGTTGTTGACCGACTATGTTATATCTTGACCTTTCACAGTCGATGTTCCGACAGAATTTCCACACAGACATGCCCCTTGATGCTCAGGGTTCTTTTAGCTGCGCAGAAAACACAGCTGCACAGGTGATCTCAGTGTATTGTTTAGTCCAAAAGACAAGCGCTCAGATCATCACCCCGTAAGGAGAAGAGGTGAAGAGAAAAAAAAGAACGAACAAACAAACGCCGTGAACACGACACAAAGCGGACGACAGCGTTATCCGCTACGACTTATTTCCCCGTACATATCACTCATTGTCTTGATAGCTGATCAGTTCAGGAACAAGAGTGAAAGAGTGGTCAGAGTTCCAAAGCATACTGGCCAAACGGCAGGGAACGTTCAGAAATTCACCGTGTCTGGAGTGCTGCATGACGGTAGGCGAGGCGTATCCCTCTATTTCCGCCGAGTTCATCTTTCCTGAACAGAGTCAGGCACCCGTATACTGCTGGGTAGACAGGGTTTTCAAGCCGAGAAAAATCCCACCTTACAGGTGGTTTGAACTGATGACAGTCAACTCTGCAGGTAAATACTGTAATTTACTATTGTGTCCTCTAAACACTACGGAAGTGGGGATCAGGGGATGAACGTTTAGATTAGTGGTGGTTGTGATGACGAGAGAGAGAGAGAGAGAGAGAGAGAGGAGAGAGAGAGAGAGAGAGAGACAGAGAGAGAGACAGAGACAGAGACAGAGACAGAGACAGAGACAGACAGACAGACAGACAGAGACAGAGATACACACACACACACACACACACACACGCGCGCGCGCGCGCGCGCGCGCGCGCGCACACACACACACACACACAGAGAGAGAGAGAGAGAGAGTAATAAAAAAGATATAATGTGTGTGTGCAGTGACCACTGCCGAAGTGCCATGCAGCTTGTCGAATCGAACGAGTGCTATTACAACTATGAGCTTCTGGCCGCTATGGTTGAGAGGTGTGAGCCATACATCAGGTCAAAGGCTGTGGTCTGTTACCAAAAGAATGGAGGCACAACGGTACAAGAGGTTCTGGACTACTGCATGCAGATTTCATGTGCAGATTCAAACCAAAAAATTGTGGCACAGTTTTGGATATTCGAACTCAACCAAAAATGTCCAGTCTCTCCTCGTTAAGAATCATATTCCATGGCAAAACATAACGCACATATACAAGCACACCCACGCACGCACTCACAAACGCATACACACACACACACACACACACACACACACACACACACACACACACACACACACCCGCGCGAGCGCGCACGCGCGTGCGCGAATTTACTGATGTCGGTTTAAATGCCATGCATATCACAAGGAGTTCACTGATGTGGGTTCCAATGTCATTCACGTCACAAGAAGTTTACTGATGTAGGTTGGAAAGCCATTCACTGAAGTTCACTGATGTAGGTTGGAAAGCCATTCACTGAAGTTTACTGATGTAGGTCGGAAAGCCATTCACTGAAGTTCACTGATGTGCGTTCCAATGTTACTCACTTCATGGGGAGTTTATTGATGTAGGTTCAAATGTCATTCCCGTCACAAGAAGTTTACTGATGTAGGTTGGAAAGCCATTCACTGAAGTTCACTGATGTGCGTTCCAACGTTACTCACTTCACGGGGAGTTTATTGATGTAGGTTCAAATGTCATTCAATTTATACGGAGTTTACTTGATTTGGTTGAATTATCATTCACTTCAAAAGACCAGTCTCTATTGTAATTGATCCATGACGTTTATGGATATTTCTTGGGGTCGGTTCAAAGGTCATTCACTTCACGAGGAGTCTACCGATGGGGGTTCATACATCATTCACTTCACAAGGAGTTTGCAGACGCGAGTAAAGGTCATTGACTCTACGACGTGGAAACTGATGTGGGTTACAATGTCATTCACTTCACGAGGTCATTATTGATGTGGGTTTAGATTTAATTCCTTCACGAAGTGATTCCTGATGTGGGTTCCAGGGTCATTCACTTCACGAGGTCATTATTGATGAGGATTCCAATGTCATTCACTTCACGAGGTCATTACTGATGTGGGTTACAGTGTCATTCACTTCACGAGGTCATTACTGATGAGGGTTCCAATGTCATTCACTTCACGAGGTCATTACTGATGAGGGTTCCAATGTCATTCACTTCACGAGGTCATTACTGATGTGGGTTACAGTGTCATTTACTTCATGAGGTCATTACTGATGTGGGCTACAGTGTCATTCACTTCATGATGTCATTACTGATGTGGGTTCCAATGTCGCTCACTTCATGAGGTCATTACTGATGAGGGTTCTAATGTCATTCACTTCATGAGGTCATTACTGATGAGGGTTCTAATGTCATTCACTTCATGAGGTCATTACTGATGAGGGTTCTAATGTCATTCACTTCATGAGGTCATTACTGATGTGGGTTACAATGTCATTCACTTCACGAGGTCATTATTGATGTGGGTTTAGATTTAATTCCTTCACGAAGTGATTCCTGATGTGGGTTCCAGGGTCATTCACTTCACGAGGTCATTATTGATGAGGATTCCAATGTCATTCACTTCACGAGGTCATTACTGATGTGGGTTACAGTGTCATTCACTTCACGAGGTCATTACTGATGAGGGTTCCAATGTCATTCACTTCACGAGGTCATTACTGATGAGGGTTCCAATGTCATTCACTTCACGAGGTCATTACTGATGTGGGTTACAGTGTCATTTACTTCATGAGGTCATTACTGATGTGGGCTACAGTGTCATTCACTTCATGATGTCATTACTGATGTGGGTTCCAATGTCGCTCACTTCATGAGGTCATTACTGATGAGGGTTCTAATGTCATTCACTTCATGAGGTCATTACTGATGAGGGTTCTAATGTCATTCACTTCACGAGGTCATTACTGATGAGGGTTCTAATGTCATTCACTTCACGAGGTCATTACTGATGAGGGTTCTAATGTCATTCACTTCACGAGGTCATTACTGATGAGGGTTCTAATGTCATTCACTTCACGAGGTCATTACTGATGAGGGTTCTAATGTCATTCACTTCTCGAGGTCATTACTGATGTGGGTTCCGATGTCATTCACTTCATGAAGTCATTACTTATGTGAGTTACAGTGTCATTCACTTCATGAGGTCATTACTGATGTGGGTTACAGTGTCATTCACTTCATGAGGTCATTACTGATGTGGGTTACAGTGTCATTCACTTCTCGAGGTCATTACTGATGTGGGTTCCGATGTCATTCACTTCACGAGGTCATTACTGATGTGGGTTACAGTGTCATTCACTTCATGATGTCATTACTAATGTGGGTTCTGATGTCATTCACTTCATGAGGTCATTACTGTTGTAGGTTCGAATGTCATCCACTTCATGGGGATAATCTTTATTGTAATTCTTTGATCACAACTATGGATATTTATTGGTTTGGGTTTTAATGCCAATTGCTTCAAAACTTCTTTACGTTTCACTTGCTCTGTGCATATAACGTATGTTTACTGCTATCGTTTCAAACTTTATTTACTTTGTGAGTGGATCTGTTTTGTAGTTGTACTGTAATCATTATTGAAATTTACGGATATTGGTTTAATGTTGTTTGCTTCATTACCTTAAACATATTTACGGCTAGATGATCCTTATAGGTATTTACCGTTATATATCCTAATGTCATTTACTTTATAAGCTGATCTGTTTTATAATTATTCTATGATTAATGTGGATAACTACTGAAGCTGATCTATATAGAAATGATTCAATTGCAATGATGAGTATTTTTATGAATTTTAATATCATTTATTTTATAAGTTAATAGATAGTGTAATTGTTCAGTGACGTTTGTGGGTATTTACCGACATGGGATCTAGTCATTTGCTTCTTAAGCTATTTTCTGATCGTGAGTGTTCTACAATAACTGTGGGTATCTACTATCATTGATTCTAATGCTTAAACTTTATGACGAGATTTACATTATAACTGTTTTCTGCTCCTACGCATCTTCACTGGTATGGTCTCACGTGTGATGTATTTCACGAGCTGATATCTACATTTAATTGTTCCAGAGTTGTAATTGAGTTTTACTATTCATAACTGGTGATATAAAACTGTTGTCATTCACTTCATAGAATGTAAGTGTTAATGTCCAAAAAATCACTAGATGTTTTTACAGTCGCTCAGAGTAGTCTTTCAGCTTCACTTGTAACACAAACTTAAAATCGTGCTTTCAGAAACTCTGGTTCCGAAAGGATTCCAGAGTGATTTCACACATCTTTTCAGTCTTGAGCTGGCTGAAACTTCCTCTCAGACAAGGTCTGTTTCAGATGAGAGAGTAAACCAAAACTGCATGAGTCAAGTCAAGACTGCTGGGTGGGTGAGGGAGAACTTGGCAGATGGCTCCTCTGGATGGTTCATGTGATCTTGGATTCATGGCTTATAGCACTGTAACTAAAAGAAAAACGATCGTTTTACCCATACCAGTGGTTGGATGTGGCCGGCAGATGGAATATGAAGCGTCGGACAGTGTTTCTGTGTAATATTGTGTAATACAAGTAGAATATTCCGGCAGAGTATCGACCATACCCGAGTCAAACAAATAACGGGAAAAAGCCTTTTGATATATGAAATCAAGCCACAATATTTCTTTTTCTTTTTTTTTTCCGCTGGCAACACACACACACACACACACACACACACACACACACACACACACACACACACACACACACACACACATATGATGTGGCCTTTATTTGGAAAGCTACGACCCGTTTGACTTCTCCGACTATATCAGAAAGTCATGTACTGCTCCCTGTCTCAAATCTCAAGGGCATTCACTCGGAACATGACGGTCTAATTCCCCTTCCTGTCTTTTTCTCTCTTTTTTTTTGGCAGAAAAGTCGTTGTCCATGGAGCAGTCAAGTTCTTCATGTAAGATCACTACGCAAGCCTTCTTCAACCGTAACGGAATAGTATTTGTTTCGCTTGCTTTCCGACAAAAAAATTCTTGGAAATTCTTTGGCTGCTTTCTTTCCAACCAGCATGTTGTGCATATTCCGGATCGTATCTACAGTACTGACTTTATCAGGCGATTGTTCTACCCTTAAGAATAATTATTCACAAAGTAATACTTCCATGCCACATGCACGGTAGTGTACAAAACGCTGCCAAATAGGTTGAAATTTGTTTACACTGCATTCATATTCTGCCCTTTTTTAACAGAGCATCTCAACTGCATTTATGCTAACATCTTTTTAGTGCAGGATGTTTCATGACATTTTTCTTGGCATGAAATTAATTGATAAATAGATAGATAAATGAATAAATAAATGAATAATAGATGAATAAATAAATGTATGAAAAAATAGAAAACTAATTTAATGAATATAAACAAAATACCTGTCTAAATATTATGTCATTCTCGATTTAAACAGAACGATTTAGAAAGACCCAATTTTTGAACTGAAATAATTTGAAATATTTGTTGCGGCATCACTGATTGCTTTCTGGATAATCCCCTCCCCCATCCTTCCTCTTTACATATTGTCGTCTTTGGTAGTTTCTGGTGTGGTCATCTGGGTTGCACACGTATCATTTGCACAGAATAAAAGGGGAAAAAACGAGTATCACGTGTGTCTTGCTTTTTTCATTGTGCTTCTTCTTATCTTATGTGGTCACTGAAACTAAAAGAATGCGCAGAATCTCTCTCTCTCTCTCTCTCTCTCTCTCTCTCTCTCTCCTCTCTCTCTCTCTCCTCATGTGTGTGTGTGTGTGTGTGTGTGTGTGTGTGTGTGTGTGTGTGTGTGTGTGTGTGTGTGTGTGAAAAGAGAGAGAACGAGAGACTTCAGACCTCAGACTTTCATTTTCCTCACCTTGCATACACAATGGACATACCAAGTCATGGTGTCTATGTTGTCTGCATCTTACGTTATGAGTCCTTATGTCAGAAACATCAACTCTGAATCTAGCGATTGATCTTTTCAGATGCATATCCAAATCAAAATTCAAATAAGCCTGAGTACAACGAAAACTAGAATAATTTCTGTACAATTCGTAACGTCCACTATTTTGTACATGATCGTCCCACATTTGTCATTGTCATGTGATGTAGCCTCACATGGCGACATGTGACGTTCCATCGCGTACGCCCTTATTTGTTATAAAGCATTTCCCTAGGTAGGGAAGAGAAAAGGTAAAAGAAACAATAATTCACGTGGCCTGACCAGTGTGATCGGTGTCGCTGGTGGCTATTAAAACAGTTCAGTGAATGGACGGACGTTGTCCATTGGTCAGCAACCATGGGCTGGTAATGCGTAGAGTTAGACGAGTACTCACTGAATGTGTACTCAAAAAGAGCGCAGGAGGGAAAAATAAGGAATAGGAAGGAGATGGCTTGGGGACACTGACCGGACAGGTTGTTTGAAGAACGAGTTCCACCTGCAATTCACCATTACCAGGTGAGGTATAGACAGATGGGGAGAGAAGAAAAAGAGAGTTAAGAAAAGGGAAAAAGGGAAAAGAATTTATCATTATTCAGATTTTGAAATAGATTACTTACACGGACTTCATTCATGTTTCAGCCCTTCCCGGTGCTGTGGCAGTACCGGTAGTGGTACAGGCAACTGTGGCAGTTGTGTGACAACAGTGCTGTGGCAACACCTAAGTGCGAAGAGGTCGACGACTGCCGGAGTCATGAGAAGATTTAAAGAATCTGTCATGTTGTCCCACAATGAATGTTAAATGTCCCCCCTTAGATTGGAACTCACTTGATATTCCTATATTTTAAGCCATCTTTTTGATTCTTCTTTGAAAGTATAAATATTGATTCTCCAGTGAGGAGATAGACAGATGGGGAGAAAAAAAAGAGAGTTAAGAAAAGGGAAAAAGGGAAAAGAATTTATCATTATTCAGATTTTGAAACAGATTACTTACACGGACTTCATTCGTGTTTCAGCCCTTCCCGGTGCCTTGGCAGCACCAGTAACGGACTAGGCGACTGAGGCAGTCGCAGAAGTAGTTGACCTCCAGTGCTGCGGCAGCACCTAATTGTGAAGAAGACTGCAACAGTCGTGAGAGAAGATTTAAAGAATTTATCATGTTGACCCACAAAGATTGGTGATTGTTCCCCTGGGTCAGAATTCAACTACTAGCCATCTTTGACTCTTCGTTAGAAAATGTATGAATTGTTTCTCCAGTGAGGAGGAGAAACCATTAAAAGATGTATTTCTGAATTATGTATAATGAGATGAAAAGATGTATTCTTGAATTATGTATAATAAGATGAAAAGATGTATTCGTGAATTATTATGTATAATGAGATGAAGTTTGGTCCCAGCTAGTGGATCTGTGGAATGTCTGTACCTCCACTGGAGAGGAGGAATGAAAAATAATTCTTAGAAACAAACCAGTTGAAAGATTTGAAAAGTTGATTATTGTTTAGTAAATTATTCCCTGGAGAGGAGTGGGAGAAGAAGAGTTATTGTAGTGCGCCTTCTGGTTGTTTGGAGAGATTGTGTGTGCACGGAGTGAATGATGGGCTGAGTGCGGGCATGCATTTATGCACAGTGTGACAGTCATCTACGGTCAATCAGCCTTTGTCTGAAAACATGAACAAACTGGCTTTGATTTCCAACACCTTGTGACAGCCAGACATCCCCAAATCTGTGCTTACACAGAAACAGACGTACATTTGAAACCCAGTTTGTTTTATCCTTTACATCCAATTCGACCAACATTTCATAAGACTCACGAGGCAATCTATAATGCTCCATGTGTAAAAGCTTTAACCAATACCGAACATATTTAATGGCTGAGTAATGAACAGTGGATATCTATTGGTCTTCCCATAACCACATCATTAGAAATCCGCCTGTTAAAACCTAGAAACCTCTTCAAAACAAATACATGTACTGCCTCACAATGAACAACGGCATTATCCAAACCCCAAATTTCAGCCCCATACATCAAAACAAACTGTATTTGGGAATCATATATTTTTTAATATAGCTCGAGTGAATTCTTATTCAAAGCAATTAATCTCCTCATGACACATATTAAATCATTTTTTGCCCTACATGCAACATTTTTACAGGCAAAGGTAAAACTTAAGCTTGTAGAAAAATAGATCCCTAAATATTTATACACATTCAGCACAGGTATAGTAAGTCCGTCATACATCCATCTTTCCCTCGCTGCCAAATAACCTCCCTTTCAAAACACCACACTGTTGCTTTTATTCATGTTTACTTTCAACTCTAATGAAGCGGCGGCCCTGCTCAGATTATTTAGCTGATGCTATAAGCCAACTATCGTTTCTGAAACCTAAACACTATCTACTAATAGTAGGATAAATAATTCTAAGACATCTTCTGGAAATTGTCCACCATGAAAGTCATTATTGATAACTTCAATAGCAAGCTCATTAATGAATATAGAAAACAGCACAGGACTACAAACACATCACCTTGCCTTACCCCAGCAAAACAACTAATATAATCTGTCAGATTGGAACCATTTCTTACCCTAGTCTTAACAACTTTGTACATGGCTCCATTACAAATAATTTCCTCTTGATACCATTTTAATAATATACTCCATAAAACCTTTCTATTGATGGAGTCAAAGGCTTTTTCAAAGTCATTGAACGCAACATAAAATTTATAATTTAATGAAAATTGTTTCTGAACAAACGCAAGAAGAGTAAACATACGGTCGATAGTAGAGTAACCCTTTCTGAACGCAGTCTGATGCTCTCCAGTGATATTATTAGATTCAATCCATTCTTGCAATCTGTTGTTAACATCAGTACTGCACACCTTACTGCTAACGTCAACCAAAGAGATACCCCTGTAGTTATTAGGGTTATCTACGTCGCCTTTCTTGCATAAGGGCAAAGTTACAGACTCTGTCCAGTTTTCTAGGAAGATGCCCTCATCAAAAGTTCTATTGAAAAGAGCTAGTAAAAAGTCAACAACTTGAGGTCCAGCTTACTTCAATAGTTCACCAATTTTCCGCATGGCAAATGTAATTTCTTGTTTCAAAATGAGACGATTGAAATACTCATCTTCTCCCTCATCGATAACAACAGAAAGTTCATCATCACTTAAGATATTTTTACGTAACAAATGTTTAAAGTGCTTATATCATGTATCCAAGGAGATATTATTCTTACTATGTTTTCCTTTTAATGAAGCTCTTTCAAATGTTTTCCAAAACTCCTTCAGGTTTTTATCTAACATTTTCTTCTTCTGCTTTTGAAGGTTTTTGTATTCTGTCCCCGCAGTAACATACTCACTTCTGTTGCCACCGTCCAAAGTACGAAACATATTCTCAACAATTTAACGAATTTCTTTTCATTACTAAACAGTCACTGTCAAACCGATCTTCCTTTTTACACCGTTTCTTATTGTCACACGCTTTTTCATACATTCACCACTGTCTTTAATACAATCATTAAACAAATCTAAAGCTTTATTTACATCAACATTGATCAGTTCTAAAGCCCCATTTAATTTTGCACACATTTCTGCTTTACACAAATTAGCTCTGTAAGTCAAATCATAATCATCATTCCGTACAAACTTATCGAATACAGTCGCCTCAACATTCTCCGTTGATCTATTACTGCTTTTTGTTGTGAATTCAATGTGAAATTGAATAGGTAAATGATCGGATTTGATAAGTTCCGAAACAAACAAATAACATGAATCACAAAAAGTGGAGAAAATATCTTCAGATACGAGGAAATAATTATTAACGCTGCTCCCGCTGTCTGTAATGTATGTATAGCAACCATTGTGGTCGCCCTGACATACACAATTCATAACATACAGCTCAAAAGCAACGCACAGATTTATCAATAATCGATCTGTGCAAGATAGCTGGTTTTTTTGTTTGCAAACAGGAATCGAAAACATCAGTAGACAAGTCAGGAGAAACATTTGCCGTCCTGCTGTTCGGATTGCCATACAGTAACATATCAATGTCACCAAGTGAACACTAGCAGTCAGCCAAACACTCTTCCAGCATGAAAAGACCATTATCAGGCTGTGTATATGTACAGACAAAAGCAATATTTTTTAGTGTCCCCAAAAGCGATTTTTCAATTAAATAAGACACACACGTTAGAGCAATCAACTTCTACATATATGAAGGGAACAAATGCTTGTTTTATTAAACAAATGAGTCCTCCAGATCGTCTCCATTGATGACAGAGTTTTACAGCAGCTTTAATGAAGGCTTTATACCCAAAAAGTATGTCCATGCTAAATGTTTCAACGAACGTTTCTCCAAAGCATATCAAGTCAAAACCACAGGTATAGGAAATAATGCATTGTCAAAAACCTTTGAGAGTAAACCATTCACATTCCAAGAAAGAAACGTGAACACTTTATTATTACATACGTGTACATCCAGACCCAGGTTGCCAGAATGACTATGATCATTATCAAGTGCACCGTTTTCCATACATGCATTAATATCACTATCTACATCATTATACTAGAAAAATATTATCATTCAAATCGCTATCATTGATACTGTCATACAAATTCAAGCATCCTCCAGTGCCATCGGTCACACCATCCACAACACTGTCGTCAAAAACACGTGCAAAGCGGCTACTGCTACGCGTGACAGATCCGGAACGGCCAGCCTTTCCACCGGTGTCAAGTTCTTTTTTCTCCCTCTTGAATTAACATCTTTATCATCGCAAGAGGTTAATGATATAATTGAACGTGTTGTCAGACCATTTAGGGAATTTACTATACATGAAATGCACACCGTGCCAGCCCGATGAATAACCAACACCCAAATGAATTTGCAAAATTTCTAAAAATGTTTAAGGCATCTTCTTGTTCTTCCCTTGTTTTCATTGAAGCCAGCTATCCACCCGCTAATTTGTAATGATAAGAACCAGCAATAATAGTCACGTCTTCATGTAATGTGATTACCTTGAAACATTTGTTTCGCGAAGCCGCCAAACCTGTGCAGTCAGGACTGCTGGAAGGACAGTGTTCTGTTTCATCCCGGCCGTCTTCACACTCTGGCTTCAGGTTACAGTGTAGATGATCCTAATATTTAGAGTACATGATCACAGAACAGTTGAACAATCGTGAAAGCTGACGTGGCACCCGGAGTATGCTGAATTCGTAGGTAGGGCGTAGAAAAGATGTTGGCTGGTGTGAAATACATGCACAGGCCGCTCACTTGTTTCCATTGTATTCAATTTTTGGTAAGTCAATACCAGAGAGAGAGAGAGAGAGAGAGAGAGAGAGAGAGAGAGAGATGGCGGGTGTGTGTGTTGAGAAACGAAATGGTGGCAGGAAAGGAAGTGTTGTTAATTTGAAGACAAATAATACACAATCTGAATGAAAACTCTGAAATGTCTGTTGTAGAAATCCCCATACATCTAGGTGCTATAATATTCATCTACATAACTGAATCACATGATCCTTTTGTGACTAAACAAACAAACAGAAGACTGGTATTTCGTTCTCATGATGATCACTCACAAAAAAAAAATATGGACCACAGTAGACGGAAGAGAGCGGAAAGAAACTTCACTGTTCGACGTTTCTCCAGGAAGAGTTACCTGAAGTCAAGAGACAGCTAGGGGAGACGTAAGGGGGGGGGGGGGGGGGGGGGAGGAAGGGGAGAACGAGGAGGGGAGGGGGTAGAGAGCAACAGCAATAGGCTGAAATAGCAGTTAACACAAAACGATAGGTGATGGGGTGAGAGGGATCAGTGAAAGATAAAACAATGGGCAGAAGCAACGGGGGTGGAGAAATGCAAGGCTCGGGAAAGGTCAAATGATGGGGGGCGGGTGGGGGGTGGGGGTGGGTGGGTGGGGGGGGGTGGTCATCAAAACATTTTACTTAAAATTTTACTGTTGGGGTAAGTGAATGTGGTGACATGGTGAATGGAATAGAAAGGACAGACTTACATCCCCACCCCCCCACCCCCACTCCCGTTTTTTTTGTTTTTTTAAATTAAATCTGTCCTTTCTATTCCATTCATTATGCCACCACATTCATTTACCCCAACGATAAAATTTTAAGAAAAATGTTTTGATGACCACCCCCTCCCCCCCACCCCCCCCCCCCCCCCGCCATGTTGTTTTTGTTGTTGTTGTTGTTGTTGTTTTGGTTTGTTTATGTGTTTGGTTCCTTGTTTAGTTTGTACTGATGATTTATACTCCCACTCCAACCCCCTCTGGACACCATCTTTGTTACCCCCCCCAACTCCCCCACACACCCCACACCCCTCAAAATCCCCCCACCCCCACCCACCCGCCATCTTCTCTCCCGGCAACCAAGACTTACTCATAGTCACCCTGACACTCTCAACCCCTTCCCACCCACCCCCCTCCCCCTTCACCGCATCTAAGCCACTTCCTCCCCGACCTCTTTCAACCCCTATACCACCTGTTGTCATTGGACTGCCCACGGAATAAATCCCCACCAACACCATACTTCATCTTCCTCCTGTTTAAACGGCTCTTCAGTTAATGACATTTTCTATATTTGGAAGAAAA
>CM065719.1:74746251-74768751 GCA_033310375.1 Conus canariensis | reverse complement strand
CTGTGTGGTCCCAGTCTTCCCAACTGAGTCCGCAGCAAACTCAGCTCTGGGTAGGAGCCGGTCGGGGCAGAAAAACCCACATGACTCTGATGGGATTCGAACCCACGACCTCCCAGCTGGGAGTCCGCGACGCTAACCACTTCGCCATGGCGGCTGGTGATATAAAGTTTTCTGTAATAAAGATCTGTGAGCAATTCTTGCACGTTTTAAAAAGATCTGCTTTGATACGGATTTTGTTTCTTTATTTGCTTAGTTTCTTTTTTTTCATTTATCTATCCACCGTGTAAGGAACGCCATCATCAGGCCTTTCATGTTCAGCTGCGCTACAAACAACATGAACTGAATTGGTTGTGGTACTGGTAGTCCACCCATGGCACGTATAGAAGCTCGCCTATATGTCTGTGTGATATTCTCAATACCACAGGGAACAAAGACAGTCAAACGAACTTCCAAACAGGCCAGCAAAGGGCAGAGAAGGAAAACGTAAGAAACTAATATAAAAGAAACGTAGACTACCCCCAGCCACCAAAACAAAAATCTTTTTTGGTTGCTGACAGATTGATCCCCACACTCTAGTGTGTTTATTCTCCATCGACTGACTGATACTGCTCTTCCTGCTAATATAGGTCAAAACTTATGTCCTGCTGAAAACCTGATACCCAACATGATATAATTTCACGCCACAAGTATACCATGGATCCTGACTCAAGTGGTGGCAATTGACTGACAACAGCGGGCAGCCGCCTTAATCACCAGTAGGAAATTGACATCAGCGAGACACTTCCCCCACTCTACTCGGGCCCGCTCAACTAAGATAAACACGTCTTTTTTTTTTTTAACCTAGCCCAGCTTCCAATTTGTATTGGCGTTTCTAACACACCTAGGCACGCACACATACACACATGCATGCACGCTCGCATGCACGTTCGCACGCGCGTGCACACACACATATACACACACACACGCGCGTCCATGTGCGCGCCCCCCCCCCCCCACACACACACACACACATACACACACGCACATGCTCGCACTTGCACACATGCACGCACGCATGCACAAATGCTCGCATGCATGCACAAATGCTTGCACACATGCACACAAATGCATACTCAAGCACATCACACACCACACACACACACACACACACACACACACACACACACACACACACACACACACACACACACACGTGTACAAGCGCACATACGCACACACATGCACGGACATGCACATATGCACGCATGCATGCATGCACAGATGTTCGCACACACCCATGCAAACATGCATGCGCACATGCGCGCGAACATACACACACACGCACGTACGCACGCGCGCGCGCGCACACACACACACACGCGCGCGCGCACGCGCGCTTACACACACTTTTTCTGACAAATACAATAAAAAAGAAAATACATGTGATATTGGTGATAATCATCGTAAGGGCCAACTTGTCATGTCATCAGTAAACTTACTCATAACATTGGGCTCTCTGGTCACTTTTATACATAATTCGGTGTCCAACGACCATGTTACTCATGGTTTGACGCCAACCAGCAACAATACTCATTATTGTTTAACCAACAGGCCATCAACATTATGAATTCGAGTCAACCAATAATGTAATACTTCCGAACAAAAACATCTTTGTTATGGTTCTGAGTCAATCATGCATCTTACAATCTGAAGCCAATGGGCCATCTCACTCATAACTTGAGGAAAACTGACCATCTTACCTACAATTTGAGGATAACTGGTCATCTAACTTATAAACTAAGGCAACCTGACCTTCTTATAATGTCAAGCTAATTTTGTTATAATTTGAAGCAAACTAGGCACCTTACTTATAGCTCAAGTATGTTACTTATCATTTGAGGCGAGCCAATTATCTTAATCGAAACTGAGCCATTGAACTAAACATACTGTATAAACTGGCCATCTGCTTGAAAATTTGGAGCCAGCTGGCTACCTGACTTCTGATTTCAAGGCAGTTGGTTTCTCAGTAATTTGTAGAGCGAACCTGACATCTTGCTTATGATTTTGAATCCACTGGCCATTTCAGTCATACCTTGGGGCAAACGATATATCTTCTTATACTTTCGAAGCGACCATTTATCGTACTCAATTTTTGTTTAGCCAGTGGGCTGATCTTTGGCCAGCAGGCCATTGAACACACAATAATTTGGAATCAGCTGGCTAACTTTGGGTCAAACAGCCTTTCACTCATGATCATAGTTCGGTCAATTACCTTACCCATGATTTTACACTAAACAGCTAATTTAGTCCTATTTTAGGGTCACTTGGACATCTTTCTCATATTTTTGAGGCAAGTGATCACTGTATTCATGACGATTCAGGGACAACGGGCTAGTTTACTTATAATCTGGGGCAAGCTGGCTGTTTATATCCATGATCACAATTCAATCGACCACCTCACTCAGTTCAAATGCATCACCAGAAAGTTGTACAATAATGTAATCAGGTGTAATCAGGAACCACTACAATAATCAAACTGTAGTTAGGTGTATTACCAGCACACACTACAATAACAACTGTCAGTTGATGTACTGACAGGAGCTGCCACAAAATCAAGATTGTTTCAGAGATGTGAACTTGTCATTGGGTCACTTTTTTATTTCTTTTTTTTTTATTCTTTGGGGATCACCTCTAGTGAAAAGTGACATATTTCATCTGCAGCAGCATGTTGATCTTCCTACAGAAAGAAATACTGTTGTTGGAATTATGTCCACATGCCCCTTGTGATTCCTCTCCTTCCATCAGAACTACGCACTGACTTCCATGGCGCTGGTGTATAGTCATCTGAACTACGCACTGACTTCCATGGCGCTGGTGTACAGTCATCACATGTGTGCTAGATTGGTACATTGTCTCCCTTGTCAAGGACTCTTCAATCATGAATAATGAACCATACGTTCATTGGTAAAGCACAAAAAGCTGTTTCACTAACAGCGCAGCATCACGGGAAGCACAGCCACGTGTACACAATCACTCTTCACCTACTACTTGGGGAAGGGGGAAGGCGAGACGGAGGGGCAGAAAGGCAATGTTCGGGGGGAGGGGGGGGGGGAGAAGGAGGAGGGGAGAGAGGTGGACGACAAACATTGGGACTAGTTGGAGCATGTCCACAGATGGCTCAATGAAAGTTTTAAGATGGGAGACAAGGTGGAGAAGGAGAAAGGCCAGATGGAGGGGGGGGGGGGGGTGAAAGGGGCGGCTAAGGCAGGGAACGGAAAGAGAGTGGGTGATAGAGATCGTAGAAACTGTGGGGAGGAGGTATACAGGGTGTTGATTGGGTATGGGGATGACCAGCAGTCACTTTATGCATTGAGTGAAAGCCTTGTGAATATCAGTGATATTCGTAAATTTTTGTATCAACTTTCGGCTGCTTTAGCTGCGAAAGCAGGATTAGCGGACAAAAATTGCAGGACGCACGTGAACGTTCCGATGAGTGTTAACACTTGTCAGCATTAGCTAGCCAGGGATGGGTATAAAAGTCACGAAGATCTGGGCTCCTACAAGCATGCGTCTGAGTACAAAACTTTGCACCCTGGACCGCAGACGCGCCCTGACATGACTGAACGAAGGCCTGTCATCACGAGAAGTTGGAAGACGACTGGGAGTGAGCCACTCTGTAATCCAGAGGCTGCAGGTACGTTTCCAGTCCACAGGTACTACAGAAGAACACCCTCGCTCAGGACGTCCACGCAGCACCAACAGACAGGACGATCGTTTCCTCCGGCTGTCCACGCTGCGCAATTGTACTGTTACTGCCAGCACTCTGAGACATGAACTGAGGACAGATGTCAACACGAACGTCAGCACCAGCACCATCCGCAACCTGCTACACGAATGTGGCCTCCACTCAAGACGTGCAGCCATCAGGATCCCCCTGACACCGGTTCATCGTCAGGCCTGTGGCCTGGTGTCAGCAACATCAGCACTGGACCAGGCAGCAATGGTCCCAGGTCTTGTTCACCGACGAGTCCCGCTTCGCTGTTGCCTTCAACGACGGCAGAAGACGGGGTCTGGCGCAGGCAAGGAGAGTGGTTTGTAGACTGCGCTGTTTGTGAGGTTGGCCGCTATGGAGGAGGCTCAGTGATGGTATGGGGTGGCTTCCATGTCAACGGCAGAACACCTTTGTATGTCATCCAGGGTTCTATGACCGGACTGCGTTACAGGAATTAGATTGTTCAGCCTCTCATCCAGCCAGCTCTGCAAGCCATAGGACCGAGGGCAATCTTGCAGGACGATAACGCTCCTGCTCATCGAGGACGAGTTCGTCGCTGACTTCATGCATCAGCAAGGGATCCCAAGGATGGACTGGCCTGCTCGTTCACCTGACTTTGCACCAATTGAACTCCTGTGGGACTTTCTTGGACAAAGGGTGGCCAACAATCACCCCCTGCTGCGAATGTCAAGCAACTGGCACGATTTCTGCAACAGGAGTGGCAGAACATCCCCAGAACACTCTCAGGAATCTTGTGCATTCCATGCGCCGGCGCTGCCTTGAATGTCTGGCGGCTAACAGGGGTCACACCCGATATTGACTCTGTTGAAAAGAGGGATGTGGTGATTTGAACTCGTACTGTTGCACTGTTTTTGAATGAATTTGATCGCAACCTCTATGAAATCGTTGGCTAATGGTGAGATTAGCAATTTCATATTTTAAATTGCCTCGTCTGTGCCTCTTCTGTCTTTGGTGGTGCTGTTGTGAGATGGCCCTTAACTTGTTGTGACTAGTATAGTTAGACCTAGGGAAGCTAAAATGCAGGTGTTTTTGATTCGATGACGGGCACGTTGGATAGCAGAAGGGGAAAAGGTCAATCAATATTTCTGCTCGCTTGAAAAAAGAAACTTCTTAAACAAAAATATGACAAAGTTAACATCAGATGATGGTTCAGAAACATTTGATAACGAAAGGATCCAACAAGAAGCGAGGAAATTTTATGAAAAATTGTACCGGCCGAAGGAAGTTGAGGTTTGTAAAACATATGAAATGGTTAATTTACCTCATGTCTGAACAGACCAAGAAAAGGTACTGAAGGCCAAACAGGATTTTTGGCCAACAGATATATCGGAGATAATATTGGGTTAATCTATGACTTAATTAACTACTTAGAAACACATCAACTGCCTGGTTTGCTTTTATGTTTAGATTTTGAGAAGGCCTTCAATTCACTTGACTGGGGATTCATGAATAAAGCACATGTAACATTCGGTTTTGGACCAGATATACGTAAATGGATAACTACTCTCTATGATAATATTAAGTCAACTGTCCTTGTGATTGGCCAGGCATCCGGTTGGTTTCCTGTAGGTTGTGGGTGCAGGCAGGGTGACCCAGTTTCACCCTTATTTATGTTGTGTGTGGAAATCCTTGCCATTATGTTGAGAGAAAATAGAATAATAAAAGGGATCCAAATGAATGACATAGAACACAAAATTTCACAATATGCGGACGATGCAGAAATTATGCTCGAAGGTGACTAAGTGTCTTTTTGAGAAAACTCTGATAACAGTTGATAGGTTTGGGAGAAAATAAGGTTTGACATTAAACACACACACACACAAACCCAAACAAGTGCTATATGGCTTAACAGTAGGACAAATTTGACGATTCGCTACATGCAACATTTACGTAGTCAGCGGAATCCACCACAATTTAAAATTTTCGGTATCTTATTTACCAGTAATCTTGCTGAATGTTCAGAAATAATAATACAGGCAAGATTTCTTGAAGTAAGGATGCTATGTAGGGTATGGTTAAAGAGACAGATGACTCCACTGGCCAGTGTGGCTGTTTTAAAGTCTTGAATCTTGTCCAAACTAGTAGAAAGAAACTCGTGGAGAGCGTGGCAGCAGAGAGTCCTCAGAAGAGAAGCCTCCTTCAAGCAAGTGTTTCGGCCCTTATCTCCTGACACTCTAGGGGGTTGGGCCACACCCGGTTCATGACTCCGGATGTCCCTCTGCTGCCCCTTTTTTTCCCATCTTGGGACGAGCCATGGCTGGGATTCGAACCCATGACCCTCTGGACATGCTCATTTTCCACTTAATGACTCGCACTCTAACCACTGAGCCACAGGGACACCTGATATTTGTAGGAAATTTAAGCCTTATGAAGTTCACTTTTGTTCCTCCTTGACCAGATCCAGCTTGAACACCTCTCTGCCGCTTCTGCCATTGCTTTCAGGGCTCTGGTTTTTTCCCTCCCTGCAACTGAGAGCTGTTTCATGAGGCTGTATGCAGACGTTCCTACAAATCCCCTAGCTCCAATTTCTGCAGTGAGGACTTTGACCTGATAGCCTTCTCTCCTCAGGCTGTTTGCCAGATCAGCATACTTTTCAGTCTTGTAGATTTGAGCTGCCTCCATTCTGTTCTCATATGGCACCGTGAGCTCGATCATGATCAGCTGCTTGGTTGACTGAGAGTGGACTACTATGTCTGGTCTCATGCCACTCTTGCTGATGATATCTGGGTAACTCTTCCATTCTGGGAGGTCTGCAGTGCACTCCCAGTCATCTGCCCCGTCCAGCAGACTCTGCCTGCATGTTCCGAGTGGCACTGTTGTTCTTGGCCATGATTTGCCGCCTCCTGCAGTGAAGAATGTTGCGGGTGTTTTTGGAGTCCTGATTTTCCCTTTTGTTGTGTTGGTACTAGCCCAGACTACTTGTACAATCTCTTTGAGTCCTTGGTTGTGCCTCCATGTGTACCTTCCTTGAGCCAGGGCTACTTTACATGAGCTTAGGACATGCTCCACTGTTTGTTTTTCATGGCAGAGGGGGCATGCAGGATCGTGTGTTTTTCCCCACTTCACCAGGTTTGCATTTGAGGGCAGAAGGTCATATGCAGATCTGAGAATGAAGCTGATCCTTAGAGGGGCCATATGCCAAATGTCATTCCAAGTGAGACTTCTTTGGAGTGCATTCTCCCACGTTGTCCATTGCCCTTGCTGGCTCTGCTGGACTGCTTTTTGGAGTCTTTTTTGGTCTTCTTCTTTTCTCATCTCCTGAATCATCATGTCTCTTTTGGCTTTTCCTTTGGCCTTTGACCACCATTCAGTTTTGGTCACCCCCAGTCCTTGTCTGTTGGTCTGTGTGTGTCCTGTTATTTCTCTGATCTTGAGACTTTCTTTTGCAGAATCCATCGCCTCTTGAACATTCCATTTTCTGCCTGTCTTCAGCTGGGGCTTGATTGCTTCTACCACCTTGTCTCCTGAGTCCTCCAGCATGCTTTGAAGTCTGACCTTTCCTGCTTTGTATTCTTCCAGGATGGATTTATGGATTTCAGTGGTAGTTTCAGCTTTGCTTGGCGACAGTACAGCGCTATGTCAGTCAGACAGGGTGGGACACCAAGCCATTTCCTTGTGAACTTGTTGATTTTGGCTTCCATTGCCTCCACTATGCTGGTGCAGATGTCGTATATCATCAGAGGCCATAGGAGCTTTGGTATCAGCATGAACTGCAGACACCAGACCTTGTATTTGCCAGGGAGCCCACACTGGTCAATTTGTCTCGGGATGTTACTTCCAAATCCTCCGATAATGTCATCAATGCTATTCAAAACTCAGTCTTTCGATTTGTTTGGGATAGAAAACGGGACCGCATAAATAGAAAAAACTGTGATTAAAAACGTAATGAATGAAGGCCTTGGTGTGCCAAGAATAAAAGAATATATATTTGCACCAAAACATGCACGGATCAGAAAAATAAGAATAACATCTCACAAGTGGAAAAGTATCATTTGGCAAGTTGTCCAAGAATGGGTCATCTGGAAAAAAAAAATTGTTTGTTGTCTTCCTCTCGGCCAATTATCAAAAAAAATTTTTTTGGCTGATATATTTGAGGCATATAAAGAATTTAGGCAAAGGATTATACCTTACATGTCCGAAGAAATGGCTTCCGAAAGTGCATTTTATAATGAAAATATTAAGATAAACAAAAAACATTTTTCTTTTCAAAGTCTGTTCAACAAAAGTATATACACAATTGGACACATTGTGAAAGAAGATGGCATGCTTTTGGCATATAGAGAGTTCAATAACAAATATGGATTTTATGTTGACATTATTTCGTATGCTGGATTATGAAGAGAAGTAAACGCATATATTCGGAAAACTGCAGTAATAATTACAAATAACAAGGATGAGGAAAGGTCTAAAAGGATGAGGAAAAGTCTAAATTGTGGAAGCTTATCTGTTCAGTCAGCAGAGGGGTACATGTTTATTATGATACCTTTCTGCGTGACAACATAAACCCTGCTTTTTGCAATAAGTGGAATGAAAAATGTGAACAAACACAGTCAAACAGACTTCCAAACAGGCCAGCAAAGAGCAGAGAAGGAAAAATGTAAGAAACTAATATAAAAGAAACATAGACTACCCACCTCACCCCACCTCCACAAGAAAAATATATCTACTTTGGTTGCTGACAGTGTGATCCCCACACTCCAGTGTGTTTATTCTACATCGACTGACTGATGCTGCTCTTCCTGCTGAAATACGTGAAAACCTGATGTCCTGCTGAAAACCTGATATCCAACATGTTGAAATTTCCCGCCACAATTTTTGATGGATCCGAACACGCGCGCGTGCGCGCGCATACACACACACACACACACACACACACACACACACACACACACACACACACACACACACACACACACACACACACTTTATCTGGCAAATGAAAAGAAAAGAAAAGAGTATATTGACATTGGTAATAATCATAGTAAAGGCCAACTGGTCATCTGATTTGTAAAGCGGTCTGAATGGTCATCTCCTTCATAACCTTAGGCTATCTGGCCACATTTATACATTGTCCAGTGTCAAATGACAAATGTCAAATGAAAAACTTGAACAACAATTGGAATGGAATATCAATTTTTTTAAAGGCACAAAAGATAAAAGAAACAAAACGTAAATGGTTTTAGATAAGAATTCTACACCGTATATTGGTTACAAATACTGTGTTATTAAAAATGAGAATTGAACTGAATGATCATTGGACATTTTGTAATAGAGAAAGGGAAAACATTGAGTATCTACTTTGGTTTTGTAGAATGCGGCACATTTTGGCATCAACTTCAAGCAACAATAAAAGGAAAATGTCAGCATGCGGCTTCTTTAAATTTATCTGTTGAATTGGTATTATATGGGCATTCAAATGATTTCAGATGTGATGAAACCTTTGACTTCATATTATTTCTAATTCTAGCAAAGTACATTATCTACGAATGCACATGTAAGAAAAAAAGCTTCCAATTGTAATAAGCTCTCTACATTATTTAAAGACAAGATATCATGTTGAAAAGCAAATGGCGAAAAGTGTAGAGTCTAGTCCAAAACTGCGTGAAAAATGTCAGTTATACCAACCTTTAATAGAAGCGTAACGTTTGGACTTGATGTGCATGTTGAGGGACTAGTCTGTATCTGTGTTACTTGATATGCAGGCACTTTTGGATCCCCTAGTGGCTTTGTTGGTGTCCTCCCCCCCCCCCCTCTCTCTCTCTCCCCCCGCCTCTCTCTCTCTCCCCGCCTCTCTCTCTCTCTCTCTCTCTCTCTGTTGTTTCTGTCTTGTCTTGTTTTTTTGTCTGTTCGTCTGTATTTGATCACTTTTTGTAAACTCTTGCCTTGCGAATATGTCAATACGTGGTACAGAAACTGATTAAGGTGCCTGGTCAAAATGTAAATGTTTGGCTGTTGAAATATATGTGGTGTGAATTGTATGCCGATGTGAACTGAAATGCTATAAATCTTTGTAAAATATTCAGTTTTTGCAAGAAGAAAAATAAATTTTTAATAAGCTATATTGGTTGGGTGGGTACGGCGCTGTTCAACATCCGCCAGCCATTACCGACCTTGACCCTCGTTCTCACTGATAGTTCTCGATGGAGAAAAAAAAAAGTTAAAACTTCGTCCAAACATTTCAAGTTTTGAGTTCAAACATCAAACTACCTATATCAAACACTGAACAACTTGACATCACTGTTTGAATATAGATATCATTTGTTCATATAAACCCATTTCATAGTTTTTGATTACACGGATAGACAGGCACTCCGGGACACTCTAGCTACCCCTCTCTTACGTACTCCCTCCAATCCCATCCTACCACCACCAGTCCTAATCACCACCACCTATAAACTCGACATCTCACCTGCATACACTGACCGACCCCTGCCAGCCCACCCCTCAACCCCCACCCAACCCCACCCCCATTCCCCGCCACCACCTCACCCCACCCCATCCTACACTTCACCCCGCTTAGTTCTTTATACAGCCAGAACGTTCCGGAAACACGATGACCAAGTCACACAGCAATGGACCCATCAGGATCCAAGACATTGCCTCTCCCTTGAAAGCCACGCCGGGTGAATAATGCATTGTGCCCCCTGTTCTCACCCAACCCCGGTCACCTAACCTTCTGGGAGGGGGAGGGAGGGGAGAGAGCGAGGAACTGAAAGGTCAATGGCAGTCTCAGTTTCACGCCGTCTGTAGGCAGGTGGGACTTGTTACAACAGGTAGTAGACTGGGCACCACACCACTCCCAAACCAGTGACTCCGGATTGTAAAGTATGTATGTATGTATGGATGGATGGATGGATGGATGGATGGATGGAAGTATGTATGTATATATGTATGCATGTATGTATGTATGTACGTATGTATGTATATGTATGTATGTATGTATGTATGTATGTATGTACGTACATAGATAGAAACAAGATGCAAAGCATATAAACGTACTCCCAGTTTATCCTGAATACGCGTGATATATTCCATAAAGAGGAAAAACCGTCTTGGGCTGATGTAACCGTTAGTAATGGCTATTCTGGTCAACATCAGCCATCATCTGTGACCTATAATGAACACACTTACAAATTTTAAGAAAGATCGGCCAAGAACTTTCTGAGATTTTCCATCAAGAAGAAAACCATCATGGGCCATTAGTAAAAGCTATAACGGTAAACTTAAACATCGGGCATCATCCGTGACCCATAATGAACATACCTACAAATTTTAAGAAATATCGGCCACGTACTTCCTGGGATATTCCATGAAGAAGAAAAACCGTTAGGGGCCGTTATAGCCATTGGTAACGGCTATAACGGTAAACTGAAACATCGGGCATCATCCGTGACCCATAATGAACATACCTACAAATTTTTAGAAGGATCGGCCAAGTACTTTCGGAGATATTCCATAAAAAAGAAAAACCGTTATGGATCGTTATAGCCATTAATAACGGTATAACGGTAAACTAAAACGTCGGGCATCATCCGTGACCCATAATGAACATACCTGCTAATTTTCACAAAGATCGGCCAAGTACTTTCGGAGATATTCCATAAAGAAGAAAACGGTTACAGGCCGTTACAGCCGTTAGTAACGGATATAACGGTAAACTAAAACATCCGGCATTATTCGTGACCCATAATGAACATACCTACAAATTTTCAGAAAGATCGGCCAAGTGCTTTTTGAGATACTCCATAAAGAAGGAAAACCGTTACAGGCCCTTGAGAGATCGATAATATCTACCTTCTACCCGAACACATTTTATTTTGCACGCAAACCCCCCTTTTTAACATAAGTTTCTTCAACTTCTTGTCACTTTTGCCAAAAACTAACATAAAATTAATACTTTCTTGCAAAACCCCCTCCAAAATCGAAGTAATCGTTACTTCAAAGTGGGGCTTGCGTGCAAAATAAAATGTGTTCGGGTGAACCTAGATATTATCGATCTCTCAACGCAATCACTATTTACCCTTTCTTCTTGCGCAAACAAGAGGAACGGCTTACTTAATTGGTGTTTATAATCTAGTTTAAAAAATGAAGCCCGAAGTTGCAGAGCTTATTGATATATTCAGAGATTGGGAGTTGCAGGAAAGGAGCTGGGGGTTGATAGAGAAGAGTTTAAAGAAGTAATTACGGAGCTTTTTGAGCGCGTAGATATGCGGGAAAGCGTAAGGAACGCCATCAGTAAACTACCGCATTCTTGGCCTCATCCAGTTATAAAGTTGTTTGCCATTTTAATTGATCAAATAGCTCCTGAAGATTTTAATCTGACTGCTTCTACTGACCCTGAAGGAGTAACTATTCACTTTAATCCAGATCAATTTTTACGACTAACAAATGCTCACTGAATCCATCTATTTTAATAGTAAAGTCAGTTAAGTTAATCTTTTAAAGTACGTTCTTGAGCTTTTAAATCAGTTCTCCAGTGGCCTATAGCGTATGAAAACTCAGGATCAACGTAAGTTCGCTTGCTATTGTTAGAGACTAGTGATTTCTTATTAACAGCAGTTGTGTTTACTTGATGAAGAGTAGAGCGCAGATTAACATTTGTGTGATGAAATACTTTGCCTTCAAAGAGAGCCTGCTTGTAGTTGTCGTGAGTTATATTTTTTTTACAACTTCTTTACTTATGCCTTTAGCTTTCTTTGTTACAGAAGTCTGGCTAGCAACGCTATACATCTTTGACCGTAAGCCAACATATTCTCGTATAACTGTCCCGTTAAGTTCGTCTTTAAACTTTCCAATTACTTTCTTGTTTACGGTTGAATGCAAAGGGCTGTCTTTAGGGTAGTCACATGTGTCGTACCATCCATCAGCTCCTTTGGCTACCTCTAACTCTAAGTCTTCGTAGAAATCTTCTGTTGGAACGTCTAGAATGAAAGAGTCAGTGTCTGTGTAAAGAACTCTGGACTTTGGGTACAGCGGTTTAAAGTAGTCGTACAGAAATTCTAGCATTAACAGCTTTGACAGCTCTAACACAGCAAGCCCGATAAACACCGGCTTGTCCAACTTCACATTCTGTTTCTTCATCATAATGCCAACCAGGCTGTCGCTAAATCTTCTAAAGTCTTGGTAGTTAGGTTTAGAGACCAGCTTAATTGCTTGTTTTTCTTTTGTAACTAATCTCACGTCTTTGCGCTTGTGTGGGTTCTCCATGGTTTTGTCAAAACAACTGTTGTTCATTAGTTTAAAAAAGTCTTTTTCTGAAGCATCAGTAGCCGCAGCCCTCAGCTGAGTATTCTTCATGATGTATGGACTCATAAAGGGCTCTTGGTCAAACTCTATTATTCTGTGAACAGCAGTAAGTTTTAGTCCGTGTCTTAAGTAAAACTGTAGCAGCCTGTAATGACATACGTACTTAGTCTTGTGACGAAGATTAGGCACGAGTTTAGGCGGTTCGGTGGGACTCATCTTTAATCTTTCTGCTGCTAGGGGATAATCGTTGTGAAGGTCATGTAATTCTGTGGGATATTCTAAGTCTACTTCTAAGATTAGCCCGATTGGATACTCCGGCGTAAGACACGGTAGATAACTTAACATATTATTAACGTCATGAGGTCCCACGAACATTCTAAAGTTTCTTAATGGCAGTGCCTGGCTCATGGCCCACCCATACAGATTGTTAGCGTCTAAGTACATTAGACAGTTAGATGGTTTAGTTGGGTCATAGTCATCTAAGTACTTATTGTTGGCTTTGCAGTAAGAGTGCGAGGCCATGCTAATGCCTCCTCTCAGCCCATCTTCAATCATCTGGAGTGTATCCAGATCAGATATTAAGTCAATCTCAATGTCTGTAGACTTTAAGAAGGCGTCCCAAGACAACCCCGGAGCAGAAATATAATGTGATGAATCTAAGCCGTAATGTTTCATGCATGTAGCTCTGTAATTCTGAAAGACGTCTGTCAATAAACACACGTCGGCCATCAAGTATTGATCATGATAATCGCCCATTGTTCGACAGTGTAATTCTGTCCAGGCTTTCTGTGCGTATTCATAGTCAGCGTCGGTTATACTTCTGCCTGTAAGACGGCTGTAAAAGTCTTCCTTTGCTGGCAGCGCTGGCTCATCAAACCTGTCCCACGAGTCCATGTATTCATAATGGTAAACGCCTTTACGTACTAGAGCCGGGTCAAAATATTTTTTAGTGAGTGGGAAGTCTTGTAGAGGTTCTGCCAGTTTATCCAAGCTCGCCATCAGATGTTGGGCCGAGTCATAGAAGGATAAACAGTCTACAGTAAAGGTCATGTACTTTTCTGTAGACTGTGCAATACAGCTAACCCTCTTACATTCAGAAGTTATTGTTTGCATGATAAAGTGAGAATCATAGCCCCGTAAGTTATGAAAGAAGATTGGCAGTTTCCATGTCTTGGGGTCAACCTTAAGCTGAAGATTACAACTGCTGTGTGCTGCCCCTCTGAATTTCCCAGTAATGTGATCGTGGTCTCTTACTGTCGCGTCTCTACTGTTAGGTGTTAGCTCTAAGCCGCAAACCCAACAGTGAGTGGCTGATTTATACTGTTCTTGATCTTCAGGAGTCATAACAATGTTTGAGAGATTCAGTTTATTACAAAAGTAATTACGAACTTGTTTCATCTGTTGTAAAAATCGATTAGCTGCGTCGGGGCCTCTGTGAATCTCTGGTTGTGTGTGTCTGCCATCTGACCTAACAACAACAAAAGCATAAGAACAAATCTGATGGTGGGTTAATAAAGCTGTTTTTTGTTGTGCTCGTTCTTGAGGGCCGTAGTACTGTGGCAAGATTGATTCAAAGCCAGCATAGACTACGTATGGTCTCATCTGCAGTTTGTGTAGATTTTTAAAACTAACTTTAGACCCTGGTGGGGGCGTAAGAAGTTCGGTTTTACAGTCTACAAAACTTTTACAATGTTTTTTATGTTTGGCAGCTGCTTCTATAGATGGGATTCTGACCAAACACCTTCTACAAAGCTCCTGTTTAAATTTGTCCTTTGTGGTATAGGCTAACAATCTGCTTATTGATCTGATTAATACATAATGGCTCTTGGAACCATCTGTAAACAGAATCAAGTCTACGTGATTCTTAAGGGATTCACCTAAAGTAGGGGCTTTAGGTGAAATCCTTAGAGGTTGTAGATGGTCTACTGCAGACCATGTATATACGTTTACGGTTATTGGTTTGTTTTGCTCTTCAAACTGACTTAAACTGTCTATGCTTACTGGAAAATCTATGTTATCAAGATTCAGCTCATTTATATATTGTTCATACTTGGTGACCATGTCTGCATGATTTCCAACGTGATGTAAATGTGCCAAAACGCACCACATAAAACACATATTATCTGAATTTTTTATGTTTAGGACTGCACATTTTAAAACGAGCTCTTTTGGGAGAGGAAGGTAAGAATTGCCAACTATAGGATAGAACTTTGTTTGTTTTAATCTGATTTCAAGGACTGTTCCTTCAGACCAACCAGACCCCCTTAACTTAGCCTCCTCACTTGCATGGTTAAACTGTGTACGCATGTAATCAGCCCATTCAGAATTAAAGTCGTGATAGCTGATTACTTCTTTCTGTTTAGTTGACACCCAGACTTGTATACTACTACCATCAGGCGTTATATAATCAATCAGAATGGCCAACAACACTTTTACTGGTGGGTCAATTTGAAGAGACTCTGGGATTTTAGAGATAGCATGTGCTACACTTTCCTAAACATTTGTGGGGTTAATAATGTCCATGTCTAATTCACTAAACAAATCGTCCAATTGTTTGCCGCTGCCTTCTAACGGTGCGTTGTTGGGCAGTTTTTTTAACCCCAGATTTACTTGTAGGGTTCATTTTCAAAGCTGCAATATTTACGTCAATTAAAAAATAATGAATTAAAGAACTTTACTTGTTCTTTACTTAAGAACTTAACTAGTACTTTACTTGTACTTTACTTAAGAACTTAACTAGTACTTAACACGACTTGTACTTTACTTATACTTAACTTGTTATAACTGACTTTACTTAACCAATTAACGCTCGCAGGACGGAGACCTTCTAATCTCAAGCACTATTAACAAATCAGAACAAGCAACTGGTTTGCCGTCTGGGTTAGTTATTTTTACGTCCAATGAATGTATAGGTCCTTCAACTAATTCTTTAAATTGACTGTTTTCACCGACTGTGTTTAAATGATAATCGCAATAACCCACCCTAGTTGATGGTAGTACGCTTAGAACTGTAGACTGGTTGGCCATTATACAAATTAGTATCTGTTTTTAATTCATTTAAATGGACATACAACCTTGGGTTAATTAGAAAATCGGATGGTCTACTACCTACATACTCATAAAGACAACTTTCTACGTACATATGTGTTTTAATATGATACGTTTCACCACTAGTATAAAAGCCCAAAATTTGAGCAAGGCTTCTAGGAAAAACGTACTCCCTTCTTTCTTCTGGAAAATGCATAGTAATTCTGAGGTTTGCCTCATTAATTTTTAACTTAATGCCAAAATTTCTTAATACTTCTTTTAAAGAACAACAGTTGTAATAACCATCAGGTATTTTTAACTGCTTTAATACATTACCTTGTTCGTCCTTAACATCCACCCAGTTATTCTTAGCTTTTTCAGATATATTAATCCACTTTATTTTAAAACCAATTTCTCTAAGGGCAACCCTATTATCACCGTGCCAATTGTCAACTGGATATTTTAAGGACACACCCGTGTTTTGTTTAGTTATATAAATGTACATCCTTTTTAAAAACTATTTTAAAAATGGAACCTTTTAAATATAATGAAAGTGCCACGTACGATGTAGGAGGGGTTTATGAGCCCAAATCTTTGGACTTCAGTGTCCTAACCATCGCAGTAGATGAATCATATGGCTTCCAAGTCAGACTTGTAAACCCACTAGATAGATATTTAAATCCTCCAATAAAGAATGATAGTGTGCCATCAGCATGGTCAACTCGCCCTATGGCCTTTTACCAGAATCAGTTAAATTTTGCAATTTACTGCTCAACCACTGGTTGCGGTGTTTCATATGCAAACCATTTAAACCACCCCAATCTCTTAGTAAGGTCAGTATATAACTTTCATGTTTATTACCAGTATAGACGCATACTAACTGAACTACAAGTACGCCTCCCCAACGACAACGCGTTTAATCCATTTCTCAGCTCAATGGACAATAATGCATTTGAAAGAATCTGCAACGAATTTAACATTAAACCTTCAACTGACTTTAGACAAAAGTTAGACCGCAATCACGGGTTAGGCACATTGTATGTGTGGGGTCAAGGTAGAGAATATGATTTTGACTACTGGCCTGGCCACACCTCTTTTCAACCAAACAAACAAGTTAGATTGGGATCAATAGAACAAAAACACCCCAATGCTTGGGCAACATTTATCTTGGATTAAAGTAAAGGCCTAACAATGCCAGGAGTGCAAAGACTCAATGACTCCATACGGACGTACGTTTGGTGTCTATTAGGAGCACAAGCACAGACCAAGTCTAGCATAGTGGATCAATCTACGGGCTTTGACGCCAGAAAACAATTTCTAGCCGATTTAGAAGATGCTATTAACTCTGCTGTTGATTTGCCTTCCAGCATACAAAGGTACCAAAACGTTCTTGCACATGCTAGGTCAAAGGTTGACTTTGTTGTGGGTCATGGATTATACATGCTGCCCTCTGACCTTAGACTACAGATTGGCATGATACAGAATTATAATAATGAAATTCCCATAGCCGGAGACGACCAAAACTTAGGACACAATCAAGGCTTAAACACAAGGCCCGCACCAGCCATTTTAAAAAAAGCATTTAGCCCTGAACAACCAGAAAGCGACCCACCGCCAGCTATAAGCAGCCCACAGCCAGAAAGCAGTCCACCGCCTGTTAATATACTTCACCCCGACAGACACACTAGCGAAAAGACAGCCCTTGTTGTGTTTTTAACTTTTACTGGACTGGCTATACTTTATTTCACTAAAAATTAAACCAGCAGCCAGCACCCCCAATGTCCACAGATGGTCAGCCATATAACCAGCCACTTTACCTATAGTAGACAAAACCCAACTAACAACACTGCCTATTATGCCAGGCAGAGCATCAAGCGCTTTGGCAGCTAACTTCTTTAATAAGTTTGCTAGGTGGTGTAATTGTTTTCTAATCCAACTTTTACCAGGCTGAGGCGTTGGAGGCGCTACTGGTCCTGTTGGCGCACCGCCAGTTAATGCATAAACCAGTGTAGAGAAAGCAAACCCAATGGCCGTCATTATACTATTGTAATCCCCTGTTCTCTGAACAGAGTCCTTATTCTTTCTGCTAGCGTAGTATTTTCATAAAGTATTCTGTTTATAGTTTCTCTGATTCTGCTTGTTTGTGATGCTAGCTGTGTTCTGTTAGTAGACAGCACTTCTAACCTGGCTGCCCTTTCTAGCATTAAATCCTGTATTTTCTGCTGTATTCTAGCCTTTTCTTCTCGCCCTAAATTGTTATCATCTGCATTAGCCAGTTTATTTTTTTCTTCTTCTATCTCTCTATCCAGCTCACCAAGTTTTGCCAAATTGTTTGTTAGTTCACCCCTTATTGTCCTTAGAGCAGTATTAAGACCCATGATTTCACTCATAGGCAATGGAGAATCATCAATTGTTTTTAATTGTGTCTCCTCATTAAAACTCTTTTCAAGTTCTGCTATTAGTTCATCTGCCTGTTGACTTAATTCTTGAAGAGGTATGTTTTGTATTTCAGATTGTGTTGGCAACCTTTGCTCCACGTTCTGTAAAAGACTAACATCATCAGGCCTTAGATTTAAAATATTTAATCGCCTTTGGTCAGCAATAGAGAGGCCCTTAATAATTGTGCTCTTACTTAAAAACTTGGTTGGGTCTATTATTGCAGTAACTCTTACAGGGCCTTTTTCACGAGTCTTTATATACAAATGTTTATCATCTTCTTCAAAATCGTTAGGATCAAGTACATCTGGTGGCTCTCGTCCTATGCCTCTATAGAATGATTGAATTCGTTGTTGCAATAGTTCTTGACTTTGTCTAGGGAGTAAAGAACCTGCTTCTTTAAGTTCTTCTCGCAATGAAGGACGTAAAGGACTCACTTCTTCATCTTCTCTCCTAACAGGATTAATCGGGTCAAAATCTTCATCAGCCATATTTATTTATATATTATTTTTTGTTTTATAAAAAATGAACTCATACGTTTGCGACCTTGATCCATACAGAAAGGCGAAGGAGCCCTACGGCATAAAAGGCATAAGACAGACTGTGCGCGTTATAAATAACCCATCAACAATTAAGCCCAATGAATTATTAGCCGTAAGATTTAGTGACCTCGGGCCTGACGATGTTATAATGCCAGGTACTGCCAAACTATCATTCAAAATAGATATTGATTCAGCGGATCCTAATGCTACTGTCGTTGCTAACTTGGGCAGGGCCATCATTAAAGATATAGTAATCAAACTGGAGGGGAGTACAGTCTTCTCACTACAAAGAGCAGACATTTTTAATCTCTATTCGGACCTGTGGCTGCCCAGAACAGAAAGAAAAGACAAAATCTTTCAAGGGATCCAGAGCCCAAAAGGCCTTAAGCACAGGCTTAATGCTGCGGATGCAAAGGAAGATGTTAAAGACCAGGCAGTAGCACGAGTATACGGCAACCGATTTTGCATCCCTCTAGATTTTGAACTGTTAAAGACCCATCAGCCATATTACCAAGGCGCACTAAGAGACAAACTCACTTACGAACTGTCATTTAATGACAGCAGGTCTGTTATTCTGTCAGATGATCCCACAGCCGAATACACAGTCAGTAACATCTCTCTTGATTTTGACGTTGTTACTAACCCTGAACTGGCTAGAACAATCTTAAACCAGTATAAAAGTAAGACGGTTGTTTACTTTGAAAGAGTTTTACACCTCAGTCCGGCGATTGAAAACAAGCAAGACACTGTCTGGAAAATAGCTATAAGTCATTCTTTAAAGTCTCTAAAGGGAGTGCTCTTGCTGTTTACTAAACCCTTGGCTCCTTTTCAGAGAGAGACATAACTGTTTTACAATCCAAAAATTGAGCAGTTGACTTGTACAGTAGATGGCAAGCCTTTTCAGCTGTATTCAGCTGGACTTTTACCTGACCAACACTTTGATGAGATAAGAAAGTTGTTTGCTGGAGGCAGACAAACAGATCCTACATCTGATCTTGTGTGTAAAAAACTTCACCTTCACGATGTAAGACTCGAAGATTATCTAACAAACAAATACGGACTATGGCTGGATTTTAGATCAACATATGATAACAGACTGCATGGAAGTGGAAGAAGGGTAGGGTCAGATGGCATAAGCATACAGATTAATAAGGAAAAGGAGGAGAAAGACCTGATACAAATGCACGCTTTTGTGGTTTGTGATGCCCAGTTAAACATTGAAGAAAATAGACTGAAAGAAATAGCCTTTTAAAACAGATGGATAGTTTGAACTTTTTGCCTAAAGACCCGCACTGTTCGCTTATTTGTGGGATTACTGGGTGTGGGAAAACTGTCTTCGTGCTTGATTTGTTACAAACTGTCTACAGGTTTCATTACGAGTACATTGTTATATTCTGCACAACCATTAAGCACAACAAGTCTTATAAAGAAAGACAGTTTGTTTGGACAGACGAGAATATATTTTTAGTTGATCCTACTGACGAGCTAAGTGACTGTTTAGAACATTATTATAGGTTATTTGAGGGAACTGAAACGCTGTTTATTATTGATGACTGTTCAGCTGAACGAGACATTGTTAAAAAAAGAAAGACTCTCTCAAAGCTAGCCTTTAGCGGAAGACACGCATTAGTTTCTGTGTGGCTCTTAACTCATAAATACAATGCTGTCTTAAAAGACTTTAGATCGCAGTTAAAATCAGTCATCTTATTCTATACTAAGGACAGGGATAGTTTTGAAGAATGTTTAAGTGAAAATTATATAATAAGAGACAAGGATGAACTAAAAAAAAAATAAAAGAGCAGTTAGAAAAATCTAAGCACGCTAAACTATGCTTACAGACCGACCCCCCAGTTCAATACATTTGTTTATAACAAATTGTTTATTATAGATTGTTTACTATAATTTTTATATTAAAAAGAATGTCTCGAGGGCCAGAATCAGAAGAAGTACAGCTAGCTCCTAAATGCGTTTCAGTAGAGCTAAAAGACCTAGCAGACACAACTGAGTTTGATCTAATAGGAGTGCCAGGAAATGTTTATGGATTTGAGTACATCGGCGATGGCGTTTACAAACGTCAGAAATTGAAGACAAAAAACGGCAGCAATATCCGACCCTGGAAGAGATAAGAAATCTAAGAACAAACGATTTTGGCAAACACGAATACAAACTTCATAAACGAGAGAATGCCTGGGCGTTGCTTCCTAAAATTAACTGGGATTTAAAGTTTTGAACTACGAAGCCCCAATGTATACTTTGATAAGAAATACAATTTTAGAAAAGCTTTCAATGCAGGACACCTTCTTGTTAGCCTAGTCCCAGGAACACAACAGAAAAAGCAGATTGAAATAACTAAGCAGGGCCCTGAATATATGCTGCAGAGAAAGAAGTCCTTAGCTGAAGTGGGGGATGACGCCGCTGGCTTAGAATTTAACCCAAAACTACAATCACTGCCTAGAAAAATGACGATGCTTTTTCGCTTATTTATTACTCCGAGGGAGTCTGATCCTAGTTTGCCAGAACATACGTTAATCAGAGGCGCGTACAAATAAAGTCTGAAAACTTGGACGGACCTCTTAGGTTTGTTATTGCTATTACTAAAAATGGGGATCAGATAAACACTTTTGTATCTTCTGACAAAGTTACTGTGATGGTTGACAAAGACAAACTAACAGTACTTGATTTTATTTTTATTAAGTATGTTGATTTTATTGGGTTTTACTCTATTGATGAAGTGCTGCCAGAAGGGTTAATAAGAAGATATGTACAAGATTAAAAATACTTTTGTTTAAAATGGAAGACGGGGGACTTGAAACCTGTTCACCGGCGGAGCAAGACGCACCGAGCCAGCGCTCCGACTAAATGGAGTGAACTTGCTTCTGCCTTGAATTCACAACTAAGAAAAATGTGCCTTACATTGTATTTCGTTTAATTTTTTGTTTCTCTCATTCTCAAAGAAAAGAGACTTTATATCGACTTTTCAGAATGGACGGATACTTTGTGTAAAAAAAAGGGGAAGAAAAAAAAAAAAAAAAGAAAAAAAAGGAGAAAAAATGTGGTGTTTTCAGTGACGAGTGTTTTTGTGTGTGTGTGTGCCCTCCACCTTTCGCCAAATATTGGACGGTTTTTAAGGAACATCGATCTCCTGTGCGTTTAGTTATTTGCTTGTTTTCTCCCTCTCTTGTTCGTGGTCAATGCGAAAATGGCACCGAAGAAAACTCCGTCAAAACAAAAGAAACGCACCAACAGACCTAGCAGCAGTCCAGGCCACAGTGAAGAAGGCGCCTCCGACTCCTTTGTCAGTCCACAGGTAGGACAGGTTTCAGTGGAAGGAAATGTGAGCAGGGAACGATCAACTAGTAAGAGAAGAAGGATTCTGGACCAACAACAACAGAAAATCACAAACTTTACAGACCATCAAGAAAGCAAAAATCCAAGTGAAGGGGACCAAGGGGATATCATAGTAGAGAAAGGTGATTC
>CM065719.1:74723751-74741251 GCA_033310375.1 Conus canariensis | reverse complement strand
CATAGCCAAATGGACGGTATTAATTCACATCGGGTAATTACGCAAGCCATGATTACGATGATTGTTCAAATGCATGCTGTTGTAAAGTATACTCCTTTTTGCTTGGCCCTTGTGACATTGAACTGGATTCCTGTTTGTTGCTTTTATTCCTCTTGTGGCACTTGATGGTTTTTTATTTAATGTTTTTGATACAAGGAAAACACCATGGATTCAGTAGGTAACTAAGGTAAAACATGTTAACAATTTCATCATTAAACTGTCAAGGTCTAGGGAATTATCAGAAAAGAAGAGATATATTTCATTATTTAAGAAAAAAACAATACTCTATATACTGCCTACAAGATACTCATTTTGAAAAAGATACGGAAAAGTGCATTAAAGCGGAATGGGGGTATGACTGCTTTTTCTCCTCATACAGATCTAATGCTCGAGGAGTAGCAATACTATTTAACAATAATTTCGAATTCAAAATAAATAAGGTGGAAACAGATATGCAGGGTAACTTTATCATCATATCATTTACAACAAATGAAAAGGAACTGTTGCTAGTAAGTGTTTATGGACCAAACAAAGACGACCCAGCATTCTATGAGGAACTCACAAATAAGATTAAAACGTACAAAAATAACAACGTTATTGTGGTGGGGGATTTTAATATGGTACTAGAACAGGAAATTGATTGTTACAATTATAAACACATAAATAACCCAAAAGCTAAAAAAGCAGTTGAGGATATGATACAAGATTTGTCATTAGCAGATATATGGAGAGAAAACAACCCGGATTGTAGGAGATACACATGGCATAGACCTACCCCCTTGCAACAAAGTAGGCTAGACTTCTTCCTTCTGTCAGAATATTTAATCTGGTATTTTGAAGATGCTGACATTTTACCAGGCTATAGATCTGATCATTCACTGATTACACTAAAGCTTCAATTCGGAAAGGAGATTAAACACAAAACTTTTTGGAAATTTAATACATCTCTACTAAAAGATAAAGAATATGTAGACGGAATAAATAATCTAATAGAAGAAATAACAAAGGAATACACAGATAAAGATGAGGGGAATGATATTAATGCTAACAATAGCCAAGATGAAAACCAGTCGAACAGCTCAGACCCTAAACTAACAGTGTCTGATCGGGTCTTTCTTGACTTCTTACTAATGAAGATAAGAGATAAATCCATCCAGTATGCCACAATTAAAAAAAGAGAATCACAATGTAAAGAAAACAGCCTTATGCAAACTATTAAAGATATTGAGAGTAAAGAACTTAAATCAGAGGAGGATTTGAAGACAATTGAAGAGAGTAATAGAGAACTGATATCACTAAGAGAAAAGGTTATGAATGGTGTACTACTAAGATCAAAAGCAAGATGGGTTGCAGATGGGGAAAAGGTTAGTAAATATTTCTGCAGTTTAGAAAAGCGTAACTTTATTAGCAAACAAATTGTAAAACTACTGGATGGACAAGGTAATATACTGGACAAACCAGAAGACATAAAAGTTACAGTAAAACATTTTTATGAGGATCTATACCGAAAAAGATCAACTGTGAAATGCAATATTGAAGATTTGGTGAATAAGATACCGAAACTAACAGAAGAACAGACTAAATCATTACAAGGTGAAATAACAATAGAAGAAGCAGGGATTGCGTTGAAAAATATGAAGAACGGAAAAAGCCCTGGATCGGATGGGTTTGGAGCTGAGTTTTTCAAATCTTTTTGGAAACAAATCGGCGTGTTTGTAACCCGAGCTCTAAATGAAAGTTTCAGAGAAGGCGAACTATCAAACACCCAGAAAGAAGGTATTATAATCTGTATACCCAAAGAAGGAAAACCAAAAGAATATGTAAAAAACTGGAGACCTATTTCACTTTTAAACCTTATATATAAAATTGGCTCCACTTGTATTGCTAACAGAATTAAAAAGGTCCTTCCATCACTGATTAGTGAAGACCAGACAGGATTTGTCCCAAATAGATACATAGGTAGTAACATTAGGTTAATTTATGACATAATACACCATCTCAACATAAATAATATCCCAGGGATGCTAATTAATTTAGACTTCGAAAAGGCGTTCGACTCGTTAGATTGGGATTTTATGCACAAAGTGCTGGAGGCTGTAGGTTTAGGTAAAGATATATGTAAATGGATAGAAGTATTCTACAAAAACATTAAGTCTACTGTTATCGTAAATGGCCAAACATCACCATGGTTCTCAATAGAAAGGGGTTGTAGGCAAGGAGATCCAGTTTCACCATATATCTTCGTATTATGTGCAGAAATATTATCCGTAATGATCAAAGAAGAAAATAGTATTGAAGGTATACAAATCGGGGAGAAAGAACACAAGATATCACAATTTGCCGACGACACTCAACTGATGAACACAGGGAATAAGAAATCATTTGAAAAATCTATCGAGATTCTCGATAGGTTTGGGAAAACATCAGGTTTATTCTTAAACAAAGAGAAAACACAAGTAATTTGGCTTGGAAGACAAAAGCATAGTGAAATAAGATATATGGAACATTTAAAGATGATCTGGAATCCAAAAGAATTCAAAATATTAGGAATTTGGTTTACTCAGGACTTAACACACATGGAAAAAAGAAACTACAAAGATAGAATGATAGAAGTGAAGGCACTATTTAAAATTTGGCTAAAGAGAATCATTACCCCTTTAGGAAGAATTGCTGTCTTAAAATCATTAATTCTGTCAAAACTGACTTACCTATGGTTGATGCTTCCAAATCCACCTGACACATTTGTTAAAGAATTACAAGACTTATGTTACTGGTTTGTATGGAATAAAAAACAAGACAGAATTAGTCGAAAAACAGTTATTAAAGATGTACAGGATGGTGGGTTGAATCTACCTGACATAAATGCTCTCATCACTGCTTTAAAATTAACATGGATAAAAAGACTGAGACAAACAAAACACAGATGGAGAGACATGTTGATCTTTTCATACCCAATTATTGAGAACATTGAGAAGTACTCTCCAAACCATCTGTGCATCACCACTCAAGACAATGTTTTCTGGAAACATGTATTCATGTCGTATAAGCAGTTCTATTATAAAATAAAACCAGAAAATGCTAGAGAACTACTTGCAGAACCAATCCTTTACAATGAACATTTTAAAATAGGAAATAAACTAATAAAACACAAAAACTGGAACAATAGAAATGTATTTAGAGTATCTGATTTGTTTCAAGCAAATGGAGATTCACTATCCCATGAGGAATTTAGAACAAAGTATAACATTGAAATAGATTTCCTATCTTATGGTGGGTGTATATTATCCATTAAACGATACATCAGGGAACAAGGATTTGAGAATGAGATAAAAGATAACATTGAAGCAGAAGTCAGCACAGCATTAAAGAAAATATATTCTGTAGATAAAGGTTCCAAAACTTATTACAGAATTATAGTAAAAGATAACTGGGAACCAAACTGTTGTGCAAAATGGACGGAGACGTTCCTACAAATCCCCTAGCTCCAATTTCTGCAGTGAGGACTTTGACCTGATAGCCTTCTCTCCTCAGGCTGTTTGCCAGATCAGCATACTTTTCAGTCTTGTAGATTTGAGCTGCCTCCATTCTGTTCTCATATGGCACCGTGAGCTCGATCATGATCAGCTGCTTGGTTGACTGAGAGTGGACTACTATGTCTGGTCTCATGCCACTCTTGCTGATGATATCTGGGTAACTCTTCCATTCTGGGAGGTCTGCAGTGCACTCCCAGTCATCTGCCCCGTCCAGCAGACTCTGCCTGCATGTTCCGAGTGGCACTGTTGTTCTTGGCCATGATTTGCCGCCTCCTGCAGTGAAGAATGTTGCGGGTGTTTTTGGAGTCCTGATTTTCCCTTTTGTTGTGTTGGTACTAGCCCAGACTACTTGTACAATCTCTTTGAGTCCTTGGTTGTGCCTCCATGTGTACCTTCCTTGAGCCAGGGCTACTTTACATGAGCTTAGGACATGCTCCACTGTTTGTTTTTCATGGCAGAGGGGGCATGCAGGATCGTGTGTTTTTCCCCACTTCACCAGGTTTGCATTTGAGGGCAGAAGGTCATATGCAGATCTGAGAATGAAGCTGATCCTTAGAGGGGCCATATGCCAAATGTCATTCCAAGTGAGACTTCTTTGGAGTGCATTCTCCCACGTTGTCCATTGCCCTTGCTGGCTCTGCTGGACTGCTTTTTGGAGTCTTTTTTGGTCTTCTTCTTTTCTCATCTCCTGAATCATCATGTCTCTTTTGGCTTTTCCTTTGGCCTTTGACCACCATTCAGTTTTGGTCACCCCCAGTCCTTGTCTGTTGGTCTGTGTGTGTCCTGTTATTTCTCTGATCTTGAGACTTTCTTTTGCAGAATCCATCGCCTCTTGAACATTCCATTTTCTGCCTGTCTTCAGCTGGGGCTTGATTGCTTCTACCACCTTGTCTCCTGAGTCCTCCAGCATGCTTTGAAGTCTGACCTTTCCTGCTTTGTATTCTTCCAGGATGGATTTATGGATTTCAGTGGTAGTTTCAGCTTTGCTTGGCGACAGTACAGCGCTATGTCAGTCAGACAGGGTGGGACACCAAGCCATTTCCTTGTGAACTTGTTGATTTTGGCTTCCATTGCCTCCACTATGCTGGTGCAGATGTCGTATATCATCAGAGGCCATAGGAGCTTTGGTATCAGCATGAACTGCAGACACCAGACCCCGTTCCTCTTGTTTGCGCAAGAAGAGAGAAAGGGTAAATAGTGATTGCGTTGAGAGATCGATAATATCTAGGTTCACCCGAACACATTTTATTTTGCACGCAAGCCCCACTTTGAAGTAACGATTACTTCGATTTTGGAGGGGGTTTTCCAAGAAAGTATTAATTTTATGTTAGTTTTTGGCAAAAGTGACAAGAAGTTGAAGAAACTTATGCTAAAAAGGGGGGTTTGCGTGCAAAATAAAATGTGTTCCGGTAGAAGGTAGATATTATCGATCTCTCCTTGACAGCCGTTAGTAACGGCTATAATTGGGTAAAATAAAACATCGGGCATCATCCGTGACCCATAATGAACATACCTGCTAATTTTCACAAAGATCGGCCAAGTACTTTCGGAGATATTCCATAAAGAAGACAAACCGTTACAAGCCGTTACAGCCGTTAGTAACGGCTATAACGGAGACCTAAAACATCGGGCATTATTCGTGACCCATAATGAACATACCTACAAATTTTCAGAAAGATCGGCCAAGTACTTTCGGAGATATTCCATAAAAAAGAAAACCGTTACAGGCCATTGCAGCCATTAGTAACGGCTACAACGGGGTAAACTAAAACATCGGGCATCATCCGTGACCCATAATGAACATACCTGCTAATTTTCACAAAGATCGGCCAAGTACTTTCGGAGATATTCCATAAAACAGAAAAACCGTTACAGGCCGTTACAGCCGTTAGTAACGGATATAACGGTAAACTAAAACATAGGGCATTATCGTGACCATAATGAACATCCTACAAATTTTCACAAAGATCGGCCAAGTACTTTCGGAGATATTCATAAAGAAGAAAACCGTTACAGGCCCTTACAGCCGTTAGTAACGCTATAACGGTAAACGAAAACATGGGCATCATCGTGACCCATAATAACATACCTGCTAATTTTCACAAAGATCGGCCAAGTACTTTCGGAATATTCATAAAAAGAAACACCGTTACAGGCCGTTACAGCCGTTAGTAACAGTACAACGGTAAACTAAAACATAGGGCATATTCGTGACCCATAATGAACATCCTACAAATTTTCAAAAGATCGGCCAAGTACTTTTTGAGATATTCCATAAAGAAGAAAAACCGTTACAGGCCGTTACAGCTTTAGTAACGCTGTAATGGTAAACTAAAACATCGGGTATCATCGTGACCCATAATGAACATACCTGCAATTTTCAAAAGATCGGCCAAGTACTTTCGAGATATTCCATAAAGAAGAAAACCGTTACAGCCGTTACAGCCGTTATAACGGCTATAAGGGACTAAAACATCGGGCATATCCGTGACCATAATGAACATACCTCAATTTTCAGAAAGATCGGCCAAGTACTTTCGGAGATATTCCATAAAAAGAAAAACCGTTACAGGCCGTTCAGCCGTTAGTAACGGCTAAACGGGTAAACTAAAACATCGGGCATATCGTGACCATAATGAACATACCTCAATTTTCACAAAGATCGGCCAAGTACTTTCGGAGATATTCCATAAAAAAGAAAACCGTTACAGGCCGTTACAGCCGTTAGTAACGGTAAACGGTAAACTAAAACATGGGCATATCGTGACCATAATGAACATCCTCAATTTTCACAAAGATCGGCCAAGTACTTTCGGAGATATTCCATAAAGAAGGAAAACCGTTACAGGCCTTACAGCCGTTAGTAACGCTATAACGGGTTAACTAAAACATCGGCATATCGTGACCCATAATGAACATACCTCTAATTTTCAAAGATGGCAAGACTTTCGGAGTTATTCATAAAAAGAAAACCGATTACAGGCCGTTACAGCATTACGTAATACAGTCATAACGGTAAACCTTACACTAACATAGGGCGATTATTCGTGACCCATAATGAACATCCTACAATTTTCAGAAAGATCGGCCAAGTACTTTTTGAGATATTCCATAAAGAAGAAAAATCGTTACAGGCCGTTACAGCCTTTAGTAACGGCTGTAATGGGTAAACTAAAACATCGGGTATCATCCGTGACCCATAATGAACATACCTGCTAATTTTCACAAAGATCGGCCAAGTACTTTCGGAGATATTCCATAAAGAAGACAAACCGTTACAAGCCGTTACAGCCGTTATGAACGGCTATAACGGTGACCTAAAACATCGGGCATTATTCGTGACCATAATGAACATACCTACAAATTTTCAGAAAGATCGGCCAAGTACTTTCGGAGATATTCCATAAAAAAGAAAAACCGTTACAGGCCGTTGCAGCCATTAGTAACGGCTACAACGGGGTAACGAAAACATCGGGCATCATCCGTGACCCATAATGAACATACCTGCTAATTTTCACAAAGATCGGCCAAGTACTTTCGGAGATATTCCATAAAAAGAAAACACCGTTACAGCCGTTACAGCGTTAGTAACGGATAAACGGTAAACTAAAACATAGGGCATTATTCGTGACCATAATGAACATGCCTACAAATTTTCAAAAGATCGGCCAAGTACTTTTCGGAGATATTGCCATAAAGAAGGAAAAATCGTTACAGGCCCGTACAGCCTTTAGTAACGCTGTAATGGGTAAACGAAAACATCGGGATCATCCGTGACCCATAATGAACATACCTGCTAATTTTCACAAAGATCGGCCAAGTACTTTCGGAGATATTCCATAAAAGAAGACAACCGTTACAAGCCGTTACAGCCGTTAGTAACGGCTAAACGGTAACTAAAACATCGGGCATTATTCGTGACCCATAATGAACATACCTACAAATTTTCAGAAAGATCGGCCAAGTACTTTTCGAGATATTCCATAAAAAAGAAAAACCGTTACAGGCCGTTGCAGCCATTAGTAACGGCTTACATAGGGTAAACTAAAACATCGGGATCATCCGTGACCCATAATGAACATACCTGCTAATTTTCACAAAGATCGGCCAAGTACTTTCGGAGATATTCCATAAAACAGACAAAACCGTTACAGGCCGTTACAGCCGTTAGTAACGGATATAACGGTAAACTAAAACATAGGGCATTATTCGTGACACATAATGAACATGCCTACAAATTTTCACAAAGATCGGCCAAGTACTTTCGGAGATATTGCATAAAGAAGAAAACCGTTACAGGCCCTTGACAGCCGTTAGTAACGCTATAACGGGGTAACGAAAACATCGGGCATCATCCGTGACCCATAATGAACATACCTGCTAATTTTCACAAAGATCGGCCAAGTACTTTCGGAGATATTTCATAAAACAGAAAAACCGTTACAGGCCGTTACAGCCGTTAGTAACAGTAAACGGTAAACTAAAACATAGGGCATTATTCGTGACCCATAATGAACATGCCTACAAATTTTCAGAAAGATCGGCCAAGTACTTTGTGAGATATTCATAAAGAAGAAAACGTTACAGGCCCTTACAGCCTTTAGTAACAGGCTGTAAGGGTAAACTAAAACATCGGGTATCATCCGTGCCCATAATGAACATACCTGCTAATTTTCACAAAGATCGGCCAAGTACTTTCGGAGATATTCCATAAAAAGACAAACCGTTACAAGCCGTTACAGCCGTTAGTAAACGTATAACGGTAGACACTAAAACATCGGGCATTATTCGTGACCAATAATGAACATACCTACAAATTTTCAGAAAGATCGGCCAAGTACTTTCGGAGATATTCCATAAAAGAAAAAACGTTACAGGCCTTGCAGCCTTAGTAACGGCTACATACGGGTAAACTAAAACATCGGGCATCATCCGTGGACCCATAATGAACATACCTGCTAATTTTCACAAAGATCGGCCAAGTACTTTCGGAGATATTCCATAAAACAGAAAAACCGTTACAGGCCGTTACAGCCGTTAGTAACGGATATAACGGTAACTAAAACATAGGGCATTATTCGTGACCATAATGAACATGCCTACAAATTTTCCCAAAAGATCGGCCAGTACTTTCGGAGATATTCCATAAAAAAGAAAACCGTTACAGGCCATTGCAGCCATTAGTAACGGCTACAACGGGGTAAACTAAAACATCGGGCATCATCCGTGACCCATAATGAACATACCTGCTAATTTTCACAAAGATCGGCCAAGTACTTCGGAGATATTCCATAAAAACAGAAAAACCGTTACAGGCCGTTACAGCCGTTAGTAACGGATAAACGGTTAAACTAAAACATAGGGCATTATTCGTGACCCATAATGAACATGCCTACAAATTTTCACAAAGATCGGCCAAGATCGGCCAAGTACTTTCGGAGATATTGCATAAAGAAGGAAAACCGTTACAGGCCCTTGACAGCCGTTAGTAACAGCTATAACGGGGGTAAACGAAAACATCGGGCATCATCCGTGACCCATAATGAACATACCTGCTAATTTTCACAAAGATCGGCCAAGTACTTTCGGAGATATTTCATAAAACAGAAACACCGTTACAGGCCGTTACAGCCGTTAGTAACAGTACAACGGTAAACTAAAACATAGGGCATTATTCGTGACCCATAATGAACATGCCTACAAATTTTCAGAAAGATCGGCCAAGTACTTTTTGAGATATTCATAAAGAAGAAAATCGTTACAGGCCGTTACAGCCTTTAGTAACGGCTGTAATGGGTAAACTAAAACATCGGGTATCATCCGTGGCCCATAATGAACATACCTGCTAATTTCACAAAGATCGGCCAAGTACTTTCGGAGATATTCCATAAAGAAGACAAACCGTTACAAGCCGTTACAGCCGTTAGTAACGGCTATAACGGAGACCTAAAACATCGGGCATTATTCGTGACCCATAATTGAACATACCTACAAATTTTCAGAAAGATCGGCCAAGTACTTTCGGAGATATTCCATAAAAAAGAAAAACCGTTACAGGCCATTGCAGCCATTAGTAACGGCTACAACGGGGTAAACTAAAACATCGGGCATCATCCGTGACCCATAATGAACATACCTGCTAATTTTCACAAAGATCGGCCAAGTACTTCCGGAGATATTCCATAAAAACAGAAAAACCGTTACAGGCCGTTACAGCCGTTAGTAACGGATATAACGGTAAACTAAAACATAGGGCATTATTCGTGACACATAATGAACAGCCTACAAAGTATTTCGAGAATTGCATAAAGAAGGAAAAACCGTTACAGGCCCTTGACAGCCATAAGTAACAGCTATAACGGGGTAAACGAAAACATCGGGCATCATCCGTGACCCATAATGAACATACCTGCTAATTTTCACAAAGATCGGCCAAGTACTTTCGGAGATATTCCATAAAACAGAAACACCATTACAGGCCGTTACAACCGTTAGTAACAGTACAACGTTAAACTAAAACATAGGGCATTATTCGTGACCCATAATGAACATACCTACAAATTTTCAGAAAGATCGGACAAGTACTTTTTGAGATATTCCATAAAGAAGAAAAATCGTTACAGGCCGTTACAGCCTTTAGTAACGGCTGTAATGGGTAAACTAAAACATCGGGTATCATCCGTAACCCATAATGATCATACCTGCTAATTTTCACAAAGATCGGCCAAGTACTACCTGAGATATTCCATAAAGAAGACAAACCGTTACAGGCCGTTGCAGCCGTTAGTAACGGCTGTAACGGTAAACTAAAACATCGGGCATCATCCTTTACCCATAATGAACTTACAAATTTTCAGAAAGATCGGCCCAGTAGTTTGGTCTGGAGCGAGTGGAACACATTTTGACCACGGAGGGACGGACGGACGGCACACAGACACACAGACAGCTTTTCTTCGTTCCCATTCTAAAGTTCTCCCTGTTCTGTAAGAACTGGGAGTACAAAAAAGGTGGATAGATAGATCGATCTGTAGCTAGTTAGACAGACAGATAGATATAAAGAGGATGTACATAGATTGATAGTTTAATAGACGGATACATACATACATACATACATACATACGTACATATATACATAGACACATACATACATAGATAGTTTTAATTCATGGTACGGTCGTTGGTTAGATCACCATCTGATCTGATTTTGAAAAGAAAGAAAGAAAGAACAAAAAAAACGTAATTAAGATAAAACAAAAGTAAATGTGTCCACATATCTGAATCAAACTACGTAGAAATTTGTTAAGTTCAGAATAGTTCAAAACCTCTCTCTCTCTCTCTCTCTCCTCTCTCTCTCTCTCTCTCTCTCTCTCCCCTTGCCTCTTTGTTGTCTCAAGCATGTCCTGAGCGCACCGCGGTTTAATCAAAACATCCCATGTGTACTCGGGACGGCTCATCGCTTTAGCTGTTCGTTCTTAGCCAGAGCAACCAAATTTTCGGCTCGCACCTGCAAAGGAGAAAATGGCGTTGGTGACGGGTCTTCTCCCCTGTACGGCTCCGGCCTTGCTTTCCGATTACTATCAGCCCAGCTGTGCCAACAAAACCGTTCCAACAACAAAGTCTCAGTGTACGGAGGCAGGTGACTCTTCAGCATAGCCGGTTCATGATGATGGTGGTCAGACTGACGTACTATCATTCGGAGCAAGCTTTGTAATGGGCTGCAGTTGGAGGTTTTTAAGAAAATTGTTCCCTGATGGAAGTCAGCTGGGAGTCGAGAACAGCTGGTGGGTCTTTGAGTTTCAGTCCCAGAGTAGGAAAATAAAGCGGCGGATAGTCCCATTAATGATATTGCCTAACATGTCATAATCAGCCCTTCTTTTAATTGTTTCTTGGGTGATGATACTTTCTTTATTGTATTTTGGGGGAGGGGTGGGGTGGCGGTGGGGGTGGGGGGCGGAGGGGTCCTAAAAATATATTGCAGTAAGGGAAGTTACTTGTTGTATGATCCATGTCTGTGATTACAACAAAGTTGTCTACCGTTGTTAAGGACAGACTCGATCAAGAGGGTTTCCATTCCATCAATGTGTGTGTGTGTGTGTGTGTGTGTGTGTGGGGTGTGTGTGTGTGTGTGTGTGTGTGTTTCCTGTCTTGATGACGACTTTTGTCTGTTGGGCGGGTGTTGCCGGTCTTCAGAGGGTCACATGACCGCTAACTCCAGTTGTACTTTTTTTCTCCCGGAGATCGCACTTCCGGAGTCTGGGACTTTTTTCATGAAAATTTTTGTGTGTGTGGATATTTTGATATCTCAAGCTCTTACACAATGATAAATTAATCAGTTTATAAATGTTCACTTCCATATCTTCATGGGGTACGTGTTGCATACCTCGTCAGGACATGGAAGTGAGATAAGACAGTGTAAAATGTTGTCTGACAGGGTATGCTACGCCAGAGTGTGGATCTGTGTGTGTGTGTGTGTGTGTGTGTGTGTGTGTGTGTGTGTGTGTGTGTGTGGTGTGAGTGTGTGTGTGTGTGTGTGAGTAAGTGTGTGTGTGTGTGTGTGTGTGTGTGTGTGTGTGTGTGTGTGTGTGTGAGTGAGTGTGTGTGTGCGTGTGTGTGTGTGTGTGTGTTTGTGTGTGTGTGTGTGTGTGTGTGTGTGTGTGTGTGTGTGTGTGTGTGTGTGTGTGTGTGTGTGTGTGTGTGTGCGTGCGTGCGTGCGTGCGTGTATGTGTGTGTGTGTGTGTGTGTGTGTGTGTGTGTGGTGCGCGCGCTACAGCGGTGGATGGTCTCATAAGTAATACAGATTAACGTTTCAGAATCAGCCTTTCTTTTAACCTCTTTCGTGGGTGATGTACTTTCTTCGTTTTTTTTTTTTTTTCTTTCCTTTTTTTTCCTTTTTTTTTTTGTCCTCAATGGAATACATTGCAGTAGGGGAAGTAACTTGTTGTATGATCAAAGCCTATGATCACAACAAAGTTGTCTACCATTGTTAAGGACAGACTCCATCAGATGCGTTTTCATTTCCTAAGGTGTTTTGTGCGCGAAGGAGTGTGTGTACGCGTTCATTTGTATGTGCATGCGTGCGTTCGTGCGTGCGAGCGCGCGTGCGTGCATGCGTGCGTGCGTGCGTGCGTGCGTGCGTGCATGTGTGTGCAAAACGTTAGCTACTCTTTCAGCCCCTTTCGGGGTATGGAGAAGACAACAACAAAGAGCACGCGTAGGATTACTGTTCAGTTAGCTTTGGAAGTGTTTGCGCCAACATTGCGTCAGACATAACCGGACATCGGCTTACGTTGAAGTCCGCGTGGTCTTTGGTGCCTAATGTGGGTTAGACCGTGGTCTCCGTTTCTAACACGGAGGCCACGGTTAGATTCGGGCTTTTCAGAGGTGAACACTCTCCAGACTGCAGTTAAGGGCCTTCATTGTTAGAGCTTAACTGCTGGGATATCGCAGGCTGGAGAGACAATAACATTGTGCTTGAGAGTGAAAACATATATAAAAAAAATAAATGAAAGAGAAGGGAAGTTGCAAGCTTTAAACTGTAACAAGGCTGATTATAATAACAATCATTTACCCTAAGTTTTATTATTTACTGAAAACATGTACTACCTTTTCCTGGTGCAAAGTAAGAGTAAGCTACAGAGCTCGGACACCGAAAAATAAGATCGATACTTTCCTAAGATCAGCTGGTGTCAAAGTATAATATATTTTGGATATCATAAACCCGTGTCAAAAGTCATTCTCAGTTGTCTCCTCACTACATTTCCCTGTCCATGTTCTCTTATTTGACCTATTCAGCATATGAATTGTGGCTATGGCTTCTTCCTACACAGAACAGAATATAGCCTGGCACAGAATTCTCTCTATCTATCTTTGTCTGTCTGTCTGTCTGTCTGTCTGTCTGTCTCTCTCTCTCTCTTCCTCTCTCTCTCTCATTACCTAGTTGCCCTATTATATCCTGTAATGTTCACTTCACTGTCTTTCGGTGAAAGAAACTTAGTACCAAAGGACAGCAGTGCAGTGCCTTTTAAACATGGAGTACAAACGGTAACTTTAGTTGCATCCTCAGAGAAGATCCTGTTCAACCCCCTATACCATCCCCACAAGTCAATTCAACCCCCCCCCCCCTTCCTCTCCCCCTCCCGCCCCCCAAAAATCAGGTATGTAATGACAATATTATTATTTAAAACAAAAGGACAACAACAATCAAAAACAACAGCACTCCATGATAGCAACAAAACCAACGCCCAAAACTACAATAATAAACAAACCAATCCAAATCATCCTATGTATACCTGGCCCATTGCACCAGCCTATTTGTATGTATTGTCTGACTTACACACACATCTTTTCTAAAAACATTGGACTCTGAAACTCGTCTCGGATTGTCTTATTTCTGAGTTGTTGACAGCCAAAGGGTTTCTATCCATAAAATTTAGACTGTTTGCCCTTAGCAATGTGTGTCACCAAGATGGACAACAACTGCAGCAACAATAAAAACTTATTTTCTTTCTTTCTTTCCATTTATTTATTCATTTTTAAATAGTTACGTTTCCAGCACAATGTGACCTTCCACCTCATCTGCTGTGGTCCACTGGTTGGACTTCAGTCAAGTAAGGGTGGTGACTCTGGTTTGGGGAGTGGTCACACTTGAGAGGTCCGAGTCTGGCCTGGGTTGGGTGCTGAAGATCATGCGTATTTCATTAGACCAATGTGCACAGCCGTTTTGTCACAATGTTGGCACAAAAAAATCACTGTGCAACACTTCTAAAAGTAATCACTTTATATGTAAGATCTGATGGCGATTTCGTTTTGATTGTTTGCAGTAAAGCAATGATCAGATGGTCTATACACTCCAAAAGGACACACACACACACACACACACACACACACACACACACACACACACACACACACACACGTATACACGTACACACACACACACACACAGGCGCGTGCGCGCGCGCGCGCGCGCACACACACGCACGCACGCACGCACGCACGCACGCACACACACACACACACATTAGTTTTTGTGTTGCATATCTTTTCAGACACAACATTGCACACTCTCATTTTGCATGCCCTGTGAGTGGATGCAAGTGAAAAATTGTATGAACAGATCTCATTTCGTCGCTGTGTATGTGAAAGATGTCAAAATCTTGAAAATTTCTTTTCTCTGAGGAAAAAGAAAACAACAGATACTGGAGGTACCGTTTCCGGAACTGAAAAAATGTATGGCTGGATTTCATGGCACTTTATTTTCATTTGCAATTCTGCCCTGGACATGATACCTTCTGAGCGCTGAAACCATGTGTTTAACAGAGGAGAGTTTTTCCTGGGACAGAGAAGCAAGTACACACGCTCGCACACACGCACACACATGCGCACGCACACACACACACACACACACACACACACACACACACACACACACACACACACACACACACACACTGTTATGAAGTAAGAAGGTTGTTTAGTTTTTAATTGTGTTTCAGATACCTGTCGATCTTTGAATTTTTGCTTAAGGCATTTGCAGTGCCTGTGTGGCACTGCTAGCTGTTTTGTGTAATACGTGACGTCACCTTGATGTCAATTTCTTTTTGATGAGATGTTTTCCTCCTGCCAGTTTTTGGTTGGCTTTGTTAGCAAGAAGTTCTCTATGCTGTTAAGCTGAAAGTTATTATGCTCTGAATGCTTCCGTGCACCAGGTGAGTATTACATGTAACTACTGTTTCTCCTTGCTGGTGTAATGGCTAATTGTTAATGTTTTTGCATGCTGTTATTGTCTATTATTCTTTTCTTGGTACAGTAGATTCATTGTGCCAAGTTGATTGGGAAAAAAAGTTTCTTTCCAAATGATGTGACGATTGATACTGATTTTTGATAAGTGATGATAAAGTAATTGTCATGTTGATAATTAACAACAGAAATGTAATAAGGCAATAAGTATTTATTAAAAAAAAGAAAATTCTGTGTCTGCTATCTACGTCCAATCCATGACAGTCACCAACTACTTCCTATCACCCACACACGCTTTGCCCCTCTCTCTCACTTCCAGTCTCCCTCCCCTCGTCTCTTCTGATCCACTTGCCCATCCCCGGGGCTCTCCTCGCACCTACTCACTCCTTTTCCATCTGTCACTCACACGTTCCTCGAGTTGCAGCCCCATGCCGACATAAAAATACAAATCCATTTCCCACCCCTTGGCAGCGCCTCTCTCTCCTGCCCTTCCTCCATCCTTCCTTCCAAGCCCCCCCCCCCCCCCCCACTCCCTCTCCTCTCCACCATCCAGTGATTCTAATACGGAATCATCACCCTATCTACCTCATCCCCACGCTTTCTTTCATCTCTGTCACCCGCTCTTTCCGTTCCTTACCGCACCCTTTGACCCCCCCCCCCCCCCCCCCCACCACACACACACACCGTCTTCTTCTCCACTGTGCCGCCCCCACTGTCCCCCATCTTACGTACTTTCACACAGTCATCCAACCAAAACCACCATGTGTCATCTCTCTCTCTCTCTCTCTCTCTCTCTCTCTCTCTCTCTCTCTCTCCTCTCCTCTCCTCTCTCCTCCCCCTAATGGCCTTTCTGCCCCCCCCCTCGCCTTCCCCCCTCCGGCAAGTAGTTGGTAAAGAGTGATTGCGTGCACGTGGCTCTGCATACCCTGACGCTGGGCTGTTGGCGAAACAGTCTCTCTCTCTCTCTCTCTCTCTCTCTCTCTCTCTCTCTCTCTCTCTCTCTCTCTCTCTCTTAACCAATGAAACAATGGTTCACTGTTCATGAATGAAGAGTTCTTGACAAGGGAGATAATTTACCAATCTGGCACACATGTGATGACTACACACGGGAGCCATGAAAGTCAGTGGGTTGGTCGAACACAAGGAGGTTAAGAGGGGCATGTGGCTGCAATTCCAGCAAGAGTTTTTTTTTCTTCCTGTAGCAAGATCAACTTGCAGCTGCAAACGAAAGATGGCACTTTTCACTAGCAGTGATCCAAAACGAACAAAAAGAAAGAAATGAAAAAGTGACCCACTGACATGTTCACATCTCTGAAACAGTCTTGATTTTGTGGCAGCTCCTGTCAGTACATCAACTGACAGTTGTTATTGTAGTGTGTGCTGGTAATACACCTAATTACAGTTTGATTATTGTAGTGGCTCCTGATTACACCTGATTACATTCTTGTTATTGTAGAGCTTGTGGTGATGCAGTTGAACTGAGTGAGATGATCGGTTGAACCCTAATTTTGATTAAAATAACCAGCTCATCCCGGATTATTATAAGTACACTAGCTGATTGTCCATGAATTGTCAGTACCCACTTGCCTCTAAATTATGAGAAAGATGACCGAGGGACCCTAAAATAGGACTAAATCAGCCGTTTGGTCCAACGTTATGAGTAATGTAGTCGACTGACCTATGATCGTAACTAAAAGGCTGTTTGGCCCAAAGCACAAGTTTTTTTTTGTTTGTTTGTTTGTTTTTTTGCTATCCCGACCTCTGCGCAACCTCAGAGGCAGTGCACCCACGCCGCTCATCCCGACACCCCGTCCACAGCCACAGCCACAGCCCCGTCGGGCCCGCCGCAGCCCCGGCACCGGCAATCCACAGGGAGCAGTCAATGTCAAGTCGCCAAGAGGCAACCCACCAGAGGAGACACTGCACTGCTGCCGAGTCATTTCGGTGGTGTTCAGTGGCGCCTGTTCTGATCTAACATACACAGGACACCACCTACTAAGCCCCCTACTGACGACAATAATTGCTTAGTCGCGGAGCCGGCGTGAGTGAGCTCTCCCTCCGGATGGCACCACCACGTCCGTCCAACGACAGCCCCCATGGACCCGCCGATACCGGTGACCCCGACGGAACCAAACGAAGGCCACAGACGTGGAGAGGACATCGAAACTGAGGTCACCATGAGAGCAGGG
>CM065719.1:74713751-74718751 GCA_033310375.1 Conus canariensis | reverse complement strand
AAGGACGGCGACAAAGTACATGGAAGACTTAAAAGACACGTTTTGTAATGGCATTAAATCTGTTTTCTGGTGTGCTTTACTTAAAAAGCTGTGAGTTGAATTATATATTTACAAACTGACCACAACAATCTGTTTTATAACAATTGTATAATTCAAGGTTTATGTTCTGAAGATATGTTTGCACATTTCTATCTTTGTTTTCAGTTGTACGTTTTTAGTGGGACTTTCAACTAATAAATAATTTGTAGTTGTCCAAATTCTGTTTATTTATAAAGGCTTCTAATTTTACTTGTCCTTCTTTCTTAACATGGTGAATTAGACAAAGTTCATGAAATTGATCTGATTTTCTAGTTTCCCTACCCGGTGGCTTATATTGCTAGAGTGGATATCCAAAGACGAACATTTATTTCATTTCAAATAGAAGTATATTTACATTGACGTTTTGGTTGTATTGTTTCCTTTTACGTTATATTTTTCCATTTGTTTGCACCTTTCTTCAAATAATTCGTGATGACATCGTTTCATGTGTCTATCATGTGTTTATTCATTAATTCACTGAATTACCAGCCAGTCAAGGCTACGACAAAAATGTTTACTTTCATCCACCTTATCCATCAAGGTATGTCCTGCTACTTATACAATTGCCTGTAACCGTGTTGTTGCGTTTCCAAATGTGGTTCCTTTATTTCTTCCCTCATTTTCTCATTTCCTCTTTCTTTCCTTATTTTGTTTCTCCATGTATTAATGACCCTTGTGCTTAAGTCTCAATTTCAACATCGCTAGTAATTTTTGTTCTCGGCCTTTTTTTCGTTGCTGTGCTGCTACAGACCACATATGCGCCAAAGGGTTGAGGGCAGAGTTGAGTGGTAACATGAACACCACCAGAGTAGCGTGAACCGTGTCTGGTAGAGGCATGTCTCCAGCTATCATCATGTCAACCAAACCGAACGAAAACCAACAAACAACTTCCATGACAGCGACTTTTCTCATCAGATGGGCTGCACTATAAACTGACCTGACTGTTGAGTTTAATGCGAAGGTATATGATGGGGCAAGTTTGTAAATGACAAACTGAGCACCTGCAATTATTACACACACAATGAAATTGAGTGATGCTGTCACTCTGAACCACCTTAATTTCCGATTTGTTTGGTACCCTTGGAATAATGCCAGACGACAAAGTCCAGACTGTCCCAAGAAGCCCATATGCAAAAGTCCAGGAAGAAACGGTATTAGAGACAAGAATATTCCAGCACACCAAATTCCTGTACATACTATATTTCGCGACCTTTTGCCGGATATCCAAGAGTATTTGGGAATATACTGCATAAGAATATGATCTAAAGTGATGAACAAGATGACCAAAACTGACACTTCATTGGACAAAAGTGAAAGAAAACCACTCACCTTGCACGTCACACTTCTGGTCCATACCCTTTCAATCTGGATGTATTTTCCATGAAATATATCATTTGCTATGATGGCAATGCCAACATTACCTCCCATACACACATTAGCAAAATGCAGGTGAGCAAGGACTGTTAAGAACTTACTTCCAAACAGCTTCTCAAGTCTAAGTGAGGTTAAACAACAGACCACATTCCCGACGACAGCAGTTACGCTTATTACCCAAAAGAAAACTAAATGTAGTTCAGATGGAATCAATGTTCCGCATGACAAAAGCACAGTGGGCATTGCTAAACAATCTATTTGATGAGTTTCCGAAGGAAGTATTTCTTTACAGCACAACCTATAATCTGATGAAAACATTTCTTGTACGTCATGCGACCTTGCAAACAAATCCAAAGGAAAGTGATTTATTGGATTCCACCTCAGGTCCAATTCAAGCAGTTTTGGTATGTTTTTAAAGCCTTTATCTCCAATGGTTTCAATCCCAGAAGAAGACAAATTCAAATCTAATAAAGATGGAAAATAGATATATATTTCGTCATCAAGAGTATTAATGTATGTCCTTGACATGTCCAATGTTTCTAGTGTATAGTGGATGTGTTTTAACCATGAATTTGATCTTTTAAGTAGAGGGTTGTTTGCAAAATATATAGTTCGTAAGTTTGGCAGCTGAATGAAAACATTGATGTCAAGAGTTCTGAAATGATTGTTGCTGAAGTCCAAAACCTGCAAATTGGCAAGATCCACACTTGAAATATTACTGAGCGAGCAATAAGACAAACTCAGAAATATGAGATACATAGTTTTTGTGAAATGTGTTAGAGATATTCCCGACCCTGTGGCATCCATAAAGCGTATAAGAGGGAACAACTCTAGGGGAGAAAGGAGCACTGCACCAGAAAGAATAACCTTGACACAGACAACCAATTGGACAGGTAGCGTCACACATCAGTTCGTCATCCTGCTGTGGACACTGACCCCAGCCATCACAAAGATGATGTCCATGCACACAGACTTTGGATTCTCTGCATCGGTAGTAGAAGGGGCAAACAACTTTCTCACAGTCTTGTTCATCTTCACCATAAATACAGTCACAATATCCGTTGCATCGAGTATAGACAGGAAGACAATACAGCCATTTGGCTTTACAGCTGTAATGAGTATCAGGACACATGTCCTCAGCTTGAATCACCTGCTGATTAAAATAACCAGAACCATCTAAGTTGATGTGATATCTACCCTGTGTAAATGTGAACCAATCGTATCCTTTATGGTCGGGTGTTGGACACCTGACCTCATCAGAATCGTCCAGGCAGTCAGAATACTCATTGCAACGCTGGCTGTGCAAGACACACTGAGCGTTAGAGCACAGGAAACCATAACATGGAGAATGCTGACAGAATGACTCGTCACTGTTATCTGGACAGTCCTGTCTGAAGTCACACGCAAAAGTGTAACTGATTTTAGTAATGCCATCATAACAAGAAAACATGGTATGTGTGTCTGTAGTGGTTACCGTTTGAGGAGTATTTTGATAATTCTGCCACCAAAGACTCACGTTCGCAAACAATTGTAACTGTACGTATGTTGCTGTTCCACAATTTCCTTTGAGACTGGAAAACTGAAATGAGTGAGAAAACTGTTTGTTTAAGCAAAGAAATAAAAGCTGCTTTGTGTTTCTTAAGACAGATTTGGATGACTCGAAGTGAAGCGATAGGCTTCCAGAATGGAAATGTCTGAGTGGGAAGGAAACCATTTCACACAATATTACGCGGAAACTCTGTGCTGCTTTTTTGATTAATGTCCACTGATCCATTGGCCAAAGTATCACAGTCCAACTTGATCTTTTAGGAAGGTATGGAAAACCGAAAGGATTAATGCTATAAATCAACGTGTTGTCAGACCATTTAGGGAATTTACTATACATGAAATGCACACCGTGCCAGCCCGATGAATAACCAAAACCCAAATAAAAACTTTCAAAGTTTCTAAAAATGTTTAAGGCATCTTCTTGTTCTTCCCTTGTTTTCATTGAAGCCAGGTTTCCTCCCGCTGTTTTGCAATGATAAGAACCAGCAATAATAGTGACGTCCTCATTTAATGTGATTACCTTGAAACACTTGTTACGCGAAGCCACCAAACCTTTGCAGTCAGGACTGCTGAAAGGACAGTGTTCTGTTTCATCCCGGCCGTCTTCACACTCTGGCTTCAGGTTACAGTGTAGGTGATCCTGGAATTCAGCATAATTAGTCACAGAACAGTTGAACAAACCACGTGAAAGCTGACGTGGTCGATCTCTCTCAAAAAAGAAAGAAAAGTACAACACAAACAGAGCACCTGGAGTATGCTGAATTTGTAGGTAGGACGTAGAAAAGATGTCAGCTCGTGTGAAATATGTTACACGCACACGCCGCTCACTTACATCCGTTGGCTCGAATTTTCGGTAGGTCAATACCAGAGATGCATTGGTCGTATATGAACCAGGTTGTAAGTTGGATCGACGAACACTGATCATAATGCTGTCTCTGTGTCCACCGTTTAGCTCACCTCTGGAAGCTGTTCTTGAAATCAGGTATGGATTTATCACATATCCAGAATAGCCAGATATATATTTAACAATAAAACCAAATATTGTAACTCCATCAAAAGCGATTTTGACCGCAGGGTCATTAAAATGCGTCACTTCAATATTGTTATAAGAAGATTGGACAAATATTTCATCAACAGTATGATAGTTGCATTTTACCGTACAGTGATAATGTACATTTGTTTTCCATTCACTGCCATCACACCAGTATGCAAGGCGTTGAAGATGAACATTCACATGGAATCCCTGTGACATCTGCACGTGCAGCTTACAGTAAGTAGAGGAATCGTCGCATATGTCATACGTCACTTCCGATTGTGATTCGAAATATAGCAGAAAGCGTCTACAGTCTGAAACATTCACCTGCAGGATAGTAATATTTGTTCCGTTTTGACCAATGAAATATTCGATCCCTGGACAAATGGCAATGGTCATCGAATTGATGATGTTGGGTATATCCTTGATTTGGGGCTCTGTGATGAAGTCAGAAAGGTCATTTGAAAGCACACAACATCGTCATATTTTGTCAATTATCACACGTACCATTTTGGAATCTATTCCAACGAATATCTGTAGTATTTTACATAAAATGTTAAAAAAAAAGAGCTTACCGCAGATTTTGCTATTGACTGATTTGTTTGCTAGACTTTATATCCACTTTTTGTTCTATGGAATCTTATGTTACATAAACGAGATTCTCTGGGTTAGGCTTCTTAAGATGCCGCAAGACAATGAGTATTGACGTCTTGATTTCACACATATTCAGAGCAAAGCAACTCAACAAGTAACATTAACTATCATTTGACTATCCTGGATTCATCTGCTAGAGATACGTTCTCTCCACCGTAAAGTAAAAGTTACCATATAAGGTGATCCTGAATGGAGTGGTCATTTAGGTAATTACCTTTCTGCCAATTCACCGTCACTTCTTGCACCTGAGTTTACTGTATGACAATCAGAGGCTGCTCTGATGGAGATTTAGTGTTATGTGTAAAGTTAAATG
>CM065719.1:74698751-74711251 GCA_033310375.1 Conus canariensis | reverse complement strand
TTCTTACACAGTGGCTCCTATGTTCTTCTTTATTGAATTAATACATGAATTTTTCAAGGTTTCCAAATGATATGGCAACGGCCAGTTGCTTTGTTTTCTTTGTTGGATTAATTCATTTGCTTCTTTCAGTCATTTTGTTTTCATTTTTGTGTGTGAGTGTGTGTATCCTTTGTGGTTATCACTATGCTTATATATGCCTTTGATTAGACAAATAAACGAATGCAATGCTCATTAAGGGATAGTGACGATGAGGATGATCATGATCATTGTGATGATGATCACGATGATGATGTTTTGCTGTTGTTCGTATTGTCTTATGCGTTTTGTGGCCCTTATTTGTGATTTGTTATTTGCTTTGAAATAAAATATGATTCAGTTAAAAAAAAAATCCGAGAGGAACATTTAGACTATGACTGCAGTTTTGACTTGTGATGCAGTCTTTTTGGATTCTCTGGCATCAGACTCGAAGACACCAGTTTAATTGTGATGATTTTGACCGTTCATTTTCCCATGTTTGTTTCTTTCTTTTTTCAAAGCTTTAACTTTGTTTCACTTACCGTGAGACGGGATCAGACCGTGATTTCATCTTGCGGTGGGGAAGATGTCACTTACATTTTTTGTTTGTTTGTTTGTTTGTTAAACAACACCAGTGTCACCGCAACCACTGATAGGAAGACTGATTAGTCTCTGTTGAAAGGTGGAAGTGAACTGCAGCTGATCAGTCTATGTGTCTGACCATAGCATAGGATTTAATGGAGCCTCCACATAACCCCACATAGTGTCAGTACAAAACGTCAACGCCCTACTGTATTTTTTCTAAGAGCCTGCAAACTGTTATCAAAAACAAGGTTCTACATCAAACGCTTTGCTTGTGTGTGTATGTGTGTGTGTGTGTGTGTGTGTGTGTGTGTGTGTGTGTGTGTGTGTGCGTGCGTGCGTGCGTGCGTGCGTGCGTGCGTGCGTGTGTGTGTGTGTGTGTGTGTGTGTGTGTGTGTGTGTGTGTGTGTGTGTGTGTGTGTGACACATATACCTCATTTCGTGTATTCTTCTCTCCCGGTCACCGATAGTTTAAGACAGCAAATGTTCTCTGCCTCATTTACGATGTCTTTCAGCAAATGGAATGTTATTTATCAGTTAATGCACTTCTTCCTCCACGAATTCAACGCTCTCTTTTTTTCTGAGTGCTTCCACCCTTTTACACGAAACGTCGTTTTGATAGGGCACGTGTTGAACATAACAACATACCTGGGCAGTTGTAATGCAATAAAGGTACACCTGTGAAGACGGAATTCCATGCAAGTATTCATCTTATTAAGCCTGTAAAACAATTTGCAGCCTTGTTCACCCCAACCCCATGCACACACCTTCATTCTTTCTCTCTCTCTCTCTCTCTCTCTCTCTCTCTCTCTCTCTCTCTCTCTCTCTCTCTCTCTCTTGCTATTTCTTTTTTTTTTTTTACTCTGCCTTCCAAGACAGGTTCAAGATATGATAAATCAACAGTGCCTTCAACCTGATTGACTTGCACGTCAAGGATGATTTAGGGTTGGAGTGTTTGACAGCTTTAACAGGTGACTGTACTTTATTAGGCGTGTATACGTGATGGAGCCTATGTGTCTGCGTAAATGTGTGTGTGTGTGTGTGGGGGGGGGGGGGGGGGGGCGTTTGCAAACGTGTGTGCATGCGTGCGTGCGTGTGTGCATGCGTGGGTGCATGTGTTTGTGTGTGTGTGTGTGTTTCTCTGTGTTTGTTTGTTTGTTTGTTTGTTTGTTTGTGTGTGTGTGTGTGTGTGTGTGTGTGTGTGTGTGTGTGTGTGTGTGAGAGAGAGAGAGAGAGAGAGAGAGAGAGAGAGATGCAAATGTCGTTGTGTCTCCTGTTCGTCTATATATATACTGAGTGAGTCAGGTATCTAGGCAGACTGCAGCCAACCAAACTACAATAACATCACGTTAACATCGAAGAACCTAAAACACTATTTTGATCAAACCAAACCAGTAAAGTTAAGCACCTATACTTGGATGAAAAGAAGTCAATACGCTTAATAATCTCTACTTGACTGTACGCAAACCGCAACAGGTAACCACCTGTACCAGAATAAAAAGAAAACCAGTGCAGTTAGCTATCTTGACTTCATTGAAAGGACACCATTGCAGTTACATACACATGTGCCGTTCACAAAACCCTGCGAAAACCAGTCTGTATCACCTGCCTACATGTATCTCCCAAGATATCTGATGGCAGGTATATCTACCGTGGTGCAAGAAAACAGGCGCTGTTCTTCCGGCTTTGTGTTAATAGTCAGAGCATGCAGACACACACACACACACACACACACACGACCGCGCGCGCGCGCGCGTAAGAGAGGAGAGAGAGAGAGAGAGAGAGAGAGAGAGAGAGAGAGAGAGAGAGAGAGATTATGGCAGTTAAAATGATAATTCAGATATCATGAGCTCTTTCATTTTTCTTGGTTAGTGTGTTTTAATTCATGTTCAGAGTTCTATTGATTAGTGCATACCATCCAGTGTTGATTTCTGAGAATTTTGTTTTTTTAAGTCTGTCGTGACTAGGCCTGGACTTCTTCAGTGTTCTGTGTGTGATGGAATCCATGGTGAGTGTGATGGAATTCATGGTGTGTGTGATGGAATCCATGGTGTGTGTGATGGAATCCATGGTGAGTGTGATGGAATCCATGGTGTGTGTGATGGAATCCATGGTGTGTGTGTGTGATGGAATCCATGGTGTGTGTGTGTGTGTGTGTGTGTGTGTGTGTGTGTGTGTGTGTGTGTGTGTGTGTGTGATGGAATCCATGGTGAGTGTGATGGAATCCATGGTGTGTGTGTGTGTGTGATGGAATCCATGGTGAGTGTGATGGAATCCATGGTGTGTGTAATGGAATCCATGGTGTGTGTGATGGAATCCATGGGGTGTGTGTGTGTGTGTGTGTGTGTGTGTGTGTGTGTGTGTGGTGATGTGTGTGATGGAATCCATGGTGAGTGTGATGGAATCCACGGTGTGTGTGTGATGGAATCCATGGTGTGTGGTGTGTGTGTGTGATGGAATCCATGGTGAGTGTGATGGAATCCATGGTGTGTGTGTGTGTGATGGAATCCATGGTGTGTGTGATGGAATCCATGATGTGTGTGATGGAATCCATGGTGAGTGTGATGGAATTCATGGTGTGTGTGTGATGGAATCCATGGTGAGTGCTTTGGGCGCGGTACGGAAAGTGATGGCGATTACACTTCCAGCTGCCTTCCTTTTGACAAACAGGTTTGGTACTCTGCTGAGGTCTGCAGCACACCTGGACTAAATTACAATTACCGCTATCTTGATTACATCTGTGAACGGTGTGTGAGGTTATCCCGGTCCAAAGTTTACACCCCACCCCATTCCCACCCCATTGCATATATCTTTACCTCCCTCCTATCTCTGTCTGTCTCATTCCATGTGCAATGCTGTTGCAGAAGTAATTACTCTTTACTTACCCCCATTTAAGGCAGTACAAGTTCTATAGCCACGTGCTCGCACGCACACACACACACACACACACACACACACACACACACACACACACACACACACACACACACACACACATATATGTTTAATGTCGTCCACGACCTTGGAGCCTCCATGAAACAATGGGAAACAAAGTCTGTCCGTATAATGTACTTTCTCCGATTGCCATGATTCGATGGAGTTGCAATAATTTATGTCATGTGTTTGATAACCTTATATCCTATATCAGGTTTGTGTTCATCATTAATGCCATTTTATTGGAATTATTAAAAAGAAAATTTAAAGATCAAAACAAAAAAATCATTATCATATGAGCAAGTAAATCATCAAAAAAAAGTTCTATAGTCACTGGTCCTATATCCACAGAGACTCTCCTCTTTCCTTTCCCATCCCCTCCTGGCGCGCTTCCTCTCCCACCTTCCTACTCACACTCTGAACCAGTTTTCTGTCTGACATAGCGCACACAGACCGGCAAAAAATATCTCCTCTCGAGCTAGGGGGCAAAAACCTCCACTTGAACATAAAATAGCGCAGAAGTGACCTTGCAGCAGCTGGAGGCGAGACACTGAGGCAGAGATAAAGAGGCAGGGGACCAACTGGACAGGCATTCAGTGAGCAGCCCAGAACCGAGTGCGATGGCGGAGTGTTGTCGATGACCTATGCTCACCCTTGAGCTATGGCGCTAAGTAAGTAAGTAAGAAGTGACCAGTGCTGGTCAGCTTCTAACCTGGCACTTGCACTTCCCACTCGCTGGTTAGCTGTCTTCTGGGCGGTCTTGCCTTACAACCAATATTGTTCCCTGTCGCACAGTAGCTAAGCTAATAAATGTGCGCGAATTATTCTGATTTGTAAAGCGTTCACGCTCAGAAAAGTTCAGATCTGACTAAACTGGGCACTGCTACTTAAGATCAAGTATACTTATTTGTAGTTCAGTGCCTGCGGCAGTTTTGATGTGATGCAGGCGAATGTTATCCTATTTATCCTCCACTGAAAAACGTGGCACCCATGTATAAGTTTCAAACTCAGGACTGAGGAAGTGTACAGTGCTTTAAACATACAGTTGTTATACATAACCTAATTGTTGTAAGTCAGCTCTGGAATTTCTTTACATAATTTCTCTTAATAGACTAAATATGTCAAAACACATTAATATTAAGATTGCTCCAGTATTTGGTTTAAACAGTTTTATTTCCATGAACATAACATAAACATAAACATTGAGCACAAAGCACATGTGCCAGGACAACAAGAGGACTCTTATATACAGCCCTGGCGGTGAGACTTGCAGAATAAACATGTGACTGATGGCGGCCTCGCTAAAATGTATAATACAACATATTACCATAACCGACAAATTTAAACATGACAAAAGAGGTAACAATAACAGTATAGTATAGTGTTATACTTGTAAACAAAAGAAGAGCCAACATTTAGAATTGGCATTTAGAATTAAAAATGAAACTATGGAAAATTAAGAAATAAGAGAAAATGGTGACAGGGTATTGCCCGTTTTGGTGTGGCTGCCTAAGGCAGTCTGGCACATGATAGAATGTGTGCAACACTGGTCGTCTGCAGTGTACAGTGATCAAATTAAATATCATATCCCTGTACATGGATCAAGACATACTCAGGACATTGATGAAAGCATTGCAGCCCCTCTGACATCCATAACTAGGTTGATATAGATGAAAGCATTGCTAATTAAAAAGATGGAACATAAGTATACCTAGGAAACTGTAAACCTTTAGGCAGTTGGTTTAGTTTTCAAAACGCTTTGTGAGAAGAATAAACGTTTGAACCATTTCAAATATCTTAGCATTTGTTTCTACATTAAAGGAGTTGTTTCCATGCAGGAGATTTTGGACAGAAATCTGATTTGGCGGGAGGTTTAAAACAGTGTTTGCTCGGTGTTGGTTGTGAAGTGGACAGTGAAGTAGGAAGTGTTCGGATGTTTCTTGTGGATATCGACAAGCGCAAGAAAGGTTGTTTGTTAGGTGTCGGGTATATAGGTCAAAATTCAAATTGCTCATACCAAGACGCATACGACAATGATTGACTTGCGCTTCCCTATTTCCATTATAGTAATATGGTGGAACTGGATTATCACTAGTAGAAAGGTATCGTTTTAGCTGGCTGAACGACTGGGACTGTTGGATATGCAATGAGAGATTGTTCCACATGACTGTGGTAGATGGAAAAAGAGAGTTTTTATAAATATCGGTTTTGTGGCGGAGGACTATTCGTTCTGAGGGCCTTCGTCTAGGGTAGGGGTTGACTGAGGATACGAGCTGTGGCAACAAGTTTGATATGTAAGTGGGATAGCTGCCTTGGAGGATCTTGTAGTATGTTATCAGATTATGTATTCGTCGGCGTTCTTTTAAAGTACAGAATCCACACTCCTATAACAATTTTTCTTGACTGGTTCCACGGACAGATCCTGTGATGATGTGCATAGCATCCATGTGTAGATCTTCAAAAAATTTTTGATTGGTACTCTGCGCATCCATCCCAGATTATGTCAGCATAGGCAAGTATTGGTAGTATGAATGATTTGTACATTGTCTCTAGAGCCTTTCTGTTCAGCTTGTGCTTAAAATAATGAACGAAGACAGTCTATCAGTATTCTGGCTTTTGTAGCAATGTTGTTTATGTGTTCACTCCATTTACAATTGTCTTGCAAGATAATCCCAAGGTGTTTGTGCTGTCTAAGTTGCTGTAATATAGAACTACTGAAGGTCAGATTATGGCTATCATCGTCTCCCCGAAACACATTTAGCAGTTCGGTTTTAGACTCATTGAATCTAACTTTCCAAGCTTTTGCCCATGCGGCAATTTTATCTAAATCTGCTGCAAAACTAACGTTCTTGTAGCTGTGTTTCCTTTGCCAGAGACATGTTTGTGTCGTCAGCAAAGAGTTTGATATCTGAGTCTATATTCTGGATTATGTCATTTATAAATACTAGAAATAGAAGCGGGCCGAGGACAGACCCTTGTGGCACACCTTGGGGAAAGTTTTGCTGAGTAGATTTTTCTCCTCTGATTACTACTGACTGGTAACGACCTGAAAGATAGTCACTGAACCAGTTCAACAAATTACCCTTTATTCCAATGGCTGTAAGGAGAAGACCTTGCTGCATTGATCAAACAAAAGCATTGAAGTTGCTTCAGAAAGCCTGGCACAACATGACTCAATGTGTAGATTCTGCAGTGAGTTGGTTTTGACGATAACATGATAGATGCCACATGCTCATGATCCTGTCAAATCACCGGTGTAATAGAAAATACGTAGGGTTTGAGGCCTACACTGTATTTGCTGACTTGGGCCTGTGGTGCCGTCGCGCCATGTTTGCAGCGGGTGAACCAAATTGCCGACCACCAACGACCCAGAGGCAAGCACTTCAACAAGCTGGTATTCTTCACGGTTTGCGTTTGTTTCACACGGCAATCACCACCAATTTGAATGAGAAATGGCCCCAAACTCTGCAGTTACGCTTGAAAGAAGTTTCCCGCGTGCGACAACCCTCCTCGTGATCATGACGATGAGTGAGTGGTTGAGAATGACCAGAATAGAAGGTGTGTGCTACTACTGAGAGGAAACAATGACGTGTTCTTTACCATTTCAGTGACCTGAACGCTGTGAGAAGGTAGGTGGACAAGTGTTGGTTCTGATCGATCTCCTGTTGAATCGATCCGGACACTGAAAAGTACCACTCTGGTCACAACTTTGTCATCTGTAACTACAGCTGACGATTCACATATAATTTATCAATTTTCATCGCACGAGTTCTTTTCAAACACTTTCTCTTTCTACCTCTTCACACCATTCATCATCCTTAGTCTCTGATTCTCTCAATTATTTATCATTACATCCAATCAAAAGTTTAAGGACATGGTATGACGTAGCCAAGCCATGACCTTAGAGTATTCTGGAATGTTGGAAAATTGGCGAAGCACATCCAAACAAAATGCATGGAACTGAGGAGGACTGGGAGTCATCATATGGCATTTGCAACCAGAATGTGTGGAACATTCAATCGACAATGTCTGGACATTTCTGGCATTAACTAAAATAAAAAGAAGACCAACGTGAAAGAAAGAGATCATCATTACAGGGAAAAGATAGAGAGAGAGAAAAATTGAGAGAGGGAGAGGGTGGGGGAGAGAGAAGAGAGAGAGAGAGAGAGAGAGAGAGAGAGAGAGAAGAGAGAGAGAGAGAGAGAGGAGAAAACAATTGAAGAACTAAACAATGTTAATTTATGAGGGTAACCTATTATTCATACTGTGTGGGATACGAGTTCCATTTTTTTCAGTGTATAATAAATATACATAGCAGTATCTCTTGTAATATGCACATTTTCGTTTGCAAGTAATTATTTTAGTTCAACAGAGTTCACGTTCTGAAATTGTCTGTGCTTCAGTATGTATTTTTCTCTGAAAGGCATATAAGCATTGCATCTCAAGAGAAAGTGGAGTTCGTTCTCATGTTGGTTACAAAAAGGACATGCTTTGATATTTTCTTTGTATCTGCTATTTATATTCAGGTCGTTTAAGCCAAGACAAAATCTCGTGAAATACATTATAAATTTGTTAACCGTTAAATAGGTTAGATAAAGTTCTGGTTGTAAGAGAGACTTAAATGAAGGGGAGAGAGAGAGAGAGAGAGAGAGAGAGAGAGAGAGAGAGAGAGAGAGAGAGAGAGAGAGAGAGAGAGAGAAGGGAAGAAAAGATTAGAACGAGAGAAAGAAAAAAGGCAAAGAAAAATCTGGAGAGAGAAGGGGAGAGAGAGAAAGAAAAGACAGTGTCTAAAGAGAAGACAGAGAGCGAAAGAGAGAAGAATAAGGGCAGAAGCATAAAGGCGCTAACGCGTTATGAAATAGATCCGAGAAGACTTGATTAAGAGCTTGGTCCTCCTACCCAAATCGTTGGCGATTTGGGTTGCACCATGTCGCACCCAAATTACAAGTGTCACAATTGAGAAAGAAAGAGTGAAACAAATCAAATACTTCCCTCACAGCCGTGTCAGGCACGGACAGTTTGAGTGATGAACTCTCCCTGTTTCTGGAAATGGAACCCCATAACAAGAGGCATTGGGACACGGAGGCCAACATAACCGACGAGACAAGGGGAACTGAGCGACCCAGTGACGCTAAGAGCAGCTGCAGGATAGACTGACAGTGAAGTTTGTGCTGGTGGAATCGTAAAGTCTTCAGTGGAGAAAGTCATGTTTTTATTCTAATGGCATAACATCTGGCTTGGATGATGGACGACTTCTTTTAGCGAGTGGAAAGAAGATTTCTGTGAGAGGTACTGATGCTGTTGAGCTGACAATAATCAGAAATGTCAATTTGCCATTAAGAAAGGGACGAGTCGCTGATAAGACTGAACATTCTGAGGGACACTGGATGCAATGGTGAAGCAACAGTCTGGTTAAGAAATAAATAGAAACAAAACAAACCAACAAACAACCAAACAAAAACTCAAGCAAACCTACCACCCAATGGGGTATCGAAATCCATATTGAAAACTATATGCAATGAGCAATCGAAGCAGTGGCACAGGTTGATCAATGTTCTGCTGTTTGCGAACAGTGAGGTGCAAGAGAAGTCTACTGGGATTTCCGCTCTTCAAACGCATGCATGGTAGGTCTGTGAGGGACCATTGGACGAAAGAAATGGATCAACCATGTATCTGTACATAGTTCAGTCACAAGAGAGTCTGGTACCATTGTCCAGCAGCATAGCACTGCGATACAGCACAATGCACGTACAAAGTGCTGTACAGCATAACTCACCGAATCTGTTACACATTCTTTCATACGATAACAGACATTTATAGGATATACATAACTGGAAAAAGATGAAATTTCGCAGGTTTCAGAAAAACCAAAATCGTGTAAGTTCATGTATTTTTGCAGATTCGTGTATCTACTAGCGAAGCGTGTTCACAGGGTCTCAAAATCGTCATGCAGAGATCCTGGATATCGTTAGAGTTTGATATGATGGTTTGAGAGGAAATTCTGAGAAAAAAAAATGTTTCATAAGAATAACAATAAAAACAAATCCATACTTTACTGATTGAATGTGTCCAGTATCTAAACCTAGATGGCAGTGTTGCAGAAGAGCCATGCGATTTAAAGATTTCTTCAGTCATGTACAAGGGTGTTGATGAATATGCTGAAAGAAAAAAAAAGGTCCTTGAAGATTCCTGTCAACAAGTAAGGTTTCATGAGATTCGTCCCTGACACTGACAGGTTTGCTTTAAGCATACAGTAAGTGTTGCCCAAGTGTGTGGGGAGGAAGGAGGTTAGGGGTGGCAGAAGGAGGGGTCTCTAGGTCGGAAGAAACGCTTTGGGCTAGCATGGTGACAGTATGGTTCATCATTAGCCCACATGTCAAATGGGTTGGCTGGCACCAAAGCAGTCTCACTTCTTTTCTTTTCCTTTTATTTCGTGTACTTTCTTTCTTTCTTTTTCTTTCTTTCTTTCTTTCTTTCTTTTTTTATGAACCTGCTCACAAGCTGATGCATAACATAAGGCACAATATTCAGAAGCTGTGCTTTTATCCTTTGTGACATACAACTTTCTACACTTTCGCTTCACACGCAACATTGCTGACATTGTCTTTGTTCCTGCTGCATTTCACATTAATTCACATTATCCCGACAATGATTTCCATCAGTTCGTACGTCCTGTGATAACATCTTCATTTCCAGCTTCCTCTCTTTCAGTTAACCTTTCACATAGTCACCTTTCTGTCTACATAGTCTTCGTGATTTTCATAGGCTTGTTTGTTTGATGGTTGGAATTTCACATAGAAATAGAATAGATGTCATCGCTCCGTATAGTTTCTAACACAATTCTATTTCAAAGCTCCTGGCTGCGTGGTTCTCGTGATGACGTCTCTAACATCGGGTTACGTCACAATAGGTAGACATGAACGTGAGAATGTGACAGGTTTTCGGAGCACGAATTTCTCTATTCCACCCAGACATGCTCTGATGATCAGTTTCAAAACTCTTTTGCCATACCGAGTGTTTGTCCACATCAATGAAAGAACGGCTGGGAAGAAAGTCTGGTCTACCTCTTTTGATTACCGTTCTAATTTCTTCCACATGTACCGATCCATTGGCACTAAATTCACCGTGCAGGTCACAAGGAATGAGTGCTTCAAAGAGACTTACACTCCATGCTTCCAGCTTTTCTTCTCTTGTCTGCCTGAAAATAAAGCACCCCAGAAGCTACCAACTGGATTGTGGAACTGTTCAGTGGAGCACTATTCCATCTTCCAGCATCACATGGCGTGTAACATGAAGACAGAGTGTGAGGACGGACGGGATGAAACAGAACAGTGCCCTTTCAGCAGTGCTGAGTGTCGTGGATTGGTGGCACTTTGTGACAGATGTTACAAAATTATTGAAAGCTTTAGTGGATTTGATGACGATGAAAAAAAATATAATGGAAGAACTGATCAGTATTGTAATTCGTTTGGGGGAACACTAGGATTTCCTACGTGTGTATATGACATGCAAAGCGTGATTGCTAACAACTCCAATACGCTCATGAGTTACTTATACTATTTTTTGGTCGGTTTACACACCAATGATATGACTTTGCCCAATATGTACAGACAAAGTTTATATAAGGAAGACAGAACAATCTTTCACCACTTGTTTGAAGGTCCCTATCGTAGCTCTGGGCGCAAACGTTTTCGTTTTCTGTGCCTCAGACGGTTCAACATTTGGAATGGATATTGGACCTTCTTTCTTCTCAGCTATGAAGGAGGAGCGATTTGTGAGGTCAAACTAAACAAGACTAAAGAGGAATATCTTCGTCCAAGTGGAGTTGTTCTTGGCAAAACAAAATTCACACTGCCCCAAACACGACACTCTGTACAAATGTGCCGGGATGGTGAGGTGACGCGAAAGCAACTGCTTTGTGGTTCCAGCCTGGACGAAGCATGCAGTCAACAGTATTCGTCTCTGTGTCTTTCTTCAAATCAAACATTGCACATGAACCTGTTGAAAACCACAGATGTTGATGTCAGTCTTGCTCCTACATTTACTTGCAATGTTGAAGATACAACCACAGTGTCCTACACCTTGGCGTGTGACTTCACAGCTGACTGTATGGATTCCAGTGATGAATCCTTCTGTCAGCATCCTCTTTGTGCCAGCACTTTCTTCACATGTACAAGTGGTCAGTGCGTGTCATATAACAACGTGTGTGATCAAATATCTCACTGTCAGGATGAATCCGACGAAAGGAATTGTGATGCGTTCAGAGAGGAAAAGTTTGATATGCTACGTCTTCCATCTCCTGCTCTTGTCAATTTCAATGGAATCTCACGGTTTACAGCTACTCCGATGAATTCAAATGAGTCATGCCCGGATAGTCATTACCGTTGTCCCGGTCAGTTCAATGACTGTCTGCCAATTTACACACGATGCAATGAGATGCATGATTGCATAGATCATCAGGATGAAGAAGGATGTGAAGAGGTAAAATGTCCAGGACTTCTGCGATGCAGGTCGTCAACAATTTGTGTACATAATGATCATGTGTGTGATGGCTGGCCTCACTGTCCAATTCATGATGATGAACTTTGGTGCAATGTCCTTTGTCCTGAAGGTTGTCTCTGTTGGGTTCATTCTTTGCTTTGTTTACATCCTATGAATGCAGCCATCTTCCCTCAGATCCGCTCTTTGGATGCAACAGGTTCCGGAATGACACCATCTGATGTGAGTAGCAATGTTTATCTTGTTCGTTTGATTCTTGTCAAGTGCTCTCTGACCTTCCTGCCTGTAATAAAATTGTTAAATTTGAGGTTCCTTGACCTTAGTGACAACAATCTACAGCATGTTAACATCACTTCTTTTCTTGGTTTAGAGGCCATTCAATCGTTGTCCATATCCAACAATCCTATCACGACACTCTCCACTAACTTGTATTCCGATATTCAACAAAATGCGCTGTCGATATTGGATTT
>CM065719.1:74688751-74693751 GCA_033310375.1 Conus canariensis | reverse complement strand
CAAATTTTAAAAGAATGAAAAGGGAGGGGGAACAAAGACTGGACGTACATGCATTATCTTCTCAAACAGGACATGTCTCTTTCTTTTTGCTTCTATGTGCATTGCCTTTCTTGTTTTAATGACCCTGTGAACCTTCGTTTCCGTGTTCATTTACTCCTGTAGTCTTTAAGGATGTGCTCTGTTTGCATATTCTGTGTAGAGGAGCAGTAGGGTTCTGGAGATTGAATCCGAAGATCGTTTGCTGGTACGTCAAGCCAACACTCCTCTGTGGTCCAGACTTCTCCCAAATAGGAAATAGAAATAGCCCATCTCAGCCATTTGGTTGTCTATGGATTGTCCTCACTTGGTTAGACAGGGATGGCCTGGGTCAAATATGATCAATTTTCTTGGGGGGGGGGGTGGGGGGGTGGAGGTGAGGGGCGGGATTTTGGGTAGGAAGGAGGGAAGTGGGAGTGGGTTGGGGTGGTGGTGTTAGAATTACTAGTCTTTGTCGTTGTGTATGCAGTACTTGCTGATAGCCCTTGATATTTCCACACTTCAGTTGTGGAGGCACACATTCATGTTCAGTGGGGATATAGAAGTATAATGAAGACGGACTGACGTGCATGCCTTACTGCTTTCCCAGACATAATGTGACCTGTTCTCTCCAGCTGGAGGTGGAAACCATCTCCGTTATGACTCATTAGGTTATTCTGTCATCGTTACAGGACTTACGTTCTCGTGTCGGTATTCTGCCATAAAGGTTGTTATGGCTGCAGAGCACTTATCACATCTAAGAGCGCCCCATCTTCTTCTTGTCATGAAGAAGTATCTTGAGTAGAATCTATCAAGGCGTGTGCATAATTCTATCAAATCCTTAAATTCTGTGAAATTTCCATACCCTTCTTAGAAATATGACGTAGAGTGGTCAATCTTCTTCTCCTTCGCATGGCTGCTTTAAATGAATTAACGCTTCGACACAATTGAATTGACACTTGGATTGTGTTGTTTTTGCCATAGGTTTTTGCTTGTTTTGTCTTTGTTTTATTGGCCTTCTTGGCCCTAGCTGGCCAGCTATAGACGGTGGCACGGATCCTACAAGGCTCCCCATTAGCATTGAGTCCATTTATATTGCACAGAATTTTGTTCCTCTGGTGGGGATATCAGTTAATTTCCAGATTGAAATATGCTTTATTCGTTATGCTCTGTTGGAGAGTATTGCGCTTAGAAATGTTATGGAAGTGTCAAATTGTCACGGACTGGTCCTGTAAGTTCCACCTTACGAGAACTGTTAATGCACTAAGCTAAAGAAAGTAAACATATCTCAAGACTTAAGAGAGGTTTCTAAGCAGCGTTACAGGACTGAAGTAACACATGACCAGGAATGTCACTGGAACACATCGGGTGTGCTTGTATAAGCAAAGAAATCCTGTGGCCCACTGACATTTTGCATAAATTTGTGCACACGTAGGCGGTTGACGTTGACCCTTAGGTTTCTTCCATCTGTTGATTCCATTTCACTGTTGACAGTTTTAATGTCAATATGTGTATCATACTAGGGACATGTGAAATAAGATGGAGTTGTGCAGGACCAATGATCACACTGGGAATTTTGCAAATCGGTTCCAACGCTGACTATTCAGCTTTCTTACACCACAACTAGTATCAGAGCTGGCCCAAAAGAAACGAAAACCTGGGACAACAAGCACGTCACTGAAACAGAGCTCCAGGATAGGCGTACATTTTATCCACATCTATTATAGTCGACAGAAGATTCAAACCTGATATATTTCTACTAGTTTGTGGAAGAAATAAATATTGATTTTTGTCGGTTTTTCTCTCATAATAGCGGTTTAGATCTAAGACCATAAGAGGTTTACCGACCGCTAATTGCACTGTTCTCATTTCAGAAAATGGAAGAGCGTGTGTCTTTGACTCAATGTTGGAGTACGACGTCGGCTCAATGTCAGGTGAAGTATTGATATAAAAGCTGCCACTACAAACAGCCGGGTGGATTTAAAAGCTCGATTTTACCGTCATGCAGACTCTGCATAGTTTGTTTCAGTTTCATCAAAGAGGCATCACTGCGTGCGGACTAGTCCGTATATGCTTCATCACATCTGCGAAGTTTTGAGACCACACTGCGCATGATTTTAAGCTGATGGATAAATGAATTGATAACTAAGATGAAAGAATGAAAGACTCTACGTAAATGTTAATGAACAGATTTTGTCACTTTAGGCAACGTCTTTTCCAGTTCCTGGAACGGACAGCTCAAACATCTTTTGACATTCTACTTTTGCAAACAGTATTTCGCTCGGTTAACGGAATCACTGTGTGGGACCCTCTCCGAGTCAAAATATTACTGATGTATAGTCCAGTTTATGAAATCGGTAGCTCTTTCTGGTAATCGGTTGTGAATTGTCTGACAGTGACTGTGTAGTGACCATTAATGAGTGCGAATTAGTCACTACCAAAGGGCGTGAGGTTTAAATCAACAGACTGCTTGCTTTGGGCTGCCTTAACCAGCATGGTCCTGCATTCAAACCGGCATGTTAAGCATGACACTGGTTCCCAGAGTATGCTTTCGTTTTGCTATTGATTCTGCATCTCGTTGTCACAGCTCAGAGTGCTCACAGTGCTTGAGACAAAATATGTAAATCTTAGTGGTTAGTTCTGGCGACTTTATTTTCGAAATACCGCTGTCATTACTTGAAACGTGTAAACAAAGTTGCTGAATCGTAAAGAGTGCGGCAGGGTTTTCGGGGTATATGGTTTGCCTGTTATTGTTTACTTTAAAAAGTCCTTCAGTTTTCCAGTGCCGGGGGAAAGATCAGGGTCTTGTCCTCAAGCTGTGAGGTGAGGAGTCCATGGGGCTTACAACTGTGCGAAGATTTTGCTTGACAGTGAAGGCTTAGATTCCATCACATGAGGCTTTGAGGTGAGGAGTCCATGGGGCTTACAACTGTGCGAAGATTTTGCTTGACAGCGAAGGCTTAGATTCCATCACATGAGGAAATTCAGCTTGTGTGCAGGATTTAATTTGTACTGAATGTTTGCTGTAAAAGATACACTGGCTCTAACTGATGAAGAAATGTTAGGCTGCATATACACTTCGCTGGTTTTACTCCAATTATCAGGCTAGGTATGCCTACATCGGCAGCAGTTAGAATTCTGAATAATGCTCCAGAAGCAGTCTGCATGGGATGCTGTGTTTCATTTGATTCCTTTGCAAGTTATTATGAGCATACCCGACAATGAGGGGTTATCACAGGCCTGTCATCTGGTCAGTCACTTCCTTAAACCTACAGGAAATGTGTGTGTTCGCAGCTTTGATTCGTTCATATCAGTGACATGGGTACAATTAGCACAACACTCACACATACGCGTACAAAAACATACACACACATTGGCCCAGACATTTCAAGTCCTGGTCTGATCGATTTCCAAATTTATAGGCAGTATGAAAAGTGCCATGCGATCTGGAGGCGATATAAAATTACTTAAGGATTTGTAGGGCACGAGGGCGTTGTATCTAAATGTCGGATACACCACTATAGAAAAGCAAGAGTTGAACTGAGGAAATACTGCAAAAAATGACCACATTACGAAGAAAAGTGTTGTTTCAAAGAAAACCAGCTCATCACAAAATTGTTTGGATCTTCCACAATGGAATTCTAAGAGAAAGGCAGATCAATGCTACTACCAAACCGATAGCCGAAGTAGGCTACAGGACATTGCAGGTGAAGAAGCTTTAACGGAAAGAAGGCTGATCAGCAGGCCTACAGTACATTCTCTAAAGTGTTCTGTTGACTGTGTGATTACATCTTTTTCTAAAGAGGACAGTCACTCAGCTGCAGGTAAATGGATGTGTGTGTGTGTGTGTGGTGTGTGTGTGTGTGTGTGTGTGTGTGTGTGTGTGTGTGTGGAGGGAAAGGAGGGTTGGCAGGGGGCAGCTTAAAATCAAGACAAATAAAGCCAAGCAAGGGAACTCAAACTACAATATGTTCTGGGCAAACGGAAAGAAAGGGATCTTTGGCTCCAGCCACGATAATACATGTATGGAGTCCGCCCAAGGTCCAGGATTCATGATAAAATTCTCTTGGGTACATTAATCCTATGTTAAAAAAAACAAAAAAACAACAACAACAAAATCATACAAGAAAGAATGACGTCATCAGCATGTGACGAAACTAAGTCATGACATCAAGCATTTGACTTCTATGCCGTTCTCAATAATTCCGTTTTTGTATGACTCAGCCATGACTAGGCCCTATAGTCACGTGTCATAAAGCATGACTGAGCCATGACTAGGCCCTATAGTCACGTGTCATAAAGAAGTGCACAAAAATGGCAGACGTATCTAAATAAGGAACCTCTCTTCGTATGGAAACAGTTTCGTTTTAGTTAGAGGCACAGCAAATCTACCGATCATGATTTCAACAATGCCGGATGGACCTAATCGCTTTGCTTTAGGGTCTAGTTGGAAGGACGTTGCAGAGCGACTGAGTCGATGCAGGCTGGTACGATCTGATTCTAGATTGCTTCACCTTTTCAGTTATTGGAGTTTTTGTCACTTTTTTGTACTCCCAGTTCTTATAGAACAGGGAGTACTTTACAATGGGAATGAAGAAATTCTGTCTGTGTCAGTCTGTCTGTGTGTATGTGTCTGTCTGTCTGTCCATGGTCAAAATGTGTTCCACTCACTCCAGATAAAACGTCTGGGCCGATCTTTAAAAAAAATTGTAGGTATGTTCATTATGGGCCACGGATGATGACCGATGTTTTGTTTTACCAGAATAGCAGTTACTAACGGCCATAACGGCCCAAAACGGTTTTTTTAATGGAATATCTCAGAAAGTACTTGGCCGATTTATAAGCGGTTTGGATGATCTTGTGACAAATCGGAGCCTCTTTCCATAATTATGTATGTGATGTAATGCTGCAAATCGATTAAACAACCGTTAAAAACCGTTATTAGTTGATTTTGAAATTGTAAAGTTGTGCGATAGGATTTATTA
>CM065719.1:74658751-74683751 GCA_033310375.1 Conus canariensis | reverse complement strand
TATTCTGCACACATTCACAAAATAGCATCATACAAAGAGCCACCAATGCCAATACATATGCACTTTTGGAGAAAGATCAGTCACAACTACTTATCAATTCAGACTGACAATAGCAGTCATAACGCTGCCAAAATATCAATCAAGTCTTTCCACAATGAAAACAAACAGCAGAATAAAAAATCTGTCCACAATGAAAACAAACAGCAGTTACAGCAGCACGAAGGATACTGTGCACTCACGCATGAGACAAAAAATCTGCCATGACATTCTGAGTTCCAGGTAATGGCTCAATGTCAAACTTGAACTCCTGCAATGACAAAGCCCATCTCAACAGCCTGCTATTTTTGCTCTTGGACGACTGCAAAAACGTCAATGGCCTATGGTCGGTTTGTAACCGAAACTGTCTTCCAGTCAGGAATCTGGCAAATTTCTCACAAGCCCAAACAATGGCAAGACACTCCCTCTCAATTGTTGAGTATTTGACTTGTGTGTTAGAGAACGTTTTACTTGCATATTGGACAGGGTGTAACAATCCATTCTTTTCCTGCAACAGTACAGCTCCCATGCCTTTGGAGCTGGCATCAGTTCTCAAAACAAAATCCTCTGAAAGAGAGGGCAAAAGCAGCACAGGGAATGAATTGAGGGTGTCTTGAACACATTCCAGAGCGTTCTGGCACTCATCTGACCAGACGATACTTTTGTTTTTTGTTCCTTTTGTTAAGTCACTCAAAGGGGCTGTCAATGACGCAAAGTGTGGTACATATCTTCTATAATAGGACAACAATCCAATGAGTGATCTGATCTGTTTCTTTGTACTGGGTCTCTTCAAGGCCAAGATCTTTTCTACTTTCTTTTCCTCTGGTGTCATTTTCCCAACAGAAATGACATGACCCAAAAACTCAAGAGTCTGGAATCCAGCACGAATTTTGGATGGTCTAGCCGTCAAACCGAAATTCCGGAGTTTACAAAAAACAGCTCTCAAGTTTTCCAGAAGATCATTCCATGACTTTGCAGCAAGCAAAATGTCATCAAAAAAACTTACTGCTCCACACTCATTAAGTTTTAGTGCGCACATCATTCTGGCAAAAGAAGCTGGGGCGTTTTGTAATCCAAATGGCATTTTCGTCCATTGAAACAGTCCAAAAGGTGTCTGAAAAGCTGTTTTTTCATTGTCTGCTTCAGCCATCGGGATTTGCCAATATCCTTTAGTCAAATCTATTTTGACAAAATATTTTCCTTCTGACAGTTGACAAAGAAGTTCCTCAGTGTCTGGGATAGGTTCTGCATCAAACACAGTGATTTTGTTTAACTTCCTGTAATCGATGCAGAACCGCACCGAGCCATCAGGTTTGTCCACCAAAACAACTGGTGAGCTGTATGGTGACGCAGATGGTTCAATAACTTTCAACCCGAGCATGACCTGAATCTCTCTTTCGACAACCTGTTTTTTCGCAAACGGGAGAGGGTATGGTTTGACTCGGACTGGGTTTTCCGTACTCAAGTGAATAGTATGGGGTTCAATTGCTGTCACTGTCCCTGGGGTATCAGTCAGAACATCCTGAAAGTCCTTCAAAATACCTTCCAATTGTTCTTTCTGAATCAAAGACAAATCATCACACACAATGACATCACGATAAGTTTCTCCCTTGACAGAAAGAATGGGCAGAGGTACAGTATCATCTATACTGGTAGATGTTAACAATCCCACATTTGTTGTTTGTACAGTCTTTGCTCTGTCTCTGCATGTGACATCAGGTACAAAATCAGAATCAATGATTTCTGTAACAGCCACATCTGTTTCAGACACTGGACACATCCATTCAATTGACTCATTAATGGCAACATTTGTACGTTCAACATACTTTGTTAGCATGTTTACATGGAACACCTTTTCAGCATTTGCCATTTTCACTTTGTAGTTCACTTCAGAAAGTTTGTTGTCTTGTCCAGGTACATGCCTGTAGAGGATGTCAGAGTCCAGTATGTACGTCGGCTTGTCCGTAGGTTTGTCAGAGACACTATGCTTTGCAGTAGACAGTACAGTCGTCAATGTTTCGTCGCTTCTCTGCATGGTCTTCAAAATGTCTGGTGTAACTTTCAGTTCATCTAGTTTTGAAACCGTGAGCGGTTTTGTGGGTTTTCCCTGCTCTACGACTTTTGACCTTGTACTGATGAGACAAGGAACGAAAGATCCTCCAGCACGACCATGTACTGTCGCAACACCTGGTAGATTTCCCAAAATCAAATCGCAAACTGGATTCTCAATAACACAGGTGGTAAGCGACCCGGAGTAGTATGGTGTATCAACGGAAATTTTTGCAAGTGGAAAAGTTTCCATTTTTTCCACCAAACGATCTGCATCTCTGAACACTGTCAAGATACTGGTCCGGTAGAACAAAACATTTCCTTACACCAGCTGTGGTACAACCTGTATCTCGCAAAACAGAACCCTGTAAACCATTAATGGCACAATCCTCCAAAAGAGGACCATCAATGGACTGATCTGGTGCCAAAACAAGACCTTCTTCACATGTAGTGGAAACAAATCCAGTCTTTGCTCCACTTCCTTTGAAAGGACAGTCCCGTTTCAAATGGAATTTGCCGTCACAAAAATGGCAACGCATGGTTTGATCGGTGGACAACTGGTTACCGTTAGTCTGTGAACCTCGACCTTGTCCACGAGCTGGACCAAAGGGTCTTCGCGGTTGTTGTTCACCACGCCCTCGGAAAGGAAAAGGTCTTTCCGGTGGTGAATATTGGTACTGAGGGAAATTGCCAGAACCGACATGGCCTTGACCACGGAAAGGTCGTTGTCTGTTGCCAAAAGACGTGTAAGAGTGCGGACCTTGGAATGAAGCGCGATTTCCTCTTCTAATGTTTCCTTGTCCAGAATGTATCTGAAATGCCGCGTGAGACTCGAAAAGGGACGAATTTTCCTTGCGGACAACACCTTTATCCGGATGAGCAATACAGTACTGATCCGCCATCTGACAATTTCGTCAACGCTATCTAACTCTCTTTCTTTAAGAAAAGTGGCCAAATCTTTGCTGACGCTTTGGAAAAGTTGCTCTCGAAGTAGCAAATCTCGCAGTGATTCGAAAGCTTTACTCGTCTTTGTTAGCTCTATCCATCTATCTAAACAATGAGTCATTCTTATCAAAAAAGATGGAAATGATTCTCCCTTGTCAGGACGAATAGATCGGAAACGCTCACGAAAACGATCAGCTGAACACTGAAACTTCTTTAAGAGTTCTTCTTTTAACTGATCCCAAGTCAACCCTTCCTTTGCCGCAAGTGTGTGGTATAGTGCCGAAGCACTTCCCTTAAACAGCGACGCGATAAACAACGTCCATTTCTCCTTCGGCCAACAACAAGAAGTAGCGTGGTTCTCGAACCGAAAAAGAAAACTGTCAATATCGTCGGTTTTTTCTTCGAACGGCGGCAACTTCGGAATGTATGTTGACTTCGGATGAAATGTACTCGCGGAACCGACCGATGGAGGTGGTGGAGGTTCTCTCGATGCCTGTAATCTTTTAATTTCTGCATCAGTCTCTAATTCAAGTTATCTCAGTTTAAACTGCCGTTCCTTATCCTTATCCTCTTTCTGTATTTTTTTTCCCTCTAATTCTAATCTTTTTTTTATTTTCTTCCATCTCTTTCTGTAGTTTTTTCTCTTCAAACTCTAATCTTTTTAGAGCTTCTTGTCGTTCTTTATCTTTTTCTTGGCGTTCTTTATCTTTTTCTTCTCGTTGTCTCTGTTTTTCCCTCTCTCTCTCTCTCTCTCTCTCTCTCTCTCTCTCTCTCTCTCTCTCTCTCTCTCTCTCTCTGTCTGCCCTATCCAGACATTGTTGGACATAGTTTGCTAATTTATCACCTTCAAAGCCTAAACACTCGGCCTGTCGTACATATTCATCAAAATTTTCCATCATGAATAATTTACCACAAACAAACAAGAAACAATGACTAAATATGATTAAAATAAGACGATATGTGATGTTATATACGTTTTCAAGAAAAAAAAACTTTTGTTACAGTATGTACAAATAAAGAATTTAAATGCCGGTATAAACAGAAAAAAATAAAAGGCTTACAAAAGAAATGCACTAATAAGAATTGACAATGTGGTCTTTCCAAAAGAGATTTTCACCAATATTCTTTCCGAAAGGGAACAAAAACAGCTAAGAAAATGAAATGCAATACTAATAACTCTTTTTTCCAGTGAAAAGAAAACAGACAAAATATAAAGTTTTTTCCCGGAAATAAATTCTTTATAATGCTTATGTTCTTAACTGTTCTTACTGTACTTGTTACTTTCTTACTTAGTTTCTTGGTAAAACAATAGATGAGTTCACAAAACAAATGAATCGCCTTAAACAATAAGTGACTACAAAGTTACAAAACAAATGAATCGACGAACAATTAAAAAGAGGGGGAGAAAACGTACACTAACGGAAATCCTACCTAAAAGATGACAATGATGAAAAGAAACTAGATAGGTGCCTATTGAAGAGAAGGTTTGGAGATTTTTTTTTGTAAAGGGGGTGAAAAGGAAATGAAAGAATAGACAGGTCCGGTATAGAAAGAGGAAATTAGAAAAAGCAAAAGAGGCCCTCAGACAGCACCCTAATGGCAACTGTCTCCCGTAAAGCTGGAGACGGGGAAAGTATTCAAATAATAATACACACAATATACTAACAACACAAAGCAATAAACAATTAATCTAATAAATAGAACAATCAGAAAAACACACACACAAAAAAAACAAAACCCAAAAGATAATCAAGAAAACAAATTTTTATTAGGACTGAGCGGTAATCCACTCCACCACCTACACTAGTTGAGTGACGGAGGTGAAGTCGATCCCACACTCAGAGGGGAAAGGGGAAAAATCCAAATAAAACGAGAGGAAAGATAAAGAATTAAATAGTAATGAGAGAGGGAGGGACTATTGACTCCCCAACGCCATGCCCTCCTGCTAAAACAGAGCAGGAAGAGGTTGGGGCTATCAGTCCTGGGGAAGGGGACAAAACAAAATCTAAGCTAAGGGAAGGACAACGACTCCTCAACGCCCTGCCCCCTTGCGGCCAGGTTCGAGCAAGAGGAGGTTGAGGCTATCGGTCCTGAGAGGGGGGAAAGGGTCAAAAGGAAATCCTACAAAAAAAAAACAACCCTAACAAAGTAGAGCAATCAAAAGAAATCTCAAACATTCGAACACACACATACAGAAACAAATGAAAATAAAGACTACAAACAATAATCACAACAATCAATAATACTCTTTCCTCCCTTAATTTTTCCTTGGAGGGAGAATTTTTTTTCGTCTTTAGAGGGGTACAAATAGATTTTTTTTTTTCTTGGAGGGGGTACAAAAAAAACCTTGTCCTATGTCCTAAGTCCTAGTCGGGGTCACCACTGTCATACTGTGCATAAGTGCATGCACACACTCAGCTCAGCATTTACTCCGTGCACACGCACTCTCTCCAAACAACCAGAAGGCGCACTACAATAACTCTTCTTCTCCCCCTCCTCTCCGGGGAATAATTTACTAAACAATAATCAATTTTCCATCATATTCAACTGGTTTGTCTTCAAGGAATTATTTTTCATTCCTCCTCTCCAGTGGAGGTACAATCATTCCACAGATCCACTAGTTGGGACCAAATTTCATCTCATTATACATAATACTTCACAAATATATCTTTTACCGGTTTCTCCTCCTCACCGGAGAAACAATGTATATATTTTCAAAGACAAATCAAAAGATGGCTTAAAATATAGTAGTATCAACTGAGTTCATCAGGGGGACAATTAAAAAATCATTATGGGTCAACATGACAAATGCTTTCTTTTCTCACAACTGGTGCAGTCGTTGTCTTCTACAGCTCGATTCTCCAACCCTGGAGACGATTAGGTGCTGCCACAACACTGTAGCCCAAATATTTGTGCGACTGCCTAACTGGTGCTGCCACAGCACTGGGAAGGGCTGGTAATGGTGAATCGCAGGTGGAACTCGTTCTTCAAACAACCTGTCCGGTCAGTGTCCCCAAGCCATCTCCTTCCTATTCCTTATTTTTCCCTCCTGCGCTCTTTTTGAGTACACGTTCAGTGAGTACTCGTCTAACTCTACGCATTACCAGCCCATGGTTGCTGACCAATGGACAACGTCCGTCCATTCAACCAATGATCGCCCTACGTCTATAGCCACCAGCGACACCGATCACACTGGTCAGGCCATTCAAACTTTCTTTTCTTTTACCTTTCCTCTTCCCTACCTAGGGAAATGCTTTATAACAAATAAGGGCGTACGCGATGGAACGTCACATGTCGCCATGTGAGGCTACATCACATGACAGAGATGAAAGTTCTCCCCTCGACGTTCAGAAGTGATGTCGGTCTAAACTGGTTGACGTCATTCGAGTTTTGCTCTTTGGTAATGTACACTCCATCAGCTATCATCCATTGGTCGCTGATCTTTAAGTTCCTCCATGCTGGTTTTATCATTTTATGGAGCCACTCGGGGACGTTGGGATATTTCTTATACAGCAGATATGGTATTCCATTTGGCCCGGGCGAAGATTTGGCTCTGGCTTTCTTAACCACTTTCTTCATCTCATCAAGTGTTAGTGGTTTGTCGTTGAACTTTTTCTCTGGTGCTGCGGGCTGCAGCAAGCCCTGGATTTCAAGTGGTGCTTTGGTCTGAGGGTCGGAATATAGTTTCCTGAGATGCTGTTCAAGGGTTTTTTTGTCCTCTGTGAGTGTTCCAGATTTCGGCTGCTCGAACCGTTTCGTGGCAAACTGGAGGGGGTCTTTGAAGAAGCAATCTTGTTTTGTTTTCTTTTTTTATCCTTCTCCTTTGTGTTGATTCTGCTTTGCTGATGGCACTGTGTTGCGCTTTCAGGTCTTCCCACAGCTTCTCCTACCCTTTGATCTCAGCTTCAGAGGCAGCCTTCATCTATTTTTGAGATTCTTCTTTTCCTTTCGGATGTAATCCATCTCTAGCTGGCATCTGAATTTTGAGGAAGTGTCTTCAGTTTTGGTTATTTCACTCCACGGGCGTCCCTACAGGTTCCGTATACAAAGTCTCCAAATGTAGCTAGTTTTTGATCCAGTGTGCTTTTTCCTATCAGCGCATCCAGTCTTTGGATATCTTTTCATCTAATTCCTCCCATTCCACTTTTGCACTTGCAGGTGGTATGTTGAGTATCTGGCGTCTGGCATCGAGAGCCTGTACAAAGTCCCTGTCTGAATAATCAGCATGGATATCTTTGGCACTGTGGTTTAAATCCTGGCCTTGGTTTGCCGACGTCTTATGTGCGGGCGCAGTGCGCTGCTGTTCATTCATCAGAGTCTTCATACAGTCCTGTTTCATTCTGTGGATCCTCATGCCACGCTCAGTAGAGAATTTCCTCTCACATACACATGGGAATCCCACTTGCTCATCACTCATAGTCCGTTGTACATTTCCGGTCGTGCTCATGTTGGCGCCGATGAATTTATTATTTTCTCCTTTCGGTGAATCCTGGGAGCATCTTTCGTTTTTCGTTCTAGTAGCAAGTTTTTTTTTTGTTTGTTTTTTTCTTCAAGAGCAAAATGGGGAGCCAGCCCACAGAGCCCGTAAGTCTAGTCTTTCCCAGTGTCATCCTGCTTTCCAGGACGTCCTCTGGACTATTCTGGAAGTCAGCGGTCTAACCATGCATCAGTAGGAAGAAATCTACGGAGCTTGACAGCAGAAGGTCTTCAGAGAAGAACCCCCCTCCTCCCCCTCAAACAAGTGTTTCGGCCCTGAACTCCTTACACTCTAAGGGGGCCGGGCCACATCCAGGTCATGACTCCCAGATGCCCTTCTACTGCCAACTTTTTTTTCTTTTCTTTCTGGCGCTGCCGGGAGTTCATATGATAATGTTTTAGTGTAATGCCTGAATAAACGAAAACAATGCGTGAAGTCGCCGTCTCTATACAATCACCAAGAATGTGATATTTCACACCTGTCAATAAAAAGACATATCAGCATTCACTCAGTGTGAACATGAATGAAAAAAGAAAATCACAGTGTCGAGGTTTCTGTTAATTGAAAGAAGATCATACAATTCCGTCTGGCGTGTGTCAACTTGTTTGCAGTTGATACAGTCTACATCTGGCTGAAGTTCTATGGAACGGCGTGAACGTCCGATTTGCAAGCCAACACCAGTCATCACTGGCACTATATCAAATAGTGAAAGATGATCATTTTATCACTTTGAACTGAAACTCTACATAAGCTAATCTTTTTCATTCTTTTTCCCCATATGCTTCATTTATCGCCATGCTTTGGTATTTTTTTTGTGTTTTGCTTGTTTCAAACTTTGTCTTTGGTGATAGTCTATTGTCCAATGCAGTTTTAAACCAGTCAAGATTACACAACTTAAATGAGAATGGTAACGCAACTATTCTATCTGGCACCGATCTAAAGCGACAATGTTCATGCTACGAGCATGTAACAGGTGATGAATCATCTTTGGCATGTGACAGACTGCGATCATCTTACTTTATGTCCATATTTCACTTCATCTCTTTACACTATGTATGTATATCTGTATGCGTGTGTGTAAGTACGTGTGTGTATATATGTATGCATGTATGTATGAACGTATGCATGAATCTGCATATAATTATATATATATATATTATATATATATATACATACAATAAACTAATAAATTCCAAGGATAAGTACCGAGCACCATTCCAGCAACTTACAGAGCAGCTTGGTGTTGCAATGACTGCAAGAAATATTCAATTATAAACAAAGCTTGCTCTTATGTCTTAGATTGAAGAAATAGGGGGAGATAAGCATTCATATCTGCAGTGGCAGATAATTCTGCCTTACTAACAGTATGTGCTTGAGTGGGTGAATGGGGAAAAAATAAAATAAATGCTTCTCAAAATGGGCCTTCAGCAAGCTTATAGCCTCCAAGGGGGAGACAATCTCCAATGGGGAGAAAACTCACTAGCATATAGCTCCTGGTCAGATACCGATATTTCGAAACCTGATTGTTTCTCCTCAGTGACCGCGGAAAGTGGTAATTTGACTCCTCTGCCTTTTGGTTTTAAGAAGAATTCTATCCCAGAAAAAGGCTGGTGTGCAATACCGTAGTATGTTTGTGGAGTTTTCAAGAAACCAACCAAAGGTGCCACCTACGAAGCAAAAGAAAAGCATGAAAGAGCAAAACAAGCTACATTTCTTGTGGCAAGTAGAAAATATAAAAAATAACCTCTTAAGACACAAGTGCTGAGAGCCAGTTCTTGGAATCAATCCGCAAGGGACTAAATTACAATAAACTAATACATTCCAAGGATAAGTACCGAGCACCATTCCAGCAACTTACAGAGCAGCTTGGTGTTGCAATGACTGCAAGAAATATTCAATTATAAACAAAGCTTGCTCTTATGTCTTAGATTGAAGAAATAGAGTTTTCTCCCCATTGGAGATTGTCTCCCCCTTGGAGACTATAAGCTTGCTGAAGGCTCATTTTAAGAAGCATTTATTTTATTTTTCCCCCATTCACCCACTCAAGCACATACTGTTAGTAAGGCAGAATTATCTGCCACTGCAGATATGAATGCTTATCTCCCCCTAGTTCTTCAATCTAAGACATAAGAGCAAGCTTTGTTTATAATTGAATATTTCTTGCAGTCATTGCAACACCAAGCTGCTCTGTAAGTTGCTGGAATGGTGCTCGGTACTTATCCTTGGAATGTATTAGTTTATTGTAATTTAGTCCCTTGCGGATTGATTCCAAGAACTGGCTCTCAGCACTTGTGTCTTAAGAGGTTATTTTTTATATTTTCTACTTGCCACAAGAAAATGTAGCTTGTTTTGCTCTTTCATGCTTTTCTTTTGCTTCGTAGGTGGCACCTTTGGTTGGTTTCTTGAAAACTCCACAAACATACTACGGTATTGCACACCAGCCTTTTTCTGGGATAGAATTCTTCTTAAAACCGAAAAGGCAGAGGAGTCAAATTACCGCTTTCCGCGGTCACTGAGGAGAAACAATCAGGTTTCGAAATATCGGTATCTGACCAGGAGTTATATGCTAGTGAGTTTTCTCCCCATTGGAGATTGTCTCCCCCTTGGAGACTATAAGCTTGCTGAAGGCTCATTTTAAGAAGCATTTATTTTATTTTTCCCCCATTCACCCACTCAAGCACATACTGTTAGTAAGGCAGAATTATCTGCCACTGCAGATATGAATGCTTATCTCCCCCTAGTTCTTCAATCTAAGACATAAGAGCAAGCTTTGTTTATAATTGTATATATATATATATATATATATAATATATGTGTGTGTGTGTGTGTGTGTGTGTGTGTGTTTACGTATATAAGCATTCATTGATATAGGTACACATTACTGTATTAATGGATGTATGTATGTCTTAATGGATGTACGTATGTATGTATGTATGTATGTATGCACGTATATCTGCATGTATGTATATATGTATGTGTGTGTACATATGTATGTATTCATGCATGTGTGTATGTATGTATGTATGTATTTATGTATGTATATGCATATCATGCATGATGTGTGTGCGTGCGTGCATGCGCGCGCGTGTGTGTGTATGGGTTTGTGTGTGTGTGTGTGTGTGTGTGTGTGCGCGCGCGCGCGTGTGTGTGTGTGTGTGTGTGTGTGTGTGGTGTGTACTTATATATCCCTTCGTTTATCAGTCATTCATTTATTCTTTGTGGGATGTTTAAGTCTTAATTTAAACAATGCTAACATTTTTTCTTCTCGAGCATTCCCTCTTTGTTCTGCCACCGCAGTCCACAGGTATAACAAAGGGTTGAGGGCCGAGTTGAGTGGTAACATGAACACTACCAAAGTATTGTGGATCTTCTGTAGTTCAGACACACCTGCAGCAATCACTAAGGTAACCAGACCAAATGAAAACCAACAAACGGCTTCGATGATAGCCACTTTTCTCATCAGATGGACCGCACTGTAAGCTGTCCTGTCTGTTGGTTCTAATATAATTCTGTATGCTGGAGTAAGTATGAAGATGACAACCTGGCCACCAGCATTGACCAGGCACACAGTGAAGTTGATTACCACAATAACTTCAAACCATCTGAATTTCGAAGCGGATTCGTACCTCTGGAATAATGCCAGACGACAGAGTCCTGATTGGTTAGAGATGCCTAAGTGCAAACATCCAGGAAGAAACGGTATAAGAGACAAGGTTGTGGCAGCAGACCACACTACTGTGTAAGTAACAGTTCTTGGAAGTGTGTGGAATATCTGAGAGGACTTAGGATTATGGAAGATGAGGATGTGTTCAATAGTGATAAACAAGGTGATGAACACTGACACCTCATGGGACAAAAAGGAAAGAAAGCTGCTCAGCTTACAAGCTGCACTTGTTATCCACGTCCTTTCAAACTGGATGTAGTGTTCATAAAAAGCTTCATTTGCTATTAAGGCAATGCCGACGTTAATTCCCATACAAATATCGGATAAACGATGATGAGCAAGAATTGTTAGAAACGTACCTCCAAACAGTTTCTTAACTCTACTCCAGATCAGGAAACCAACCAAAGTGCCTACAGTTGCACCAGTGCTCACTATGTAGAAGTAAACCAAGTGCAGTTCAGTTGGAATCAATGTTTTGCATGAGGGAAAAACCGTGGGGGTAGAGAGACAATTCATATCACGTATTTGTTTGGGAAAGATGTTGCCACAGCATAGTCTATAATCTGACGAATATATGACTTTTAGATGATATGATGTGGAAAACAGCTCAAAAGGAAAGTGCTGAATTGGATTCCACCTCAAATCCAGTTTAATCAGTTTCGGCATGTTTTTAAAGAAATGATCTCCGATGGTTTCAATGGCAGAAGAGGACAAATTAAAACATTCTAAGCGAGATGAATATGGAAACACATCTTTACTGAGAAAATCAAGATAAGTTTTTGACATATCCAATCTTCTCAATGCATGGTGAACTTCTCTTGACGGCTGATCCTTCAGTTTCTTTAGAGGGTTGTTTGTTAAGGACATAATTCTCAAATTTAACAGTTTAACAACATCGTTCATGCCCAGCGTTTCCAGATTGTTGTTGGTGAGATCCAAGAACTGCAAGTGGTCGAGCTTCCCGCTTGAAATATTTGTTAGGGAACAAGAAGACAGACTGAGATATATGAGATACGCTGTTTTTGTGAAATCTGTTAGTGACATTTGTGACCCTGTGGCGTCCATGAAGCGTATACTAGGGAAGAGGTCGAAACGAAAGGGGTCATTGCACCAGAACGAATGACCTTGACACAGACACTCTTTGGGACAGATGCTGTCACACATCAGTTCATCATCTCGCTGTGGACACTGACCCCAGCCATCACATAGATGATCCGTATGTACACAGACTGTGGATTCTCTACATCGATAGTAAAATGGGCAAGCAAATTTGTCACAGTTTTGTTCGTCTTCACCATAAACACAGTCATTATATCCGTTGCATCGAGTGTAGACAGGAAGACAATACAGCCACTTAGATGTACAACTGTAATGAGTATCAGGACATGACTCCTCCTCTTTCATCATGAGCTGAGTGAAGTAACCAGAACCATCTAAGTTGATGTAATATCTTCCCACTTTGAATCTATTCCAATCATGATATATTTCCTGACGCGCAAGTTTCCACACTGTTTCATCGGAATCATCCAGACAATCTGAATACTCGTTGAAGAACTGGCCTTTCAAGACACACTGAGCGTTAGAGCACAGGAAACCATTGCATGGAGGATGTTGACAGAATGACTCATCACTGCTATCCGGACAGTCCTGTCTGAAGTCACACACAAAAGTATAGCTAATGCTTGTAATGTCATCACTGCATGGAAAAAGGCTATACGTGTCTGCAGTCTTCACCCTTTGAAAGGTAGAGTGGCTTACGTTTGTAAACGTCTGAAGCTGTGGGTACGTTGATTTTCCACACTTTCCTCTGACAGTGGGAAACATAAATGTGTGTGACAACTGTTCACTCGGACAAACAATTATAAACTGTTTTGTATTTCTGGAGACCGATTTGGATATACCGAAGTGGAATAGCACACGTTCGGGAAAAAACTTTCTGAACGATGTCCAGACCATTTCACATAATGCTGCGTAGAACACTTCCAGTGTTTTGGGGATAATAGACCATCGTTCCATTGGCCAAAGGATTGTAGTTGCACTTACTCTTTTGGGAAGATATGGAAAACTGAAGGGATTAATGCTATAAATCAACGTGTTGTCAGACCATTTAGGGAATTTGCTATAAATGAAGTGCACATTGTTCCAGCCTGATGAATAACCAAAAGTCAAGGAAATGCGTTCAAAGTTTCTGAAAATAGGTAAGGAATCTTCTTGTTCTTCTCTTGTTTTTATTGAAGCCAGTTCTCCTCCTGTCTGTCTGCATTGATAAGAACCAGAGACTGCAGACGCTCTGGATCCCCTTGTAAATAATTTGAAGCATTTATTACGCGAAGCCACCAAACCTTTGCAGTCAGGACTGCTGAAAGGACAGTGTTCTGTTTCATCCCGGCCGTCTTCACACTCTGGCTTCAGGTTACAGTGTAGGTGATCCTGGAATTTAGAATAATTTTTCTGAGAACAGTTGAACAAGCGATGTGAAACTTGACTAGATATATCATTCTCAGAAAGTACAGAAAAGTACAACACAAATAGATTACCTGGGTAGTGTGTCATTCGAAGGCAGGCTGTAAAAACTATGAAAGGGGGTGTTAAATATGTAGCACGCATGCGCCGAAGCGATGAACGAGTCGAATTCGATTTCCGATATATCAATGTTATATACGTTGTAATCACAAATGGATCAAAAGCAGAGTTAGACCGATGAACACTGACCATAATGCCATATCCAGGTTCACCTTTTAGTTCCCCTCTGGAAAATTTCATTGCCAACAAGTATGGATTGATCATATATCCGGAATGGTCAGACACATATCTAACAATAAAGCTGATTCGTTTAACTTCATCAATAGCAATCTTAATAGGTGGATTGTTAAAATGCATCACAAAAATATAGTTTTCAGACGATTGGAAAAACATTTCATCAAGTGTATGAAGGCCGCATTTTACGGTGAAGTTCTTCAAATCCCCACCTACAGTTGTTCTCCACTGGCTGCCATCACACCAGTATGCAAGGCGTTGAAGGTGAACAAGAACATAGAACCCTCGTGAAATCTTCACCTGCAGTTTACAGTAAGTGGTAGCATCGTCACATATGCCATATAGTGCTGTTGATATTTGTGTTATCTTAGGCAAGTCGTGTTTACAGCTTGTTTCATTAATCTGCAGAATAATTACGCTTGTTTTGTTTTGACTGGTGAAATATTCAATACCTGAACACATTTCCATAGAAGTCGATGCGCTTATGTTGAAAGCGTTCAGTATCTTGAGATCTTTGATCAAATCAGATATACAGTAAGATAACAATGCAACGATGTAAAGATTTTCTGTTATTATGCAATGCATTCTGAGAACTATTCTAAAGGATATTTATACGCATTTTGTTGAATAAACCACACATGGCTTATTCTATAACATATCAGAATTGACTTATTCTTTCAGCTGGTTCCCTCATGCAGCTAGTGAAGAGTTTTCATATCTACAATACATTTTCTAAATTTTATGTTCCCATTTTCTTCATCTTCAACCTCCCCCCCCCCCCCTCCCCCAAGTCCAAATCTTTGCCAAGTCATTACTATGATGACAGAAGAGTTGTTGGCCTGCACTTGTTTTTCCCCCACTATTAGATTGTTCGTCTTTGTATTTGTCTGACTTTATTCAAGTTTAAAAGGCTTTGCAGGTTTGTTATTAGTTTACTGAAGGGAGACTTTGTCAGTCTTTGAGGACGTTTCACGACATTAGTGCTTGACTTCATCAACATTGCAAGTGAGGCAAATAATTAAGTAACATCAACCATCAATGAACCTGAAATCATCTGTTGGGGAGAATATCTCTATAACATGAAGTACAACATGGCGTTGAAATAAGATCCTGAAATAACTGCTCTAAATAAGATCCAGTTGCAAAGTGAGGCGAAGTGACTGTCTTGTGATTCGTTGGCTACGTTTTTTTTGGCGGTGCGCTATCGCTAGCATTTAATAAGATGATTTTCTGAATGCAGATCCAGACATATTTACAGTTCTAAGAGAGGACATCGTCATTTTCGTGTAAATTTGATGTGTTTTATTGGGAGGAATTTGTCGTTGCTGGAATTCAGTGTTATCTGTCCATGCGATCCTTCACTTCTACCCCATTCCTCCCTTTCTACCTATTCATTTCCACACTTCTGTAAGCCTCTAGCTCTGCTCAACATGACAACTAGGGGAAGCAGAAAATCAGATCGTGTTTCTTTACAGCCAAGCTGATCTTGGTCATTAAATATTTTTAGCCACTTGGATAGTGTGTTGACAATAGGCTTTGTACTATGTGAATACACCTTCTGGTGCCCCACGTTTTTTTTTTTTTTTTTTTTTCTTGTTATCTGTCTATGCCTGTCTGTCCTCCTATCTGTTTCTCTCCATGTTAGAATGACATCACATCTGAGTTTCAGTCTCACTTCTGGTTCAATGCGTTTACTTATTACTAAAATACTATAAGGTCATGCAAAAGTTCCCATCTGCTGCTGGTAACCATAACAACAAGTGATACATGTGGGTATATAAACCCAGCAAGAAAATGCAGCCCAGAGATCGATGGGTTCCTCCACGTTCGTCGTGTGCAATGCAATCCACATGACAGGGTATACTGCATAGATCCTACCGACTCAGTCGGTCGAATACTGTTGACTACACGCCTTCTCCTGGCTGGAATCACAAAACAGTTGTTTCTGTGTCACATGACCATCACGGCAAAGCGTTACAGAATGTTGTGCTTTGGGCAGTGAGAATTTTGTTTTGCTGAAAATTTTAAGGAAAATAAGGACAGAAAAGCTGGAACAATTGTGTGTATGGTTCTTGGGAACACTCGTTCCCCTTGATCTGAACAGTAAACGTGTTAGGATCGTAATACACTCGGGCATACAATTGCGCAAAGTAAGTCTGGAATGTAGAAGAAAAGCAGAACGTCACAAGACGAGAAGTCATTCCACGAAAACGATAATTGTATATTTGGTAGTGGTAATACGGATAGGCACTCACGCCATGTGTCGTAAGTCTTTTAAAACTGTGCATTAGAACATGTCTAAAAGGCACACAGAAACTGATGCTTCGACAATCGAGCGTTATTTTCAAATTCACTGCTTCCCATTGTAATGTTACCCGATAACAGCGACACCCTAAGCAAAACCACTCGTCCAGAGGCTTTGGAATTAAGCAATGCTGTGTACATAATTCTATGATAAATACCAACCAAGCAGCCGACCAGCCCAGGAAAAGAGAACAGACACTACGTAGAATAAACATTGACCGTCATGTTATGATATACAGTTGTGGGAAATGGAACCTGCAACTGCAGTGTTCATCACGGTGCTGTGAGCTATTTGCAGTCATGATACTGATAAAGCGAAATGGATCTACAGGCAACAGGACCAAAAATGCTATGAGGAATGTCGGGCATCTAAAAAGACTGTGGTGACTATGACCACGTTAAACAGCGTCAAAACAGAGTTTGAAAGTACTGTGGCTTGTGTTATGCATGATTTTCAATGCAGGTTAAGAAAAATACATGTGTATCGTATCTGATCTAAAGGCCAGTCTGTATCCTTCCTCCAAAGCTGTCCTTTTAGAGGGTGTAGAATCATGACTGACCCCGCTAATCCCACCAGACTGTACAGACTAGCCCAAAACTGTTCCATGCCACTTCTCCCTCTCCCTCTCTGTTTCTGTCTGTCTGTCTGTCTGTCTGTCTGTCTGTCTGTCTGTCTGTCTGTCTGTCTCTCTCTCTCTCTCTCTCTCTCTCTCTCTCTGCTGAAGAGGGTCAGAAAATGGAAAGTTCAGGAAACAGAAGACAGTACAAAGAAAAACTTTTAGTTTGCTTTTAAGAGACTAGTGAATGCATACAATAACACTGAACAACAGAATCCAAATAGTAACTATAGTCTGCCAATATCGCAATGGTATGAATGTCAGAGTGCCTTATGCATGACAGTTGTTCAGACCGCGCGTGAGCGTGCGCGGGCGCTTCTCTCTCTCTCTCTCTCTCTCTCTCTCTCTCTCTCTCTCTCTCTCTCTCTCTCTTTCTCTCTCTGTGTGTGTGTGTGTGTGTGTGTGTGTGTGTGTGTGTGTGTGTGTGTGTGTGGTGTGTGTGTGTGTCTTCCTAAGCAACATGACGTTACTAACGGCTATAACGGCCCATAAAGGTTTTTCTTCTGTATGGAATATCTCAGAAAGTACTTGGCCGATCTTTCTGAAAATTTGTAGGTATGTACATTATGGATCATGGATGATGCCCGATGTTTTATTGTACCGTGATAGCCGTTACTAACGGCCCATAACGGTTTTTCTTTTTTATGGAATACGTCAGAAAGTTTTTGGCCGATCTTTCTGACAATCTGTAGTTTGGCGTCATATACTATACCATGTCAGACCATAGCATTCAACGGCAGTTAGCCAGCTCTGTCAGGCCGAATTTTTCCGTGGCCAATGCAGTCATAAGACAGTCACGTGCAGTCACGTGATGTCACCCCACTTCCGGCCCCGGAAGAAGCCAGTGTCAACTTCGTATACGTCATTCATCTTCGGCCTGCCGTCAAAGCAAGATAAGTCTTGTGCTCTGTCTCGCCTATACTTGCCTTTGTGTTAACATTGCTGTGTTTTGTTTCTATACTTGATTCAGTTGTGGCTTGCACTAGACCCTGAGTTTTTTTGCCGTGTGAGGCTCTTGGTGGGAGCGTATTTATTAAAAGATTTGTCCCTTTTACCGGCACTCTCGCGACTTTGTTACTCGCGATCGTCGGCACCGCTCGCCGGTCGTGTTCCCCCACCATATTGCCGAGCCTCGGGTTCAGCACGCATTTTGTGCTGGTTCCGGCTTGCACTAGACCCTGAGTAATTTTGCCGTGTGAAGCTCTTGGTGGGAGCGTATTTATTAAAAGATTTGTCTCTTTTACCGGCACTCTCGGGAGCGTATTTATTAAAAGATTTGTCTCTTTTACCGGCACTCTCGCGACTTTGTTACTCGCGATCGTCGGCACCGCTCGCCGGTCGTGTTCCCCCACCATATTGCCGAGCCTCGGGTTCAGCACGCATTTTGTGCTGGTTCCGCTTATTAAGGTTTAGTGCTCAATAACTATCACACCTGTACTCTTTACCCTTCACAGGTAGAACGTGTTCGAGTAAGGGTGCGTGACACTGATCTGCTTATTAAGATTTAGTGCCCAAGAACTATCACACCTATACACAGTGATACTCCACGTGTAGAGATTGCTATTAATAGCCATACCAGTCACACGACCGGTGGCGTGTACGGGTAGTTCGAGTTTTCAGTCGATCTCTCGAGCACTTTGCACGACACCACACGGACGATCGAGATTAATTGATTTTCTCGATCGGCCACCTTGTCTCCTCTTTGCGGTCGTGTGTTCCGGGTTTGCTCTATCCACCTGTGCCCAACATGGTGAAGGACACCGCCGGGTCGAGCCACTCCACTGCTCGGAGTTCGCTCAATTTCCCGGAGAACCCGCGGGTCGATTCCATCTCGGAGCAATCCGTTCGCACTGATGAACGTACGGTTCGGGTAGACAGAGACGACTTCTCCGCGGAAGGGACGCGTGATCTTTCCTCGTCTACCAAACCGACGGACGCACGACCGCGGCGTCCCAAGGCTGATAGGCAAGCGGCCACCATTTCAAAATGCCTTTCATTTGATCTGCCTGCAAAGTCTAAGGGCAAAGCTCCCCTCAAGGTGCTGCCCAGAAAGTCTAAGGGCAAGGCTCCCCTCAAGGGGCCCGGCCGAGCAAAGACTAGCCAACGGAATTCGCCCTCCCCCACCCCTTCTCCATCGGCCAGCTTGCCCTCTAGCCTACGGACTCGCTCGGAGACTTCTAACTATCATGCTGAGTCACGCGAATCTCGGCCCCCGGGGCACCTTGCCGAGCCGCGGACCAGCACGGGTGACGGATCTGGGATGGAATCACCATCCGTCACTCGCCTTGATGAGTCACGTATCTCTTTTTCCCCCAAATTGATACGTGCACTCATAGCGCTCGGCCCCACCGGGCACAGGTGCAGCCAACACCTGAGCTCGAGGAGCGCTTCGACTCCGGAAGCAGCCTTATGGTCACCCCGACGCACGACCTCGGTGGTGTCCATAATCCTGGGCGTGCGGGCACGCCGCGCCATGGGCCCGGCCGTGCCCATGCACAAGGACGGTCGACCTACCCCGATCGAACGTCACCTTCTTCCCTAGGGGTATTGGACGTTGGGGAACCGACCTTTTCGGATCCCCATTTGGGCAACGTCCGCGGTCCCGCTCCTCCGGGGGGAGGATCTACCAGCGGGACCAAGGGTAACCTGACATATTCCTCCAGGGGGAGGAACACGGGACCGCATCCTGACCAATCCGCACTTTCGCGGGTTGGGGGCTCGACTTCCGCATCCTCCTCCATACCATTATGGCCCTCCCAGGCCCATTCCAAGGACGTGTATGGTGCAGTGCACGGACCTGGACGGGGACGACAGGCCACGGCCTCTCAAGACCCCCCCAACAGTGATTCAGGTTACCCGGGTCCCCGGGGACTTTCTGCCTACACCCCAGGGCCGCCACAGCCCGTTTACCTCCCCGGGGACCGGTGGCTCTATGCCCCCGAGAGAGACCAGTGGCTTAACGCCAACACCCAGCACGACCAGCTACATGGTCGAATGTGGCACCCGGCCTCACTTGCCTGGGTCGACCTTGGTCTCCCTCCTCGGGCGCCGTCCGATCGGCAGGACGATGTCCCGGCCGCCGATTATAGGGCCACCGGGGACACACTACAGGCACCCCTCGACTTACCTCCTGAAGACGGGTGCTATGAACCCTCTCAGGACCAGTACCTCCCTGAGGCGGACGATACGAGGAGCTAGCCCCCACCTCATTGTACGATGTCCGAACGATAGAACGGTGGCGACCAGACCTCGTTAGGAGGGAGGCCGCACCCGCTGACGAAGTTCTCTCCCTCTCCCAATTCGCCGGTCCCCCCCCGGCCCAGAGATCTAGACCAATCTACCCAAGAACCCCTCAGTCGCCTCCTTGTTTACGGACAATCCCGTGACCAGGGAGATGGGCATTTCCCAGTCGGACCGTCGGTTGATCCCCCACCTGCCCCCCCTACTTCCGGCACCATCTCCTTTAAGAACCTAAAGGAATGGGACCGAGTAGCCAGGATGGGCTTCCTCCACACCACGGCGGGACACACCTACTTGGACATGCCCCTTCAGCGAGCGGAGGCTCTATGGCCGGAGGACGATGGTGCCATCCCAGTACCGGGGGACTCGGGCTCTGAGGCGCACCAAGAGCCTGACCCTCGCTTGTTCAGCGATCCTTTCATGCGACACCTAGTTAACAGGATTTCGCATCACCTTTCGGCTGCGGCGGACAGCGCAGCCAGAAGCCACTTCAACTGCTTGTTGGTCGCGAGAGATGCCATGCTGGCGCGGACCTCTCTCTCCCCGACGCTTAAGGCAGCCCTGCGATGCATCCCGGGCCAGGACCAGTCGCTCTTTGGCGACTACTCGGCTGACGTCATAGCACAAGCAGTTGAGGAACGCAAGCAGGCTGTGTCCTTTGCGCCCAGGCCACCGCCACGCCCTGCTAGACCCCCACTTCGTTCCTTCCCCAGGCACAGACCCTATCCCAGACAATCGCCTTCCCGCACCGCACGGCCCGCCAAGCGACCTAATCTTCTCCCAAGGCCTAAGCCAAAACCCCATCAGCAAAATTTTCGGTTAGGCCAACAGTCACGCTCCCGGAGCTGACTAGGGAGACAGCCCGAGGGGGACTTAGATCAGGTAGCACCCCCCCTCGCCCTATCCCCCACCCACCAGCCCAGACCCTCGCCCCCCCTGGCGGGCAGCCTCTCCCGGCATGCCCACCAGTGGAGACGCATGCGCCTCACCCCTGGATAGTGGCGGTGCTACAGGAAGGGTTTCGCCTTCCTTGGGCCCACGAGCGTCCCCCCCCTCATGCTATCTCCCCCTCCCTCCCCCAACGAACCCTCCCCCGCCAAAGCAGAAGCTCTTCGCACGGAAGTCCAAGACCTCCTCAAAAGAGGGGCCATCTCGGAGGTTTCCCACCCAAACCCCGGCTTCTACTCTCACCTCTTTGTGATCCCAAAAGCCTCGGGAGGATGGAGGCCCATTCTAGATCTTTCGCCCCTCAACAAGTTCCTCAGGCCCACCAAGTTCAAGAGGGAGACCCCCACCCAGATCCGAGACTCCATCCATCATCGCGACTGGGCCACATCCATAGACCTGAAGGACGCCTATTTTCAGATCCTGATTCACCCGGCCCACAGACGATTCCTACGGTTCGTCTGGCAGACCCCGGAGAGGCCTGCACGCATAGTGGACCTCATCTCCTGCCTGTCACAGGCACCCCACACCTCGGCCAGAACCCTGTCCTCCCTCCTAGGAATGATGGAGTCCCTGTCTCCCCTCATTCCCCTGGGGCGGGTCCCCAAACGCCAACTTCAGAGGGAGTTCCGCCGACGTTTGTCACAGACCTCCGACCGCTGGGACCAGGTCATTCCCCTCGGACACTGGTTCATTTCGGCGACGGAGGAGCGGCTCACTCCAGCCACTCTCTCCACCGGGGTCCCCATCTCCCTCCCAACCCAACCCAACCACTGGAACTTTATACAGACGCCTCCAACTTGGGCTGGGGGGCCCACGTGGAGGACAGTCACGCCTCGGGGGACTGGGAGCTGGAAGCGGTCAGGCTAGCCCTTCTCCAACTCCAGCACAAGGTCGCGCACCGACTTGTTCTCCTCCTCACGGACAATACGTCGGTAGCTTGCTATGTCAACAAAGGGGGAGGGTCCCGCTCCATAGGCCTCTCCCTCAGAACAGAGGCCCTCCTTCGCTGGTGTCGCGCAACCATTGGTTTGTGCCCATGATCGACCTGTTTGCCACCAGCTTCAACCATCACCTGCCCCTGTACGTCTCCCCCGTTCCAGATCCCCAGGCGGATGCAGTCGACGCACTATCCCTCCCCTGGACGGGCCTACTGACGTATGCCTTTCCCCCCTTCCCCATCCTACACAAGGTGATCAGGAAGGCAAGGCTGGAAAGACCCAGGCTGATCCTCGTAACGCCATGGTGGCCGACCCAGTCTTGGTTCCCGGACCTCAAGTCCCTCACCCACGTTCCCCCCCTCCGGCTCAGCCCTCGCTGGGACATGCTGAGACAACCCCGGTCAGGTCTTCCTCGCTCCAATCCCAAGATGCTTCGCCTACACGCGTGGCTTCTATGCCAGCCCAACTGCGAACATCTGCATCTACCCCCCACTCGGAGAGACCCCAGTCCGTCCTAGACACACTAGCCGGGGCAGGGGCCTCTCAGGGATTACGGGACTTCGCCTCGGCATCTCGCAGAGCCAGCACCGAATCCCTCTACAACTACCGTTGGGAGAGATGGATAACCTGGTGCTCAGATAACTCTGTTCCCCATGACTGCCCCTCCAACATCCAGATAGGAAATTTCCTCTCCCACCTATCCTCTTCCCTTAAGCTGTCGGCTGGCTCCATTCGGGGCTACAGATCAGCTATCTGCACCACCATTCGTCAACTGGGGGGCCCTTCTTTTGACAATGACTTTCTCCTCAGAGAGGTGTCTAGAGGAGTTGCTCTACGGGAAGCTCAGTCCCCTAGGCGCATTCCCCTCTGGGACCTTTTTACGGTCCTCGATGCCCTCAGAAAACCCCCTTTTGAACCCATTGCTTCTATTCCTTTTGACCTCCTCTCCTTTAAGACCACCTTTCTCCTCGCCCTGGCCTCGGCCAGAAGACGAAGTGAGATTCACGCCCTCAGCGGTGACCCCACAGATATCGCCTTCCACAGGGACGGCTCAGTCTCTCTCAAGTTCCTTCCGGAGTTCTTGGCAAGAATCAGGAACCGGGCACCCCCTCTCCCTTCCTCGTCATCCGTTCCCTGACGGACATCTTGGGAAAGGGAGAAAAAGATGGAGACATGGACCTTTGCCCCTCCAGGTGTCTCAGGTACTACTGGGAACGCACACGCCCCAGGCGCTCCTCCCAGAGACGACTCCGTATCTCCCTCAACCCCAACAATACTAGAGATATCTCGGCGGGAACTATCTCCAGATGGCTCTCCAAGACGGTGAGATCTACCTACGCTCAGGCGTACAAGGATCTCCCTGTCCTATCACCCAGGGCCCACGAGGTCAGAGCACTGGCCACTTCCACAGCGTTCCAGTACTCTGTTCCCGTGCGCCACCTGCTGGAGGCAGCCTACTGGCGTTCGGAAAATCCCTTCATTAATTTTTACCTGAGGGATATCCGCATGACCAGAGCTGATGGGTCTAAGGGGATTTCCTTTGTGGCGACCAATGCAGCCATATCGGTCAACCCCAAGAACCATTAGGGCGCTCGCCCTCCTCCGATTCCTTTAAATTCTGCTATGGTCTGACATGGTATAGTATATGACGCCAAAATGGGGAGTTTGTGTTATACTCCCTGTTTGGCTAATATACTTACCATGTCAGACTCTAATTCCCTCCCTACCTTCCCCTCTGGCGCCAAGGTTCTCGGGGTTACCATACACACAGGCCTCGCTGAATGACGTATACGAAGTTGACACTGGCTTCTTCCGGGGCCGGAAGTGGGGTGACATCACGTGACTGCACGTGACTGTCTTATGACTGCATTGGCCACGGAAAAATTCGGCCTGACAGAGCTGGCTAACTGCCGTTGAATGCTATGGTCTGACATGGTAAGTATATTAGCCAAACAGGGAGTATAACACAAACTCCCCATGTTTGTTCATTATGGGTCACGGATGATGCCCGGTGTTTTATTGTACCGTTATAGTCGTTAGTAACGTCTATAACGGCCCATAGCGGTTTTTCTTCTTTATGGAAAATCTCAGAAAGTACTTGGCCGATCTTTCTGAAAATTTGTAGATATGTTCATGATTGGTCACAGATGATGGCCGATGTTTACCAGAATAGCCGTTACTAACGGCTATAACGGCCGAAAATGTTTTTTCTTCTTTACGGAATATCTCACGCGTATTCAAGATAAACTGGGAGTACGTTCATATGTTTTGCATCTTGTTATATATCTATTAATAACAATTTCAGTATAAGGTTCCACGAAATTTGTTGCCTTGAATGCCTTGTATTCAGCAATGCGATCTCTTATGTGCATCTAACTATGGCAGTCATGCCACCTGCAGTCGATTATCTTTACTTGAAGCAATAAAGAAGAAAAAAACATGTACTGTTTTCAACACTTTTTTATCCCACGCAAAGGCAGAACCGTAAGAAGACAGGTACTTACTGACATTCGTATCCCAGATCTGCTGTGCATTAATGTCAATATTATACAATACTTTATATGTTTTAAATGTAAATACAGACTATTCATCTGTCTTCGTAGGCTAACAACTGATATAGATGACAAAACAATATAATCGGCAAACTTATATAAACAGTTCTATCAAATCAAAAGATACGCCATGTTTACCATTTTCTATTTTTATGTAGTGCAAGTTCGTTAATGAATAGTGAAAACAGAATCAGGAGGCTGCAAACATCACCTTGTTTTACTCCAGTTGTGCAGTTCACAAAATCTGATAATTTTTCTCCACTTCTTATCCTAACATTTACGGGGTGTTGGCACGGGCTCCATATGTGTGTGCCTGTGTATGAAGTGCACGAGCGCGCGCGCTTGCGCACGTGTATTTGTGTGCGTGTGTGTGAACGCGCGCGCGCATGTGCATGTGGATGCGTGTGTGAGCCTGTGTGAGCATGCCTCTGCACACACGCATCTGTGCATGCACGTGAACATATGTGTGTGTG
>CM065719.1:74623751-74651251 GCA_033310375.1 Conus canariensis | reverse complement strand
TTACATACATGAAAAAATTATATCAAAGAGACTTAGACAGTATCGCTAGATTTATGTTTGAGAATGGGTTATGTCTGTCTGCTGAGAAATCTCATATGATGCTTTTTGACGCTGGTGGTAGTTTTCATGATCTCCCTACTTTTAAGATGGATGACACTGTGCTTACCTACACATCTTGCATAAAGTTTTTAGGTGTACATCTTACTTCAAAATTATCATGGAACACACATACTGAATATATCATAACTCAAGCAAGGAAAGCTCTTAATCTTCTTTAAGTTGTGAGTTACCAGAGTTGGAGACAGGATACGTGCACTTTAATTCATTAATCAAATTCTCTGGTCAGGACAAGGATTTCATATGCACAGGAAGTATATTTTCAGCTCCTAAGTATCTTTTTAAAAAGTTACAAAGCACAGATTGCAAGGCATACCGAATAGCCCTGGGAGTTCCCCTTTACGCTTCCAAATTAGGGATATATCATGAAGCTGGGTTTTGCCCCTGGATGCTTATCGGAAATTAGCTTGTGCTAAATACATTCTAAGATGTTCTACTGTTCAGAACTCAAATGAGGATGAACTTGACATGCAATCTGATTTAGATTTTCCAAAACGCGCAAAAACAATACGATCAAATAAAACCATCCTTACGTACTCCTCAAACCTGTTGAAATCTGCCAAAATTGATCACAAAACCATTGCCCATGTTATCCCCTGAGTCCCATTCCTAATTGGGAACTTATCCCGGCAAGGTTTGATTATAAATACACTGATTTGCAAAAGAATGTTAATAATAACGTCTTAGGTGCTAAGTCACATATTGACGATAGTTATCCTAATCACTTAAAAGTTTATACAGACGGATCCCTATTAAATGGCAATGCTGGTTCCGGCTTTGTTATTCCTGCTTTGAAAGCAGATAAATCTTTTCACTTTGGAAAGGGGTTTTCTGTCTTTACGGCTGAACTGATAGCAATTCTAATGGTTCTGCATTATATTATTGACATTCCACGCGATTTTTCTAGAATACTTTTTTGTGTTGATTCCAAATCTGTTCTTCAAGCAATGGAATCTATTGCTGCTACCAATCGCGCCGAGATTATCACCGAACTAAAACTTCTGATCCATTTCCTTACATCTAGAGGGATAACAGTGGACTTTTGCTGGATTCCGTCACACTGTGGGATTGTAGGAAATGAATGGGCAGACAGAACTGCCCGTATGGGTTCCAAAAAACTCTGAAAATTCTGTCTATATCAAAATACCTTGGAGTCTTCACGAAGCCTATGGACTCTTAAAAAGAGTCTCTTTTGAGTATTTTTATAACCTGTATAAAGATTCAGTACTCTTTAAAATACATGCACAAGATTCTTCACTGAAATCTACTCGTCCATCTAACTCGTCCATTCAAATTCGTAAACTGTATACAAAGGCGTATGTACATGTACACAAATTTCGGAAACTGGAATCTCTCTTTTATGTGCTTAAAGTTAACGCTCTTCGTACAAAATTCCACAGAAATTTACAATGCGCTTGTGGAGCAGTCGACAGTTTCAATACTCTGCATTTTCTTTTTAACTGTTCCTATTTTAACTCATCTCTCTCCAACTTCCGACAAAAAGATTCCCTGTGCATTTTCCAGAATCTTCACGCCTTTTTTACATTTGTAAATTCGTTGATGTTAAGCCCAGTTGGCTCGTTTGTGTAAATATTTACAGGTTTTTCTGTTTGTTTGTTTTTTTTTTGCTTTGTAATTTATCCTTTAAATTGTTACATTTAGAACAGTATTTTCTTTTCAGTTGTCAAAGTCGCACACGCACACGCACACACACGCACGCGCGCGCGTGCGCGCGCGCGCGCGCGCGCGCGCAAACACACACACACACACACACACACACACACACACACACACACACACACACACATTCGTACGTAGGCCTATACTAGCATTTTGCATACACTATTTCCATTTCTCTCATCCACTCATTTCTGCATTATTTTGTCTAATATCACTTAAAGTGAGCAGACATTAAATTGAAGAACTAACTAACACACACACACACATCTATGGACTGTCCACTGTACACACCTGCATCGACCCACCGATGCACACCCACAATCGTACGCGTATATGCACACGTCTACAATATACACTGAGGTCCTTGAGATATTCAAAATCTTATGTCAGTTGACGTGTGTTTGATCTTTTGTGTGTGTTAATGGAAATGCTCAATATGAGTCTGCCCCAATCTTTAGGAGTCTTCGCAGTGTTAGCCTTAAAATCATTCCAATATTCGTCTGTTTGCTGATGTTTCTTGCTCTTCTTCTAGGTCTGGATGTGCAGCCACTTCCTCTCTTGATGCTGAGCTCTAATGGATCATCTATGATATGGTTGTTTTCCTCCTGTTTGTTGATGTAATACATTAGATTTCTTCTCAGATCGGATCAGATCAGCTGTAGTCCAGTGTCGTTGTCTTACTTACCTGTGTGTCTGTTCTCTCAGTTTCAGTTTCTGTTTCATGAAGGAGGCGTCACTGCGTGCGGACTAGTCCACATACGCTACACCACATCCGCTAAGTTTTCAGACCACACTTTGCATGATTTTAAGCTGATGGATAAAAGAATTAATAACTATGATGAGAGAATTGAAGAAGAGGGTCTCGTGGCTACGACTTAGCAAATGTCTGACCTACGCAACAGCCCAATGCGCTGGTCAGACCTTGAGTGCCTACCTATCATTGGTTGTGTCTTGTATGTGTGTTAAGAATGTACATAATGTGTGTATGGATGTGTGGGTACAGGCCCATGTGTGTGCGTGTGCGCATGTGTGTGTGTATGTGTGTGTGTATGTGTGTGTGCATGTGTGTGTGTGTGTGTGTGTGTGTGTGTGTGTGTGTGTGTGTGTGTGTGTGTGTGTGTGTTTGTGCGCATGCGTCTGTGCTCGTTTATGTGGTGTGTGTGTGTGTGTGTGTGTGTGTGTGTTGTGTGTGTGTGTACGCATATGTGTGTGTACGCATATGTGTGTACGCATATGTGTGTCTGCACGTGTGTGCCGGCGTGTATTTGCGCGTGTGTGTGCGTGTGCAGAAGTGCGCGTGCATGTGTGTGTGTGTGTGTGTGTGTGTGGTGTGTGTGTGTGTGTGTGTGTGTGTGTGTGTGTGTGTGTGTTGTGTAGTGTGTGTGTGTGTGTGTGGGTGTGTGTGTGTGTGTGGCGCGCGTGAGTGTGTGTGTGTGTGTGTGTTGTGTGTGTGTGTGTGTGTGTGTGTGTGTGTAATGTGTGGGTTTGTATGAGCATACACACGTATCCGCACATGTATGTGTACAGATATATGTGTGTATGTGTATGTCTTTGTATGTGGGCGTGTACGCATATGCATGTGTGTATGCAAAGAAAGTGATATACAAAAGCTGAAGGACTGTCAAAGAAATACTTCAGGATTTGTACTTCGAACTGTTGCAGTGTCGGAGAGGATCTTGACAGTTGAAAAACTAGCATGTGACTTTAAAGTTCTCTATCTATAAGAAAATATAAGTATTACCCTCGGAACGTTTTATCTGGATGACTTCATAATCTTTCAAAACCATAATGGACAAGGACTAGATATGATAGGTAAAAAAACAAAAACTTGAAAAACAAACTGTCCATGATAAACTTAGAAACATGATGTAGCAGCACAATTGAACTAATGGGTGTGACTGGAAAACCTGACGGTCATCCGAAAAGTCTTGTACTTGCCAATGCATGTATACATCCAAGTTCCCACACATCAAAAATGACTTGAACTTTTTTGAGGAAATAGAAAATGAATTTGAAGACCCTTAATACTTTGTGGAAATCTTAATGCACAGTTAAAATTGTGGGATCACCATGGTACCTGTCCTGTTAGGAATTGCGCTGGAAGAGTTGGAAGAGATGCTGGATGAAGTACTTCTCCTTGCACTGACAATATCATCTCCGACACATATTATGCTGCAGGTTGACACTGACAGTGTAGTTGACCTTGCACTCATTGGACCCAAATTCACAGCCGGCATGAGTGCGGGAGCACTTCTACATCATGGGAATAACTACTTCCCTATCTTATTCAGGTGACAGAAACTATCAAAATAAACAAACCAAATAAAAGGATCCTTTCCATATGATAGCAATGAGGATTATATCATAGAAAAGTTAAGAAGTAGAAGATGCAAGAGAAAGAACACTAAAACCAAATAAATCGTTCAACCCCTTTGGTGAAATAGAGACACAGATCTTGCCAGGAAAGATAAATGCGAGGCTTTGAGAATGGGGGTGGGGGGGGGGGAGAGAAAGAACAAAACCTTGCCCTGATCCAGATATTGAAAGAGACATAGATTAAAAGACGGAACAATTTAAAAGAGGAGCTCTAAAAACAAAAGAAAAAAACCTGACTGGCAAACATTTTGTGAGTCACTTAATTATGACACAACGCTCATTCAGTTCTGACAATTTTAACGTTGCATGGGAGGAAAACTGTAAAAAACGCCACCCCAGATATTCAAGACACTGATGGGACCACAAAATCCAAGACAAATGTGGAGAAAGGATTGGCTCAACAAAAATGTTTCGTAGAACAAAGTGATAAAAGAAATGTTGAGGAAAAGAATCTACATTTGACCAGTTAAATCAGCATGTAGCTCAGACCAGCATTGGGTGTGAAATTAAAGCACCTGAAGTAGATGACACAATAGCTCAACGCACTAAAGATAGTGCTCCAGGTCCCGACAAAGTACGGTATCCAGATATCAAACAGCTCCCAGAAGAGGGCAGAACCCATTTCTGTAGCCTCTACCGGGACAGGTTCGATAAAGGCCATGTCCCAGAAGACTGGACGTGCAGTCTACTGAAAACCAGGAAAACACTATCATTGGCTAAATGGGTGCCACATAATCGCTATACAAAATATAGTAGGAAAGTTTATGGAACGAATCATTGCAAGCAAACTCGCAAGAGACCTTGAAAGTCGACAAATCCTTATACCCAATCAAGGAGACTACAGAACAGGTAGAAGTACATGGGAAAAAAACGGCCGCTTTTCCTATGAGGATTACAATAAACAACATATTTCCATTGCCTAATTTTGGATCTTTTTCAAGCATTTGCAATTCCGTCTTATAATAATATGGTTGTGAGATTCGGGGCGATGATAATGTGATGATTTTTAAGGGAGTTGTAACAAAAATGTGTACATATTTGTTCAAATTAGATAGAATTACTATTGATCATCTGATTAATGGAGAAATAGGTTGCGTCTCAGTCACACAATGCTTTTTGGTCGAGGGTGTGCCACACGGGGCAGGAAAAATCCCAGGAAAGACAATGCCAAGATGAATTAAGGCGTTAATGCTACAGTGTCAAAATGCACAGATGAAAAATATTTAGGTGTCATATAAAGAAAAAGAATGACATTCGATCACCATACGTCGTGAACAGACTTTTGCGAACTATTCATGGAGAACAGGCTTTGTAGTGTCTCTCAACTTTGGATTTAAAAACGAGTTATTCCTTCCTACCCTTGTGGTGAGTTGACATTGGCACTGACGAATTTCATCCCTTCTAGACATTATAACAATTGACTGTACTTGGTAGTTCGCCGTTGTTGAATAATCTGTCGCATTCGTCGTCTGGGTATCAGTGTTCCTTGACTGTTAGGTGTGTGTTGTTGTCCGTCGAGACGACGAAGACCATCTAGTCATCTTGGGGTCGGTGTTGAGTGCGTAGATGGCTGGTCAGGCCGATCTGCGCCCGGAAGGACCTATCACAGTACGGACAGGGGATGGTGGCGGCAGTTGGAGATCAGTTGACACTGGTCTTCCTGACCATTCTGCGCTGCTCAGCAGCAGCAGTTGTGTTGCTTTCACAGGTCTCTGTACCTTTGCGGACAACTGATCGCCACCCGTCTCTGTCCTAGGCAGCTGCTCCCATGTTGTGTGGCTAATGTTGAAGGCCTTCAGGGAAGATTTGAGGCTGTCTTTGAAACGCTTCTTCTGGCCTCCATGAGAACGTTTGCCTTGTTGTAGTTCGCCAAACAGTAGTTTCTTTGGCAGCCAATGGTCTGGCATGCGAATTACGTGACCTGCCTAGCGAAGCTGTGACTGCATCAGGATGGTGAAGATGCTAGGCAGACCAGCACACGTGAGCACTTCAGTGTCCGGAATCTTGTCTTGCCACTTAATGCCCATGAGTCTTCTGAGGCAGGTAGTGTGGAAATCGTTCAGTTTCCTGGCGTGACGCTGGTAAACCGTCCATGGTTCACAGCCATAGAGCAGTGTGGTGAGAACTATGGCCCGATACACCTTGATCTTGGTCTCTAGGGTGATGTCTCTCATATTCCATACGTTCTTGTGGAGTCTGCCAAAAGCGGCACAAGCCTTGGCGAGCCGGACATTCACCTCATCGTCGATGACAACGTTTCTGGACAGAGTACTGCCTAGGTAGGTGAACTTGTCCGCCGCCTTCAGTTGCTGTCCAGTGATGGTGATGACTGGCTCAACGTACGGCTTTCCAGGGGCTGGCTGGTGCATCACTTCAGTCTTTTTTGTACTGATTGTCAAGCCGAAGTTGTTGCAAGCAGAAGAGAACTTGTCAACACTGTGTTGCATTGTGGCTTCTGAGACAGCGTTGAGGGCACAGTCGTCCGCAAAGATGAAGTCTTTGACAGTGTCCGTCGAGACCTTGGTTTTCGCTGTAAGTTTCCTGAGATTGAAGACTGATCCATCTGTGCGGTACATGATGACGATGCCTATCTCCGCGTCACTGAATGCGTCAGTCATCATAGCCGAGAACATGAGGCTGAACAGGGTGGGAGCAAGAACACAATCCTGCGTCACTCCGTTTGAGACTGGGAACGGTTCAGATGTCTCGCCGTTGTCTTGGACTCTGGCCAGCATGCCGTCGTGAAGTTGGCGTACGATGGCAATGAACTTTCTGGGGCATCCGTACTTCGTCATAATTCTCCAAAGCCCCTCCCTACTGACAGTGTCAAAGGCTTTGGTCAGATCAACATAGGTGGAGTACAGGTCGACATTCTGTTCCTGACACTTTTCTTGAAGCTGTCTGGCAGCAAACACCATGTTGATGGTCCCGCGTTCTTTCCGGAAGCCACACTCACTCTCAGATAGGAGACCTTGCTCAAGATGTTTGATGAGCCGGTTGAGTAGAACTCTAGCCAGGGTCTTGCCTGCGATGGATAGCAGGGAGATTCCACGATAGTTGTCGCAGACCTGACGGTTTCCTTTGCATTTGTAGAGATGAACGATGGAGGGATCTTTAAGGTCTTGAGGAACTGTCTCGTGCTGCCATGTGATCTGAAGGAACTGATGAAGTTTCTTCACAAGACCCACACCACCCTCTTTGTAGACTTCAGCTGGGATTGCGGCTGAGCCAGGCGCTTTGCCACTGGATAACAGACAAATTTCCTTCTGAGTCTCCCCCAAAGTTGATACGGCGTCCAGCGTCGATCGATTGGAATTCTTTTTTTTTTATCCTTTCTATTTCCTTCAAAGTTCAACAAATATGTGACCATTTTTTCAATCTACGATACAGTTATGAAGGTTTTTTTTTTATGCACATTCCGTTCTTGGTTTGCAGAACTTCAACATCTTCTCCACACGAGCCAGAAAATGCGGAAGGCTATGCCTTTCCCACCCATACTAGCCGAAAGAAAATCGCGGTCTTTGAGAAATCTGCTCATGCCATCAGCTCTCCCGATTCCAGATGACATCTATGCTGGATGCTTCAAATGTACAGCTGAACACTGTGTGGTTTGTGAAAACCATCTAGTTGAGAGCAGAACATTCAGTAGACAGGAGAGACATTTACCATCCGTCATCGACTGTCCTGTGACAGCAGCAATATCGTCTACATGCTGTACTGCACCAACTGTCAGAGTACACAGTACATGGGTGAAACTATGCTGACACTGAAAGATCGCTTCTATCTGCACAGGTCTAACATCAAGTTGAACAAAGGTGCATGTGTTCATGTCAACAATCATTTCAACTTACCTGAACACTCTCTGAAGAACATGAGATGCATTGTGGTGGAAAGGTCCACAACCTGAACAAAACCGAAAGACAGAGAAGAGAAGATTTCTGGAAGAATAAACTAAAGACAGTTTATCCTTTGGGACTCAACGGCCTTGATTCCGATGGACACTGATTTGCAGAGTGGAGACGGGGGAGTCTTGGGTAACTTATGGGAGGGGTGGGACATGATGTGGTTGGGTGGAATTCTTTATGAGATCTGCACGTGAGTATATATGTGTGTTTGTGTAAATACTGTTATGGAATCGTCCCTGTGGCAGGGGGACTTGGTTCTCTGGCGGTATCGGTGGCAGAGAGACACGTGCATGTATATATATATATATATATATATATATATATATGTGTGTGTGTGTGTGTGTGTGTGTGTGTGTGTGTGTGTGTGTGTGTGTGTGTGTGTGTGTGAGTGCGCGCGTGTAAGTGTGTGTGTGAGTGTGTGCGTGTGTATGTGTGCGTCTCTTTTTCTTTCTCAATCTCTCAACTTTATCTCTTAATCTCAATTTTTTCTTTTAAATGGCAGAAACACTGACGTCATAGCTATGCCAACTATGTTCAAATGCGTCAATACTTATGACGTTCTTACCTTGTCAATAAACAAGCCCCAGAAGAAGGTCGCATGGCCGAAAAATTGGCAAAATATTATGACATTAAGTGCGTTGTGTTTTCTTTTTAATGTATGTATGTGTATATATATATATATATATATATATATATAGAGAGAGAGAGAGAGAGAGGAGAGAGAGAGAGAGAGAGAGAGAATGGTACTGAGGATCAGCGCAATCTTAAAAACAGTGCTCAACCACAGTGGGAGCGACATTTGTTATATTAAAAGCAAGTTAAAATCAAGCTTCTAAAAACATCTACAAATTTGTTTCACGCTGTGCGGTCGTCAGGATGTGATGAGCTTGTGTTGCCAGTGCCACGTATATATATAGCTAGCTGGTTTGCTGTTGTTTTCCCGTGCTACATGTGTTTCTCAGGTGTTGGTTTTTTTCTCTGATAGGAACTTCCATCTGTGTCTGCAATTGTTAACCATTTCTGTTCTAACATTTAGAGTTGCCAACTGTGGTTTACATAGTATAATGTATTTCTCTGTTAGGCATAGATTGCATTTTTTTGAAATGTTGTATGATGCTGCTCTTTTTAAAATTTTCCAAGATATGTTGTAGTCTATGTTTTTTTCTTTAAGTTTCCAAATGTATTTACTCAATTCTGTTTGGTTTTTGTATCTTTCTTTGTTGAATGATTGTTTATGGTTTGCATATCTAGTTTTGAATTGGTTTTCCGTGATACCTACATATGTTTCTTTTGCGTTCTCTGATGTTACAGTGGCTTGGTACACAATGTTGTTATAAAGGCATTTGTTGCTTAGGGGGCACTGTTCTTTTTTGGTACAGTTACAAGATTTCCTTTCGTTACCCTCCTTTTTTTCTGTGCTGCTTTTCATTTTGTTTGCTGAATCGATGGCATTTTTAAGGTTCGGCATACATGAATATGATAATTTGATGTTGTTTTTGTTGAATATCTTAAATAATTTATGGTCTTTTGGGAAAGATGATGTCAAGATTTTAAAGAATTATTTCCCTACATTTGTTTTAACTCTTGCATCATATGGGGGATTGTACCATATGATATTCCTTTTCCTGTTCTTTCTGCATCTTTTTGTATCATTGTCTGGATCGTATCTTAGTTTGTAATTGTAGCCACTTGTATGTAACGCCTCTTGGTATTCAGCTGTAGCGTTGTTGAATACTGTTTCGTTACATGACAAATTGGATAGTCTTTTATTTATGCTTTTGGGTATTGTTTTCAGTATGGAGGGTGGGTGATTGCTTTTGATGTTTACATAAACAGGCGTGTCATTTGGTTTCTTGTATGGTTTATATGTGTGTTGGTTGAGGTCTAACGTTATGTCTAAATAGTTCACTATCTTTTTGTTTGCTTCTATTGTGATTTTTAAGTTTTGGTTGTGGAAAATTTTACACAATTCTTTTTTCTTATTTTCAATATTTCTAGGGTTGTCATTCAGAGCGGCAAGGCCGTCATCCCTGTACAGTCCAGTTTGTTTTCCAAGTTTTTTTTGAATATTGGATAACATGAATAGTCCGACAAGTTCGCAAGTTTCGGCACCATCGTATGATCCCATTGTGACATCGAAAGTTGAATTTCTGCTTGTGTTCTTAATCCAGGTTTCATTTTTATTGTGCAGTAAAGTTTTCTTTGTGTGGAAAATGATTTCCATTTCTGACCCTGATATTTCTGTGTACTTGTTGGCAAATTTTATAGCTTTAGTTAGTAGCTTTTCATCTATAGATGGGTAGAAATCTACTATGTCAAATGTTATAAAAACTGTATTTTCTTGTTTATTGAGGTTTTTGAACCATTGTATTACTTCATATGTGTTTTTCCAGAGATTGAGTTCAGTGTTTTCTTTTATGTTTTTTATGGTTTTCTCTAAGATTTTTTTTACTAATTTTCCCTAGTTCAGATTTGGAAGGGTTTATCAGTCTACATGTTGGGTTGTTCAAGAAATTGGGTTTGTGGTCTTTAAGTGTAATAAAGGCTTCTCTAGCTGCTGTGGTCTCTACTCTGTCACTTAGGTCCATTTGGTGCACAAGTTCCTTTTCTTTCTTTCTGATGTGATCATATGTAGCCTTGTCAGCCTTTCTGTAATTTTTCTGGATATTTTTATCAAGGAGTTTTGAGTACTCTTCAGGTTCTATTTTGTAAAAGTTATTGGTTTTATCCGCCTTCACAAATATTTTGGTGTCATTTTGAATTTGTTTAATTTCCTTTTCTAACGCTGATTGAAATTTGTTATTAGATTTTTTGAAATCTATGTTGGCTAACATTCTTCTCATTTTTTCTTCAAATGTTTTCATTTCTTCAATGGCTGGTGGTACTCGCCATGACTTGAAGTCGTATGTATTTTTATCCTCTTTTTTAGCGTTGGGGTTTAAAAAGAAAAATGCTTTCCATCTCATATTTTTGATGAATTTTTCCGTTTGTCCTATCATTTTCTTCATGTAGCACTGGGGTTTAGCTAACGGAATGTTTTTGATGGATTGTTTAAAGTTGATTTTTTCCATTTTAAAATTTGCTGATTCAAAGTGCTCAACGTATGGAGCAGTTAAGAGAATGGTACTGAGGATCAGCGCAATCTTAAAAACAGTGCTCAACCACAGTGGGAGCGACATTTGTTATATTAAAAGCAAGTTAAAATCAAGCTTCTAAAAACATCTACAAATTTGTTTCACGCTGTGCGGTCGTCAGGATGTGATGAGCTTGTGTTGCCAGTGCCACGTATATATATAGCTAGCTGGTTTGCTGTTGTTTTCCCGTGCTACATGTGTTTCTCAGGTGTTGGTTTTTTTCTCTGATAGGAACTTCCATCTGTGTCTACAATTGTTAACCATTTCTGTTCTAACATTTAGAGTTGCCAACTTTTTATAACATTTATATTAACAGTTTTTATAACATTTGACATAGTAGATTTCTACCCATCTATAGATGAAAAGCTACTAACTAAAGCTATAAAATTTGCCAACAAGTACACAGAAATATCAGGGTCAGAAATGGAAATCATTTTCCACACAAAGAAAACTTTACTGCACAATAAAAATGAAACCTGGATTAAGAACACAAGCAGAAATTCAACTTTCGATGTCACAATGGGATCATACGATGGTGCCGAAACTTGCGAACTTGTCGGACTATTCATGTTATCCAATATTCAAAAAAAACTTGGAAAACAAACTGGACTGTACAGGGATGACGGCCTTGCCGCTCTGAATGACAACCCTAGAAATATTGAAAATAAGAAAAAAGAATTGTGTAAAATTTTCCACAACCAAAACTTAAAAATCACAATAGAAGCAAACAAAAAGATAGTGAACTATTTAGACATAACGTTAGACCTCAACCAACACACATATAAACCATACAAGAAACCAAATGACACGCCTGTTTATGTAAACATCAAAAGCAATCACCCACCCTCCATACTGAAAACAATACCCAAAAGCATAAATAAAAGACTATCCAATTTGTCATGTAACGAAACAGTATTCAACAACGCTACAGCTGAATACCAAGAGGCGTTACATACAAGTGGCTACAATTACAAACTAAGATACGATCCAGACAATGATACAAAAAGATGCAGAAAGAACAGGAAAAGGAATATCATATGGTACAATCCCCCATATGATGCAAGAGTTAAAACAAATGTAGGGAAAGAATTCTTTAAAATCTTGACATCATCTTTCCCAAAAGACCATAAATTATTTAAGATATTCAACAAAAACAACATCAAATTATCATATTCAACCAGCCGCCGTGGCGAAGTGGTCAGCGTCGCGGACTCCCGGCTGGGAGGTCGTGGGTTCGAATCCCATCAGAAGTCATGTGGGTTTTTCTGCCCCGACCGGCTCCTACCCAGAGTTGAGTTGCTGCGGACTCAGTTGGGAAGACTGGGGCCACACAGTTGAGTTTCATCCACTTAATGGATGCGTTTCTGAGAGTGTTGCTCAAATTTCCTGACCAACACTGCAGGTGCCTGTATCTCTCGGCCTGGTTGACGCCGGGATATATTATGAAAGGAAGCGTAGAGTACAGCCCTGTCATGTAGTCTCAGACCGAAATGGAAATCCGCAGCATCATCTTAATCATCCTCATTCTCATCAATCAGCATAAAAAAAAAATGTCTCAAGTTCTGTGGCCCTTCATGCCCTGCTCTCATGGTGACCTCAATTTCGATGTCCTCTCCACGTCTGTGGCCTTGGTTTGGTTCCGTTGGGGTCACCGGTATCGGCGAGTCCATGGGGGCTGTCGTTGGACGGACGTGGTGGCGCCCTCAGGAGGGAGAGCTCACTCACGCCGGCTCCGCGACTAAGCAATTATTGTCGTCAGTAGGGGGCTTAGTAGGTGGTGTCCTGTGTATGTTAGATCAGAACAGGCGCCACTGAACACCACCGAAGTGACTCGGCAGCAGTGCAGTGTCTCCTCCGGTGGGTTGCCTCTTGACGACTTGACATTGACTGCTCCCTGTGGATTGCCGGTGCCGGGGCTGCGGCGGGGCCGACCAGGCTGTGGCTGTGGACGGGGTGTCGGAATGAGCGGCGTGGGTGCACTGCCTCTGAGGTGGCGCAGAGGTTGGGACAGCAAAAAAAAAAAAAAAAAAAAAAAAAAAAAATTATCATATTCATGTATGCCGAACCTTAAAAATGCCATCGATTCAGCAAACAAAATGAAAAGCAGCACAGAAAAAAAGGAGGGTAACGAAAGGAAATCTTGTAACTGTACCAAAAAAGAACAGTGCCCCCTAAGCAACAAATGCCTTTATAACAACATTGTGTACCAAGCCACTGTAACATCAGAGAACGCAAAAGAAACATATGTAGGTATCACGGAAAACCAATTCAAAACTAGATATGCAAACCATAAACAATCATTCAACAAAGAAAGATACAAAAACCAAACAGAATTGAGTAAATACATTTGGAAACTTAAAGAAAAAAACATAGACTACAACATATCTTGGAAAATTTTAAAAAGAGCAGCATCATACAACAACATTTCAAAAAAATGCAATCTATGCCTAACAGAGAAATACATTATACTATGTAAACCACAGTTGGCAACTCTAAATGTTAGAACAGAAATGGTTAACAATTGCAGACACAGATGGAAGTTCCTATCAGAGAAAAAAACCAACACCTGAGAAACACATGTAGCACGGGAAAACAACAGCAAACCAGCTAGCTATATATATACGTGGCACTGGCAACACAAGCTCATCACATCCTGACGACCGCACAGCGTGAAACAAATTTGTAGATGTTTTTAGAAGCTTGATTTTAACTTGCCTTTAATATAACAAATATATATATATATATATATATATATATATATATATATATATATATACATAAAGCTGAACAATTAAGTAGTGGGGAAAACGAGTGCAGGCTAACAATTCTTCCATCATTATAGTAATGACTTGGCAAATATATATATATATATATATATATATATATATATATATATATAATGCTGAACAATTAAGTAGTTGGGGACAACAAGTGCAGGCTAACAATTCTTCAGTCATTATAGTAATGACTTGGCAAAGATTTGAACTTTTAGAAAAAAAAAAAATGAAGATGAAGAAAATGGGGGGAATATATTATAAATATGAGAAACCCTTCACTAGCTGCTTGAGGGAACCATCGTAATCCCTCTCGAAGGCACATCTATTTGTATTGCCTGCTCCTAGGCCTTTCGTCCGCTGGATCGGACTCATCAGGGAGACACGGCTGATAGTGTCTGTGCTCTTGGTGTCAAATAGAGACACACCACAGTCCATAATTCTGTGGTGTTCTCACCACCAAGGGTTCAAAAAAGAATCCAACAGCACCCCCGAAGCAGCCAGCGAAGGGTAGTAAAATGGAACAAAACGAAAGTGTGGAGAGGAAAAAAGTTGCTGAAAAACTAAAAGCCAAATGCATATATAAACCGTAATATATATATATATATATATATATATATATATATATATATATATATATATATGAACAATATAAAAAAGTCCTTAAAAAATCTGAAGGTGCTCAACCCCTTGGGGAGCAACATCTGTTAAAAAATATTTTAAAAATGAAGTGGTAAAATCTACAAGCTTGTTTCTAGCGTTGCTATCTTCAGGATGTCTTTTGGGGCACGCCAACGGTCTTTTATGGCGTGCGGGACTTGATTTCAACTCTGTGTGTGCAGGCGGATCTCATTTGCTGCACGTGCGGCCTGTGGTTCTTATTGGGGCCTGTTCAGGTGGAATGTGCTAGCAAAGATTTCCACTTGTGCCTGCAATTGTTTACAATTTCTACTTTTGTGTTCAGAGTTGCTAAGTGTGGTTTGCATAATATTAACCATTTTTCTGTGGAGCATAGATTGCATCTTTTTGAAATATTATTGTATGGTGTTGCTCTTTTTATGATTTTCCATGATATGTTGTAGTCTATTTTTTTATCTTTGAGTCTCCAGATGTATTTGCTCAGCTCTGTTTGATTTTTGTATTTTTCATTTTTGAATGACTGTTTGTGGTTTGCGTATCTGGTTTTGAAAGTGTTTTCAGTAATCCCTACATATGTTTCTTCTTCATTTTCTGATGTTACTGTAGCTTGGTATACAATGTTGCTGTGAAGACATTTATTGCTCAGGGGGCACTGTTCTTTTTTAGTGCAGTTGCAAGATGTCCTTTCGGCACCCTTCTCTTTTATGTTGCTTTTCATTTTGTTAGATGAATCAATCATGTTTTTGAGGTTGGGCATACATGAGTATGACAGTTTAATGGTGTTTTTGTTGAATATTTTGGACAGTTTGTGTTCTGCATTCAATGATGCAGCAACAGAATATCAAGAAGCATTACAAAAAAGTGGTTACAATTACAAACTACAATACAGTCCAGACAACAACACGAACAGAATTAAGAAAAATAGGAAAAGAAAGATCATATGGTACAACCCACCATACGATGGACAAGTAAAAACAAATGTAGGAAAAGAATTCTTTAAAATCTTGGCAACATCATTCCCAAAAGAACACAAACTGTCCAAAATATTCAACAAAAACACCATTAAACTGTCATACTCATGTATGCCCAACCTCAAAAACATGATTGATTTCAAAATTTAGGCTGTTCTTGATGAAATTCGGTATACATGTGCAGTTTTAAATGCCGAAAAATGATGTACAACTTTTACGAACCGAAATTTACAATTGGCCGTTAAAAACCGTTATTTTATAAATTTAGAGTATTCTTGAAGAAATTCGATATACATGTGCAGTTTTGAACGCTAAACAATGATATACAATTTTCAAGATCCGAAACTTAACATTGATCGTTAAAAACCGTTATTTTCTGAATTTCGAAATTTTCACCCTTCTTGATAACATTCCGTATGCACGTACAGTTTTAAGCGCTGAACAATGTTATGCAAATTTTACGAACCAAAACTTAACACTGACCGTTAAAAACCGTTATTTTCTAAATTTACACCGCTATTGATAAAATTCAGTATGCGTATGTCCAGTAACGGTAAGTAATTTTGCAACATGGATGGTTTAGCAGGTACGTCTGTTGTGACCCGAGGATGGTTTGGGGCTAATCTCTAAAAAAAAATAAAACCGTTAAAAACCGTTAAAAAAAAAACTGTTATAACGGTTTCAAAGACATCTTTTTCCTCTACTTTTCATCAAATGGCCGTTGTGACATTGCACAGGTACAGGGCTACTTCTCGAAAATTAGAACCGTTATTTGGTAGTTATAAAACGTTATTTATAACAGTTAAAAACCGTTAAAAACACCAAACCCTATAAAAGAAACTGTTTAAAACCCGATCTTCTTGAAATTTAGCAGGTACGTCTGTTGTGACCAGAGGATGGTTTGGGGCTAATCTCTAAAAAAATAAAACCGTTAAAAACCGTTAAAAAAAACTGTTATAACGGTTTCAAAGACATCTTTTTCCTCTGCTTTTCTTCAAATGGCCGTTGTGACATTGCACAGGTACGGGGCTACTTCTCGAAAATTAGAAACGTTATTTGGCAGTTAAGAAACGTTATTTATAACAGTTAAAAACCGTTAAAAACACCAAACCCTATGAAAACTGTTTAAAACCCGATCTTCTGAGGTTTGCGGCCACGAGAGTTATTGGATCGCCACCAAACTTGACATAAGCCTACAGGAACATCCAGCGGGTAACATAAGGTCATTAGACAGTCATTATGACCATTACATTTGACCGTTAAAAACCGTTATTTTCAAAATTTAGGCTGTTCTTGATTAAATTCGGTATACATGTACAGTTTTAAATGCCGAAAAATGATATACAACTTTTACGAACCGAAATTTAAAATTGACCGTTAAAAAACGTTATTTTATAAATTTAGAGTATTCTTGTAGAAATTCCATATACATGTGCAGTTGTGAATGCTAAACAATGATATACAATTTTCAAGATCCGAAACTTAACATTGATCGTTAAAAACCGTTATTTTCTGAATTTCGAAATTTTCACCCTTCTTGATAACATTCCGTATGCACGTACAGTTTTAAGCGCTGAACAATGTTATGCAAATTTTACGAACCAAAACTTAACATTGACCGTTAAAAACCGTTATTTTCTAAATTTACACCACTATTGATAAAATTCGGTATGCGTATGTCCAGTAACGGTAGGTAATTTTGCAACATGGATGGGACAGGGTAGGGGGATGAAAAGGGAGGAATGAGAGGGGCCAGAAAAATGATTGTACAGTGCAAAGCCTGATACACTATTTTTACATTAGACACAGACCCGTTGAAATAAACTACTTCTGCACAAAGTCTATTCCTATAAAATTAAGGGCAGTCAGAAGAATGGGAATGGGAACAGTGAGTGCGGGCGGAAAATCGAGCGAGAAAAGCATCTCGACGTGCTAGGGAAGAGCCAGAGGAAAGGGGCCAGAGGCAGGCGGAAAACAATAGAATGTATAACAGAGAGAGAGAGAGAGAGAGAGAGAGAGAGAGAGAGAGAGAGAGAGAGAGAGAGAGAGAGAATGCGTATTTGTGTGGGGGAGGGGGTGGGAAGATGTTGGAGGGGGGGGGGGGTTGATTGTAAATCAAAACAATTAATACATGTTTGCCGTCACGTGAGTATCGCAAAGAGTGTTCATATCGCGGGCAACGCCGGGTGCCCCTGCTAGTATATATATATATATATATATATATATATATATATTATATATATATATATATATATATATACCGTAAAGCAGAATACCATTCAATAATTCCAAACATTCAAACACAAATACAACACACTTTCATACACATAGAAATATACCAAACAAACAATAGAACAGACATTGAGACAAGCAAGCTGTATTTGAGAGAAAATAAATACATAAATAAATAAATAGATAATTAAAATATGTACATAAAAACTGGAAGATTATCATAATAGAATAATAAGTAAGCAAATGAAAGACGACCCTACAAGTTACACAAATTAGACTAGCAATGAACAAGATCAGACAAGGCAGTATTTTACCAAATGTTATTGGAGATACAAAAAATTAAGTGGTATTTAACATACATTCTGAATATTTCAAGCTTCTCATTTGACACCCACGCGCACATACACCATTTGACATTCGTCACCCTTTTTCCCCCATGCCCTCTGTCAAATGAACATGCACTGTGGCAGTCACTGTAGAGGAGAAGTAGATTTTAGTAAGATGCGGTCCCTTCTTCAACCAAGAAGAAGGAGGATACCTACAAATCGATTGACAAGCCTTATTATGAAAAAACAAGTTCCCTGCACAAACCTCCCCTGGCTGGTTCCTGCCCTTGTGCAAACGAAAGCGAAAGTGCACAAGGGTTGAAGACAGAGGACAAAAATGTGTCGTGAAGATAAGCTTTGCAGGCTAGGGCCTCTTCCTCAGCCAAGAAGAAGAAGCAAACCTGCAGAGAGAGAGAGAGAGAGAGAGAGAGAGAGAGAGAGAGAGAGAGAGAGAGAGAGAGAGAGAGAGAGTCTATAATTGTTTACAAGTTACCATTCACATATATATCGATATAGGGGAATGCAAAAATTTCAAAATAAACCTTGGTATCCCCACCATTGTTCACAGAATTGAGAATATATACCCTGTCATGAATGCATAACTTTAAGGTCAGAATAACTGTTTTTCATAACACAAAGGAAACCTTGCACACTGGGTACATCATTTGCCATGTATGATCTAAATATATAGAATTTTGCAGTTAATGAAATGTAATTAAGCCCAAAATCTGTTTTAACACCATCTTTATATCCAAACAAAATCAGTTCTGACAGAGCTAAATTTTCACAGTGTTCACATTTTGTGGACAGAACATGCATTAGATCAAGCCAAAAGTTTTGTACACTTGTACATTTCCATAACAGATGTTGGATGGTTTGAAGTGCTTCCTGTCAAAAATTGCAAATTGGTTCTTCAACAAATTTGCAGTCGTATAGATATTTTTAGTTAGGAAAAGACGATGTAATATATGCAGCTGAAACCATTTCAGTTTTGTGTCGTGAAAAATCTTATAATGTTTTAAAATCTTGAGCTAGTTCAAATTTTCAAAACTCAAATTCCATTTTAGAACTGCTGCATGCAACACATCAGATTTCAAAAGTAGTCCCTGTATGCTCTTGCTTCCTTCTTTTACAGCTTTCCAGATTTTCGTTTCTATGACCCGATATCCATCTACCAACTGAATATTACATTTCTGTTGATGCTCAGTGATAGCGTTAATAATACCAGTATATAAAAGAAAATTAGTTCTGTTAATGTTTTGATGGAGACCTTGGAATTCACGAAAGGTATAGAATCTGTTATCAGTAACACTGCATAACTGGTGAATAAACAAGATGTTCTCATTAACCCATTCCTTTACAAAAACAACATGTCTGCCTCTTATTATGTGTTTGTTGTAATGAATTCATTCAGCCAGGCACTCTGCACGGTTCAGGGGAAGGCATTTGGCATACAAACGCATGAAATGTTTTAGTACATCTGTCCAAAATAGGTTATTACATGACCTCAAACAATCATGCACATATTCCTCGCCTAGTTTGGCAGGTTCACAAAGTCGGGAAATAATGTATACATAAACCTTTGCAAGCTTCCCTCAAAATTAAGTCATTTTAACCATGACAATTACAATAAAGCAATATAAGCATGCAAATCAATCATTTGTAACCCACCCTCAGTATATGGTTTACACACAATGCTTCTTTTTATTTTTTGCGGGTTTATCTCCATAAAAAAACACAGCTTGTAGTTCGTTGACGAAGTTTAGTTATGGATCTGGCAAGTTTAATAAAAAGTATGTTAGTTTTGATACAACAAGTGTTTTCAGAACTGTTATCTTGCCCAGAGGAGAGTGATCGCTCTTGCTCCACCTCCCTAATAGTCTTTTAATGTTAAGTAACTTTCCATGGAGATTTATTTCAATCATCCTATTGAAGTCTAGGCAAAATTGAATGCCCAAAATCTTAAAAATCCCGGGGCTCCAGCAAAAGTTCTCGTCACGCGTATACCTTGTGGTTGAGTTTTTCTTACTTCCAAACCAAACTACTTTAGTTTTTCATTATTGATTTTTAGACCCGATATCTGTGCAAAGCTTTTCAACACATTAATAGCATCTTTAAATGACTTTTCTGTGCCATCTAGACAGATATTTGTATCATGAGCGAATTGCGACAGGAGGTCCCCCTGCTCCCTCACACGAATTCCTTTTATATCATCATGCTGTCTAATTAAGACAGACAAGACCTCTGCACCAATTAAGTATAAATAGGGCGAGCATGGATCCCCCTGCCACACTCCACGTCTGATAGGGAACCAACTGGAGTATTGTCCATTAACGGACACACAGGTAGTTATGTTTTTTTATTTTTAAAAAAAAGTAGAAGTCCATTTGATAACGTCTGGGCCAACGTCAAAGAAGTTTAATGCCTTTTTCAAAAAGGACCAAGCGATAAAATCGAACGCTTTCTCAATGCTGAGAAGTAAACCAGGAATACGCTCCTCCTCTAAATACTGAAATATATCATATATTTTTCTTATGTTTTCACCTATATAGAGCCCTGCCATAAAGCCCTTCTGATCTTCGTGAATAATTTTAGGTCAAACGCATTTTATGCGATTGGCTATTGAGGCAGAGGCAATTTTGTACGCTGTATTCAAGAGAGAAAAAGGTCTCCAGTTCTTTAAGTATTGTTTCGGTTTCTCATCTTTTGGTATGCAAATAATAATACCCTGTCTCTGTGTGGATGACATACATTGCTTATCAAATCCATCATTTTGAGACCTGACAAAAAATGAGCCAATATCAGTGAAGAAAAACTTATAGAACCATCAGATCCAGGGCTCTTGTTATTTTTCATGTTCTTTAGTGTTACTCCCACTTCACAGTAAGTTAGCTGGCCCTCTAACTGGATGCTTTCTTCTTGAGTTAATTTGATTGTCTCCCTCAATATGTGTCCAAGATCAACATTTTTCCACTAATTGTTCTGAATGCAACTGCTGATAGAATCCCGAGTTCTTTAAGAACTGCATTTTGATCTGATATTATTTCACCATCATTATTCTCCAGATAACTCATTGAGCGATCAATAACATTTCTGTTTTCCAGGTTACAAAAGAACTGACTAGGCTTCTCACCCTCCTTTATTCATTTTATCCTGATCTAACTATCATGCCTTCTACTTTTTTTTCGCGTATTTCTTGCAGCTGCACTTTTGATTGCTCTAGTTCCTCCAGGTTATCTTCATTAACATTTTCACTTAGACTTTTGATTTTTGCTTCCAGTTCTTTTTCAAGTTCTGTTTCCATTTTCTTTTTGAAGCATGAGTATGATATTGTTTTTTTCTCTGATTTTCAGAAGAGCATTTCAAAACATAACTGATCTGAAATAGAGAACTGATCCATACCGTTTGGTACCTCGTTAGTGTTTTCAAGGTTATAGACTGGTACAGCGTGTTCTTTTTTTTTTTTAATCTAGTACTACATGTTTTACCTCACATACAAATTTCTTATCTTTTAATAGTGAGTTATTAAATTTCCAAAACTGTCTATTCATTTTCTTCTCTTCTTCCTTCAGAATCAAGTCGATTAAGGCATGATCAGACCTGTAACTAGAACCTATGTTAGAGCCACTGATATCTGAAAGTAAGTTATTTTATATCAAAAAGAAGTCCAGTCTACCTTGTTTAATGCTATTAAATTTACACCAGGTATATTTTCTTACAGATGGATGCAATGTTCTGAAAATGTCTATCAAGTCCAATTTTGTCATCATGTTCAGCATTGCTTTACGAGTTCTAGGCCTATTTGATGTACTAGTATAGTTTCTGGAATCCAACTTACAATCGAGCACCACATTCCAGTCTCCAACCAGAATCATACGTTCATTTCCAAACTGTTCAAGTTTAGTAGTTGACGATTCAAAGAATTCAGGGTTATCCCCAGAGCTTGGGTCTTATATACTGACAAGAGTAAACCGTTTTGTTTTAAGAAATTCTAGGTCCAGAAGAAGAAAATGTCCCTCAGGATCTCTGGCTACATTGTGCACTTTGTATTCAAAGTTATTCTTAAATAATACACCACTCCATTTTTATTAGTTTCACTACCTGCTAACCATAAAGAATACCCCCAGTAAGATCTGATGAAAAGTTCTTGTTTAACAGGAAGATGTGTTTCATGTAACATAGTTATACTACTCTTTTGGTTTCTATGAAGTTCAAACACGTCTTTTCTTCTTCTTTTTTTAGGTCATTGAGACCATTACAGTTAAATGAAGATATTTTAAATCCCAATGATTTGTTTTTTTTCTATCTGCCATTGTTTACAATGAGAAGAGTTCCCCACAATATTCCACTGGAAAAATAACCCCAAGCATGCGAGTCCAAAAACAGAAACCACGCAGGCTTTAATAGACTTAAAGTAGATGAACTAGATCTGCTTAGAAAGTGGAACAGTTGACATAAAAAGTGAAACATATGACATGATAATAATAGAATATACACAGTCATAACACAAAATGTGCACATGCACAGTAGTTCCTCACTCCGATTTTTTAACAAGCATACATAGTTTGCGTTCAGCCACATTGTCGTCACACAAAAGTGACAGTTTGCATTCAACCACCTTGTCGTCACACAAAAGTGACAAAATGATAAGCCAAGTTTGTAGATTTCTGGTCGACTCTAAAACACTACGGCAAAAAATACAACACAAAACAAAAAGTACAATACAATCCACTCACAATCATTCGGTAGATCCATCTTGGGGCACCTTGCTGACCCTCCACGCACATTATACATTTTTTCTATATTTCAGACATGAACATTTTAACACAATCATTCTTTCCACCTAGGCCTACCCACGAGGCTGAAAACTGGAAAGTTTAAAAGGTCACTGAGACTGAGAGGATCATCCCTTGTCTCAGAACAGAAGACTATTATTTTCATTTACTATTATTATTATCATTAAAGCTTTGACAACAAAAAGTGTGTTTACTTTGACAAATAGTTAATGATAGATTACAAAAAGACGCAGAGACAAAAGTACCGTCATCGTCTGATCAATAAAAAGAGTAGAAAAGGAGCCTCCTCACAACGTGACATGCAAATGAAGGCCATCACATGGCAATATCAGAAGCAGTGACCACAAGCAGCACAAAGTCTGTTATGAAAACGAAAGCAGGTTAATTGAATTTATCAAAAAGTAACATATTGATTTGACTTGCGTCAAAATGTTAGATGACTTGAAAGCAATTAAATAGCGACAGAATATTTACAAATTTACTGGCCTTTTTGTCTAGTATGCCACATCTGCAGTTGCCTCTTGAACACAAGGCCTACCCACTGCCACTGGGCTGACTGGCACTGGTGCTGGTAGAGGGTCTGGGGGATCTCCTCTTGGATTCCTCGCACTCCTGACTACACTTCGTCAAGTCAGAAATCGAGCCCCGAACAATTCTCCCACCAGAGTCTTCAAGAATACTTTCCCGTTCTTGGACCAGGCCCTCTCACACACTTGGTTATTGTCCCTGGTGACACACAGCAGAGAGTTGGCCCGCGGTGTGAGGTCCTCCACCATCAGTACTTTCGTACCGCGGAGTTTCCTTCTTGCATACAGCACTTCATCGCGTACCCGTCTAGACACAAAGCGCACTATGATCCCTCTTGGCTTTTTAGCGCTATTGGTGGCACCCTTCTTGCGCACACCTACTCGATGCACCGCTTCCACATCCTTAGGATCAACAGTCACCTTTAGCTTATCTCGGAAGAGCGACAACACTTTGCGTTCACACTCCGTGGCTGTTTCTTCACGCCCCTGCTGGCTGCCCTCTTCCCCCACACCGAAGATCGCAGGTTGTTGCGGTGGACGTAGATGGACAGATCTTCACTCCGGCGATCCGCCAGCTCTGCCGTGAACTTCACCTCTGCCAGCTGGGTCTTCAGCTCCTCCTCCCTGCCCCTCAGCTCTCTCACTTCTGCTCTCAGCTGGTCATTCTGAGTTTGAAGAGTGAACAGTGAAGACTTCAGTTCGTCTACTGTCTCAGACAGCTTCTCCATAGTAGTCCCAATTGCACACAGCTTCCTCATTGCATCGTCATAGCCGTAAGTAGCAGCTGAACGTGACTCAGGGGGAAAACACTGTTATCATCACTCATTTTGTCCTTATTGTACTTATCAACACACCTCATCAACCACACAATGTGAATGTTCCTGTGCTTCTGACGAATTCTTGAACTTCTTCTGAATGTTCTTGCGCTTCTGGGATGCAGTACATACAACCAGCGAGGTATCTGTTCCACTTGATCCTGATTGTGAGCTAGCAGACAGCTGCTTTCTTCCTCGTTTTTCCATAGATGATAGAACTTGATAGGCAAAGAGCAGACGATAATACCAAAACAACAATGGCGATGGCTACTTCCGGTAACTGACTGTCTGACTAACTTACTTGAAAACTACCAGTTAGAATAATATGAAGTGTCTAAATTGTACATAATACTTGCGATTACATCGCGTGGGGGTTCAGCTGTTGGTTGCACTGCTAGCAGAGATCCATGGAAGCGAATTAATTGGAGAAAATTAGCTAGTTTTAACACAGCTCTCCGAAAACGCGTCCGATCCCAGTCTTGAGCAGCGCTCACCCCATCATCGATCGGAATTTGGGGTGGTCGATCGATGGCTTCATTGTTGATGGTGGAAGGGCGGTTCAGTACGCTGTTGAAGTGTTCAGCCCATCTTTGTAGTATCTTCTCTTTATCTTTGATCAGCGTTAATCCATCTGCACTGAGAAGTGGAGATGAGCCCGAGGTGGTGGGGCCGTAGACTTCTCTCAAGCCATTATAGAAGTTTTTCATATCATTCCTGTCTGCAAAGCCCTTAATCTCATCAGCTTTGTTGCACAGCCAGGAGTCTTGCATCTGGCGCAGCTTTTGCTGGATGTTTCTGTGGATGTTTCTCAGTGCGTCGTTCTTTGCTGTTGACTGTGGGTCGTCGATGTGAGCTTTCAAAGCAGGACGTTTTTCCTCTAGAGGCTGCTGGATTGCAGTGCAGTTCTCGTCGAACCAGTCCTTATGTATCCTGGCTGTGGGTCCCAGACACTCCATGGCTGTCTGTACACGGTCTCACGAAGTGCGGCCCATGCTGCTCCCACATCGTGGTCATTCAGTATGGTGGACTCCAAGCGGTTTTCCAGGGTGTCAACAAAGGACTGCTTAGTGTCGACGACCTTGAGCTTGTTGACATTCAGACGTTTTGGTGGTTTTACGTCTTGTGGACGTCTCTTGGGCTGAACATGAAACTTGAGCTTGGAGACGATGAGGAGGTGATCTGTCCAGCACTTCGTGCCGCACATGGCCTTCATGACCCGCACGTCCCGCCTTTCCCTCTTCCTCACGATGACATAGTCAATAAGATGTCAATGTTTGGGTCATGGGTGCATCCATGATGTCCTGTTGTGGGTAGGGAGGCGGAAGATGGTGTTCGTGATCACGAGGTCATGCTCGATAATGTCTGAAGGAGAAACAGGCCGTTGCTATTGCAGTTGCCAACCCCATGACCAATCACGTCTTCCCAGGTGGTGCTATCGCTGCCAGCTCTCGCATTAAAGTCACCAAGAATGATGAGCTTATCAGCGCGCATTCAAGTCTTCATAAAACTTGTCCTTGACCTCATTTGGGTTGGTCATGGTGGGTGCATACGTGCTGAAAATGGTGGCAAACTTTTGTCCTCGTGACAGGAGGAGCCTCAACGTCATCAAGCAATCGTTCACTCCTTTAGGCTGACCAACTAGCTTGCCGACAAGTGTTGACTTCACCGCAAAGCCAATCCCAGCCTCACGTCTCTCATCAGGTCCACGCCCACTCCAAAAGGAGGTATAGCCTGCGCCTCGTTCACAAAGTTCACCCTCCCCAGCCAGCCTGGTCTCACTTAGGGCAGCGATGTCAATCATATAATTGGCAAATTCATTCGCAATGAGGGCTGTACGCCTCTGGGATTTATCCGAGGCATCTCTGTCAAGGAGAGTGTGGACGTTCCATGTGGCTAGATTCAGAGGAGTAATCCTCGTTTTTCTTTTATCTGTCTTGTTTCGACCGCAAGTGATAGGGCCCCCGCTAGCCGCGGTATGCTGGATAGAGTGATGTGGAGCAGGCAATGTTTAGGGCGCCTGTTCTAGCCCCTTCCTCATGCCATGGAGGTGAGCAGTGCTATCCTAAAAAGGGCTGCTCAGTCGCTCAGGGGGCTGCCCACTGCCACTGCTGTCCGATTCAGTGACGGCCCACCATATGGCCTGAGCCGCCTGTCCTTATGACTTCCAGTGTACCCACACCGGTCGCTTCGTCGCTCGCCCATCGCCACAGGACTTGGTGATAAGGGCTAGGATGAAGGATGACTGATGACATGCGCAATGACTTTGTTTAAAGTGAGGAAAAGTTGCGCATCGTCGACCTCACTCTCTCGTCCGAGACCACCTGTATCCAATGGCAAGACAAGGTCGAGACGGTTGGAGATGGAGGCGGATGCAGTGGATGACCTAGATGTTCTACGTGCCTCATCTAGCTCTGTTCACTCCACAGTGCATTGCTGTAACCGCCTTTCTCTCTGTGGAACCATAAATGTTTCTTCCGCGATAATAAAAGTCATGTATTATATACACACAAATGCACAATTTTTTGCCCAACTATGTATGATTTTTTATTAGCTCTGGTTGACCCAAGTCAACATTGACCATAAGATGATTGATCTATGATTACGCTTGTCCAATTATATATTCATAACGGTATGTAGACAGCTTACTAAAGTTCTGCCTTTTATTTGTGATTAACTATTATATAAAATGACTAAATCTAATGAAATGCTGAGCAAGTCTGTATGGTTAACAAGAGAATTAAGTTTACATAAAGTCTATTATTAAGTACTGAACTAGACATTGACATTGTGTATGTGTTACATGATCAACCCCATGTATAATAAGAATGATGACACATTTGTGTGCAAAGCTTGTTCAACTGAAAAGAAAAAAATGGAATAATAAAAAAAAGGTTTCTTCCGCAGAGTCCGCCGGCGTCCATCGCCACAGGACTTGGTGATAAGGGCTAGGATGAAGGATGACTGATGACATGCGTAATGACTTTGTTTAAAGTGAGGCATGCGTAGGTAGGCAGGCGCTAACGCATACTCATACCCCCCACTACTAGTGAACTGCAGCAGGGCGTCGCTCTCCTCCGCCTTCACAACCATTGGGAAATTGCATCCTCATCCGCCTGTTCTGCCGTTGAAGCTTGGTTGACAGATTTTTTATCGAGGTTGACTCCTCTAGATCCGTCGTGTTTAGCCTGGAGGCTTGCGCTGCCCAGTT
>CM065719.1:74593751-74618751 GCA_033310375.1 Conus canariensis | reverse complement strand
TGGGTTTCCCAACGCAGTACACTGCCCCTGTTGGCCTCGCTTTACTGTCTCTTAGATTCGTTTTGCATCCTCTTCTTTCTTCAGCTTCTATATTACCATGTCACTCTTCGCTTTCCCTTTTGCCTTTGACCACCGCTGTTGACCCCCGCCCCTGTTTGTTGGCTTGCATATATCTTGATGTATCCTGGATCTGGACGTTTTCTTTTATATAGCCTCTGCTTCCCGAAATTTCCATTTTCTGCCCGTCATTAGCTTAGGCTGGATTGGTCTCACAACCCTGTCTCTGGGGTTCTCAAGCATATTTACTTTGTGTTGCTTGTTTTATATTCCTCCAGATCAAATTTCAGAAACAGTAGAGCGCAACATCAGTAAGACCAGAAGGAACAAAAGCCATTTCCTAACGCACGTGTTGATTTTCGCCTCCATTGGTTCCGCTGTGCTACCATACAATACAAATTGATATTGTATATCAGTAGAGGCCAGACGAGCTTCGGAATTACATGAACTGCAGACACCAGACCTATTCATTAGAAAGGCCACACTCATCTATTACTTGCAAACTTTCTTGTGCCCTTGCTTAATTATTTCCCCTCTTCATGTCTTTCAAGGGAGAGAGAGAGAGAGAGAGAGAGAGAGAGAGAGAGAGAGAGAGAGAGAGAGAGAGAGACCGACAGACAGACAGACAGACAGACAGACATGCAGACAGAGACATAGACAGAGACAGAGACAGAATACGAATACGAATATTTTTATTGGGGTAAAATGGATGAGCTGATAGCTTTTTTACACCATGCCCTAAAACAAAGAAAAGCAAAAGCAACAAACAATTTCAAGTGAGCATATGTATAATACATAGGAAGGAAACAACAAACGAGCTAATAAAGATGAAGCATGAACAAATTAAACAGTACTTAGACGGAGACAGACAGAGAGAGAGAGAGGGGGGGGGGGGAAGGGGAAGAGAGAGAGAGAGAGAGAGAGAGAGAGAGAGAGAGAGAGAGAACTCAGAACTCAGATGGTTTACTTCATATAAAGGCCATTGGCCCATATGAAGGGGGTATGGAGAAAGTAACAACAATAAATGAATATTACATAACACATCAAAGACTGGATGAAATTTTCATTCACGAAGTCATAACTGATCGAAACTGAAATGCCTTGAACAAGTAAATTGAGAAATTTCTTATTACACTTTCATTCTAGCAGACTTAACCGAAATTGACAGGGATCCCTGGAAAACGTAACTGGTATATATTGTGCTCTTAGACTAGATAACTTGCAGCAGCATAAAAAAAATGCAGTTCGTCTTCTTTTCCATCATTGCAAAGTGGACACGTCAGATCCATTTGAGTATATTTACAGTAGCGATACCGGTGTTGTGCAATGTCTGAAATTCCAAGTCGAAATTTGTTCATAATAAACTTCAAGTGTTTGCCTAAATCCATTTGCAGATGAAGTTTGAGATGTCTGATAAATCTATTGCTATTTTTGACGTGAGCGTCCCATTCTTGCCACGCGCACGCAATCAATCTTTCTTTAAATTCACATAGAAATAATATATCATTTTGCACGCCTTGGTTCATCCAAACATAACCAAATCCAGACTGATATAATTGACTACGGATATTTGACACCCAGTTTCTTTTATCTCTTACATCTAGGTCATATAACATCATACAGGCTTTCCGTGGTAATCTATAATCATTCATTTTAGTTAATTTTAACCAGTATCGAATACAGCTTAATATAGAATTTAAATAAATAGGATATCTATTGGTCTCTCCATAGACAAAGTCATTGGGTGTTCGCGTTTCGACTCCTAAAAATTTCTTCAAAGCAAAAAGATGTACTTTTTCGCAATGGCAGGCTGCAACGTCTAGTCCCCAAAGTTCTGCACCGTACTTAGCAATGGGTTGAACCTGGGAATCAAATAACTTCAACAACAAAACTAAACTAGAATTCTTCAAAACATGAAGTGTTCTCATAATACAAAGCAGAGCTTTCTTTGCTTTACTTACCAGGTCATTGCATGCTAATGTGAAGCTGAGTTTTGTTGAAAACAATATACCCAAGTATTTATAAGCATTTACCATAGGCATTACAGCACGTTGATACGTCCAATGTTCTCTTGCTGCTAAATAACCACCTTTTCTAAACACAATTATATTGCTTTTACTTAAATTCACTTTCAAATCAAGAGAAAAAGCTGTGCGTTGCAGACTATTTATCTGAGTTTGCAAACCAATTATTGTCTCTGATAACAGTACAACATCATCCGCGAGTAGTGAGATAAAGAGCTCAAAATAGTCGATCGTAAACATTGCACCATGATTACCATTTTGAATTATTTATATGGCAAGTTCATTAATAAACAAAGAAAATAAAACCGGACTGCACACATCACCTTGCTTAGCACCATAAGTGCACATTATAAAATCAGTTAATTTATATCCACACCGTACATTAACTTTAACATTATTATACATACTTTTAATGCAATGGTATAGATTACCATTTATACCATTTTTGACTAAAATTGACCAAAGAATTTTCCTGCTTATAGTATCAAAAGCTTTTTCAAAATCAATAAATGCAACATATAATTTTCTGTCGAAAGAGAACTGTTTTTGAACAAGAGCTAACAAAGTAAACATGTGATCAATAGTCGAATAGTTCTTTTTGAATCCTGCTTGATATTCCCCAGTAATATTATTTTCTTCAACCCACTCTTGTAAACGATGTTCGATAACTGTACTATAAATTTTACTACTAATATTGCATAGCGAAATGCCCCTGTAATTGTTAGGATTGTTGACAATACCTTTTTGTACAGAGGAAACACAATACTTTCTGTCCATGTGTCAGGAAATATACCTCTCTGAAACAAAGCATTTAAAATATGAAAAAGAAATCTGCAACACAATCACCTGCGTTTTTTAACAACTCGCCAATTATTCCATCCGGTCCAGCAGCGTTTTTAATTTTAATCTTTCTAATTGCTAAAATAACTTCCTCTTTTGAAAAAATCTTAAATAAATGTTAGCGAACCGCCCAGAGAACGTGGACAAACGAGTCACAAGACGAAACACAACTAGTTTCGACCTCTTAGGTCTTCATCAGGTGAGACATTAACCTTCTCATTCAACGCCTTCTTCCTTGCGCTGAACCCTACGAAGTGATCTGAAGCGATCAAAGCTAAGTGAATTTTCATTGTTTTATTCGTTAATGTCTCACCTGATGAAGACCTAAGAGGTCGAAACTAGTTGTGTTTCGTCTTCTGACTCGTTTGTCCACGTTCTCTGGGCGGTTCGCTAACATTTATTTAAGATTTGTTTACATTTCCGCCTGCAGTCCTCTCGCTTTGCAACTATTCCTCTTTTGAAATTGGTCGATTGAAATAATTATCATTATCATCAACATTCAATTCGACATCATCTGCTTCACTTTCTTTTTCGAGTAAATTCTTGAAGTGTTGAAACCAGTCATCCAGAGTGACATCATTACTAATGTGTTTTCTTTGACATGAAATTTTATTAACATGTTCCCAAAATTGCTTCTGATTATTCACAGAAGATAACGATTCATTTAACAACGACCTATGGAAATCGTTCTCTTTGCGCTTTAACAGATGCTTATACTCTCTACGTGCGATACAAAAAGCATTTTCGTCTTCATGATCTCCTATTCGACGGGCTGTTCTGTAAAGCTTTCTTAATTGTTTCTTTGTTGTCTTACATTCGTGATCGTACCAGTTATCTGATTTATCATTATCACCAGTGCTGATCTGTTTATTCATGCATTCAGCGCATCGCTTAATACAATTGTTAAAAGTAGACAAAGCTTTGTCAATATCATAATCGATTAAACGTACAGCCAGCTTTAATATTCTACAAGCTTCCTCAGAGTGCATTGAGTTAATAAACACTGGTGCTGCATTATTGTTCCAGACTATCCTATTTAATGTCTGCTTTGCATCTGGAGATTTCATACTGCTATGCTCTTCCGAAAAAATTAAGTGTAATTCAAGTGGCATATGATCCGAATGAAAAATATCATGAATATTAAGTTCACACAAAGATTCAAATATGGCAAACATGTCATTTGACATTAAAAAGCAATCATTTACACTACTGCCTGGATCTGACATGTATGTGTAGCAACCATAGTGGTCGCCATTACATGCACCATTCAGAATACGTAAATCAAATATAGTACATAAATTCAACATAAGTTTACCATAGTTATTCAGCACGTCTTGAGATTTCCTATACGTGTTGATCGAACTGCTTGTTTTTAATGAGTACATAACATTTTCACTACAAACATCATCAACGTTTATATCAGCAGTTCGACTGTTGAAATCTCCCGACAATACAATGTATACATCATGAAATGCAACTGAACAGTCTGCCAAGCATTCTTCCAGAAGACCAATCCCATTGTTTACATAAAAAAAGAATAAAATGGTGACCCCTCAGGCGGAACATTTGCACACATGTACAATATATCTTTCATGGTTCCTAATAGAGCTTTGTCTATAAGAAAAACAATAATATTAGCGTAATCTACGTCAATGGATCGAACAAATGGAGCATACATTCTCCCAATAAGGTACACAACTCCACCAGAAAAAACGACCATGTTTAGAACATTTAACAGCAGATTTACAAAAAAATTATATAATCAACAAATAAATCTGACTGAAATGTCTCTGTAAAGGTTTCAACAAAACAATGGTGTCAAAGGAACGAACACAAGAAAAGAAATCTTTATGTTTTAATTTAGGGAGCAGTCCATTGACGTTCCATTGCAAGACTTCAAAATGCTTAACAGAAAACGCACGTGCTTCACAACCAGAATTAACTTGACCTAACACAGAGTGCGACCGTGACCTTTTTTGTACGGCTGCACGGTCTGTAGCCCGTTCGCTTACAGATTCCTCACTGTCGCTGACAATGTCACCAGCTTCAAACATAGAAGCACGTGCAGCGTCAGCCACACAAATATTCTCTGGTTGTTCGACCGGTGTCAACTTTATGGATGCTCCCCCTAAACCAAGTGTGGAAAAACATTACTCACACAACAAAACATAGAAGACACACCTTCACAAGAAGAGCGGCCACTGTCCTATTTCATTTCTCTCAGCCTGCCCTCTGAGTCTACAGAAAACTTAGTGCCTTCTATGATGAGATGGTCAAATACCATTGACGTCTTTTTACTGGCTGCCCTTGCTTGTTTCAAATGGGGCAACAGTTTCCGTCTAATATCTCTAACTCTGAAAGAAAAATCTTCCCCAATGAAAATCTTAGTGCCTTTCAATTTCCCTCTCGCCCTAAGTAACTCTACCTTGTCCTTGTAGAAGGTACAGCACCCGATTATCGGAGAGTTGGGCCTCTGGTTCAAACGATGTCAGCGGTCGAAGGGAACGTCCTTGGCCAGCTCCAGCCAGTCAGTGAAGAGTTCCCTGACAGCAGCCTCCACGTCATCTGCCGACTTCTTCTCTGGTTTGTGAAGCCCATGGATGATGACATTCTTCTGCTTGGATCTGCATTCCAGGTCGTCAGTCTTCCTCTCCATCTCTTGAATCCTCGTCTCCAGGCTGTTGTGGCTCTCCCTCAGTGCGGCGTTTTCTTCTCGCAGACGGGTGCCCTCTTCCTTCATGTTCTTGATTTCCTCGTGCATCATGTCAAAACCATCTCTGAGGCCTCTGATGTCATCCCTCACCGCATCAAACTTCACGTTCAACTGATGGAGCATAGACACGACATCACTAGAGCACTGATCTCTGTTCTGGGAAGTATCCGATGGTGTGTCTCCTGCACTGGCACAAGGAGAACGTGAGGACTGAGATCCAAGTTGCGTTTGTTTCATGGAAGTACGGGGTCCTGGAATCAGTTCAACGTCGCCGCATCGTAACAACAGCAAACTCCCCCAGAAGAAATAGGAGATGCGGAAACCACACACGACACTGGTTGTCCTGGTTTTCAATGTCAGTCCCAGTCGCGGTAGATTTGAATTTGCACGTTTCTTCATACACGACACAAAAACAAAGACAAAGAGACCACATCGCTGTCTAAAATCCAACGTTTCTGAAGGCATGGCATCGCATCTCTGCCAGAAATGGGTCCACAACAATGCCTATAACACGTATCATTTCCTTTTTTTTCAGACGCGATCCCACATGCTGTTCACCGGCTGACATCCACTCCAGCTCCCGAGAGAGAGAGAGAGAGAGAGAGAGAGAGAGAGAGAGAGAGAGAGAGAGAGAGAGAGAGAGAGACAGACAGACAGACAGACAGACAGACAGACAAGACAGACATGGATGGATGTATGGATGATACTTTTTCTTTCCAAAAAGGCCATGGCCCCCTTTTGAAGGGGTATGTGAACAAAAAATCACAGGCACAGCAAATGTTCACAATAAAAGCATGGAAACTGGCAAACAGAACATAAAATGTAAACAATAGTGTTATGAGCAATATACAGATGGAATTTTAAATGGTTTATACCAGTTAATTTTTTTTAACAAGTTTGACGATATTTTCACGGTTTGATGACATTAGCAATGTAATGATGGCTGGCTGTGACCAGTACTTCTTAGGAATCAATGACTTTCTAAGATTATTCAAAGCAAGACAACAAAATACAAAATGGACCTCATCATCCCGTGCCGTTTTACACACTGGACAAATAAGATCACATTCAGTATGCAGTTTTTAGCGAAAACGATGAACGGGCATATCCGAGACTGCAGATCGAAATATAGACATGATGTCTTTTAAATGTCTGTCCATTTGCATTTATACATATGCTGGTGCACAATGGAGCGAGTTAAACTGCCTTTACAAGTCAAACCTTGCACTATCTGCATATGAGTGTTCCACACTTTCCACCTGCAGTCTATCGATCTCGTGCGAAGCATGCTTAAAAGAACAGTTGTATCACCTACGCCCTGACTGAAACATACATAATCTATTCCAAGATCATGCAGTTTCACTTTCACCTTTATTACCCAGTTTCATCTAAATCATACAACATACATTAAGCTTTTTTCGGTAGTCTTGACTCTTGCATTCGTGTAAGTTTTAGCCAGTAAAGAACACATCTAATCACCCAATTTAGACTAATAGGAAACCCGTTTGTCTCGCTATACAAATATGTGGAACACTCATATTCGGCGTTTGTAATGACACACCGAGCAATGTCTTCAGGGCATACAGATGGACCGTTTCACAGCTAAATGCCGCATCATCAAGCCTCCACACTTCAGCACCATATTGTGCAATGGGCTGCACCTGCAAATCAAACAATTTACGAAAAACCCGAAGAGGTTAATTTCCCAATCTAGATAAATGTTGCATTGTAATATTAACTGCTGCACGCTTTGCCTTGCTTGCAAGATCTTTACATGCAAGATTCAAATTTAGAGGTGTTGAGAAATGAATGCCTCCATATTATAATGCATTGACAATAGGCATACTTGCTCTGTTATAAATCCAATGCTCCCTGACTCGTAGATAACCACCTTTTCTAAAGACTGTAGTGCTGCTTTTTGCTAATTCTCTTTTAACTGAAGAGACCTAGCAGCTCTGTAAAGACTAGTCAGCTGAGTGTGGAGAACAACAACTGTTTCTGATAAAGGGCAACATCGTCTGCCAATAATGAGATGAGTACTTGTAGAAAGTCTACAGTAAATTGTGCACCATATCTCCCATCAGAGACAAATTTACACATTAATTCGTTAATGGAGAAAGAAAAAAGGATGAGGCTACACACATCGCCTTGTTTCACTCCACTTGTACATTGAATAAAATCTGAAATACATCCCCCACATCTATCTTTTGCTATCACACTGTTGTACATACTAATTACACATTTGAATAGCTTCCCCCCACACAGTTTTTTTTTTCAATAGAAAAGGCCATAAAATACTCTTATTTAGAGATTCCAAGGCTTTTTCAAAATCAATGAAAACGACATACAATTTTCGATTAAAAGAAAACTTTTTGTAGAAATGCCATCAAGGTGAATAGATGATAAACTGTAGAGTACTTACTTACTTAGGCCCATAGCTCAATGGTGAGTATAGGCCATCGACAACACTCCGCCATTGCACTCGGTTCTGGACTGCTCACTGAATGCCTGTCCAGTTGGTCCCCTGCCTTTTCATCTCTGCCTCTGTGTCTCGTCCCCAGCTGTTGCGAGGTCGGCCTCTCTTCCTTTTCCCGTGCGGGTTCCATGTCAGGGCTTGGCGTGTGGTGCTGGATGCTGGCTTCCTGAGGGTGTGTCCTATCCAGCCCCACTTCCTCCACAGAATCTGTTTGGCAACTGGTTCCTGTCCCGCTTGCTTCCATAGATCTTCATTGCTGATTTTCTCTGGCCATCTGATTTTGAAGATGCGCCTCAGACAGGTGTTGATGAAGGTTTTAACTTTTTTTCTGTATTGTCTTGGTCATTCTCCAAGTCTAGCAACCGTAGAGCAGAACTGACTTCACGTTGGAATTGAAGATACGCAATTTTGTCTTCCTTCTGATCTCTCCTGAGGCCCAGATGTTCTTTAGCATGATGAATGCTGCTCGCGCCTTGCCTATCCTGGCTACGATTTCCCGGTCGGTGCCTTCCTGCTTGTCAACTACGCTTCCCAAGTAGACAAAGGAATCTACTTCCCTGATGGGTTCGCCTCCAACTGTGACTGGGCTGCTGTCGGTGGTGTTGATCTTCATCAGCTCGGTCTTCTTGTTTATCTTGAGCCCTGTTCCTGCAGATGTTGTCTCAAGATGGGTGATCTTGTCCTGCATCTGTCTGTGACTGTGGGAGAGGAGTGCCAGGTCGTCAGCAAATCAAGGTCATCTAGCTGCGTCCAGAGTGTCCATTGTATCCCGTTGTTTCCGCCTGTTGTTGTGGTCTTCATGATCCAGTCGATGACCAGGAGGAAGAGGAAAGGTGACAACAGACATCCCTGGCGCACTCTTGTCTTCACCTCAAAACCGTCTGACAACTGACCTGCATTAGCCACCCTGCAGTTCATGTTCTGATACGTGTATCGTATGAGACATGATCTTCTCTGGTATTCCATAGTGCCTCAGTAGCTTCCATAGTGTCTCTCTACACTGTCAAAGGCCTTTTTATAGTCGATGAAGTTGATGTAAAGGGGCGAGTTCCACTCCAAGGACTGCTCGATGATGATCCTGAGGCTGGCGATCTGGTCGGCACAGGATCTGTTTCGCCAGAAGCCCGCCTGCTGGTCTCGAAGCTTTGGGTCAACTGCTTCCTTCATCCTCTCCAATAACATTCTGTTTAGAACCTTGCCTAGCACTGACAGGGGCATGATCCCTCTATAGTTACTACAGTTGCTAAGGTCTCCTTTCTTTGGCAGTTTGATAACAATGCCTTCCCTCCACTCTGCTGGGATGTTCTCTTTTCCCCACATCTTGCCAACATCTGCTTTAATGGCTTCTGCTGGGATCTCATCAGGCCCTGCTGCCTTCCCATTCTTCAGTGTCAGGATGGCCTTTCTGATCCCTGCTTTCGATGGCTTCTCACAGTTGATGGGAAGTTCTGTTTCTGCTGGTGGGATGTCAGGTGGTGCTTCGGGGGCGGGACGGTTTAGTAATTCCTTGAAGTGCTCTGCCCATCGCTTCAATTGATCTTCTGTTGTTGTGAGGGTCTTTCCGTTCTTGTCTTTGACTGGCTTGTTAGTCTGTTGGAACTTGCCCGCCAGCTTCTTTGTGGTGGTGTACAGCTCTCTCATGTTGCCCTGTCCTGCAGCATCCTCTGCTTGTCTGGCAAATCTGTCGATGAACTCCTTATCTTTCTTCACATTTTTCTTCACTTCTTTGTCTGCCTGGGTGTAGTCTTCTTGGGCCTGTGCTTTGCTTGATCTTGTCCGACTCATGTTCAGTGTGGCTTTCTTCTCTTTCCTTTTGTTCAGTTTCTGAACAGTATCATCAGAAATCCACTCCTTGTGTTCGGTCTTCTTCTTTCCAAGTACCTCCTCACAGGTCTCATGTCAACGTTTCCTGGTATGTTGCCACTGGTTCTCAATGTCTGTGCTCTCCTCTTCAAGCATTTCTTCAAGTAGTTGGAACCTGTTGGTAAGACTGATCTGAAATTTCTCCTTTATTTCTTTACTGATGAACAGCTCCACATTATATCTTGTCCTTGTTGCATTTGTTGATGTGTACTTCTTGAGTCGGAGTCTCACTGTTGTAACAAGCAGGTGGTGGACTGATGGCACGTCAGCACCCCTCATCACCCTCACATCCCGCCATGATCGCCTGAATTTCCTGCTGATGCAGATGTGGTCGATCTGATTCTCCGTGACGCGGTACGGAGATCTCCATGTCGCCTTGTGGATGCGCTTGTGGGGGAAGATGCTGCCTCCTATCACCAGCTGGTTCAATGTGCACAGGTCTGCAAAGCGTTCTCCATTCTCAGTCATCTGTCCAAGTCCATGTGTCCCCATGATGTCTTCATAGCCCGTGTTGTCTGATCCTACCTTGGCATTAAAGTCGCCCATGAGTATTGTGATGTCGTTTGCTCCTCTTTTGTACAGCACAGCTTGTACTTGCTGGTAGAAATCATCTTTCTTTTCCTCCTCCGCATCATTTGTGGGAGCATAGCATTGGATGATGTTCAGCTTGATGTTCTTCTTCTTGGTGCTAAGCTTGGCTGTGATGATGCGGGAGTTGATAGGTTCCCAGCCGATGAGTGCCCGCTGCGCCTCTGGTGTCAGCATCAGGGCCACGCCTTCTGTATGGGGGGCTCCGTCTTCTGTGTGTCCCGAGTACAGCAGCAGCTCTCCTGATGAAAGTCTCAGCTGTCCTGTCTGTAGCCACCTTGTCTCACTCAGTTCTAGGACTCCTATCTTGTAGGTCTTCATCTCTCTTGCTATGTGAATGGTTCTGCCCGTTTAGTAAATTGTCCTGATGTTCCAAGTGGCTATCCTTGTTGATTTCCTGGGGTCAGAAGGGGAATCGGTCTTGCAGCTTCCTCTCGGCTTTCACAGCCTGTTGTCATGAGTCTCCGGGATGGAGACCCTTCCTCTCCCAGGTGAATGTCTTGGTTTGATGTTGTTGATGCTTCTGTAACTTGATTTTTTTCTTAAAAAAATCAAACTGTAGAGTAATTGCGTTTAAAATCAACTTGTAATTCTCCCATCAGGTTATTCTCTGATACCATTCTTGTAACCTATACTTAACCACCGTCCTGTATGTTTTACTCTAATGCGTCACAGTGTGAAATGCCTTGAGTATTGTTAGGGTTATTTACATTGCCTTTTTGTGCAGAGTAAGAATAATTGATTCTGTCCACTTTTCTGGATAAATTCCTTTATCAAAAAATTATTAAAGAAAGATGAAAAAAATCCAAAATTAAATCTCACTTATAGCCATATTTTAACAACTCACCAACAATGCCATCTGGTCCAGCAGCTTTACGATTTAAAAAAAAAAAATTCTTGAAGCAAGTATATTACGGATGGTGTGCGGTGCACGTTTTGCTGTCTGACTCTCACCTGAAGAAGTTTGCATACGTGCACGTCTTTTTCCCTACACACACCCACACCACACGAATATAGATAGCCAAGCAACAAGTTAAGTTTCTTCTTTTTTTGCTGCTTGAACCATCAAAATCATAACAAATGCATATTACATATTAAGCATAAGTAGGCACATCAATTAATTCACGCCACAACCAATTGGCGCGCAACAACACTAGATTCTATTGTGTCATATCAAACATATATTTTTTTCTTCTTCCACAGGCTAGCTGGCACCCACAGCAGTGTCACCACAAACAGTTCCTGCACTTGGCCGCGTCCGGCCCAAGTCACAAGTCTTCACACAGATCAGAAGTCGCTCACAGAAGCAGTTCGTGGAATCCTTCAAGGGACTCCCACACAACATAAGAAGTTCTCTCACCATCGTCCCGACGTAGAACGAAGCCTCTCATGGAAGCAGTTTGTGGAGCGCTTCCAGGGACTCCCACAGAACAGAAGAACACACGTCCTCGTCCCGACGGAGAACGAAGCCGTTTAACTTACACGGTATCTACTGACCACTCGGTCAGCCTCTCCACACCCCCACGGGGCAGAGACAGCAGCTGGGCTCGGGCTGCACCCTACACCCGGTTGGCAGTCAGCTCCAGGTCGGACACAGGAGCTTCACCAACACCTGGGGAACTGACAGCTTCCTACATATTTATCGTTCTTGATTGTCATTAGCAGTCACTCTTCACATAATAGATTTCACTGGTATTTTAGGGCAAATGCGCACAATAAAAAGCTACTAAGTTTCAATGCAGTGGGTGCATTACAATAGAAACATTTCCTTGATGAACACCATGATTGTTCACATTGAAGGAAAGGCTATCCATTCATAACCTCTTTCAAAATACCAAGGCCACAAATTATTACATATAAAGGAACGATTCTCTTTTGTCCCTTTTTATCAAGAAAAGAATGTTTTTATCTGTTCACATCAAAACTAGACGTGTCTAATTACATATAGAGGAACGATTTCCGTTCGTCCTTTTTTTCTATCAAGAAAAGAATGTTTATCATCATCACTAGACGTGTCCAATTACATATAACGGAACGATTTCCATTCGTTCCTTTTATCAAGAAAAGAATGTTTTCATCTTTCCACAACAGGAATCAGAATACATTTTCCAATAATTAATGCACAATAATTTCATCGCTCATTTCCGGAGATCCCCAAAACTCCTATCATTATGATACTTCAGGGAAAAGATAAACAACACTTTTTTCAATAATACATTAATTTAACTAGTTTATTTTTCCCCAAACGCATATAAATATACATATTCTTTCTTTCATCTACTCACTCCATTCTTCTCATCCACCTCTCGACTCACAGGCAATTAGGCAAGGCAAGGCAAGACAATTATTTCATTTCATACCCACATGGGGCACAGAAATATAAGACAATACTCACACAAAATGGATAATCGCACATCAGAATAGAGTGATATCCATAATCAAGTAAGCAAAATAAACGAACAAACGACGCAAACAATATTAAGTATAAATGAAAATTTCATCGACAGTTGTCCCTATACAGAGTGCAAACTTTGTGTAATGTTGTAATTTTAGTTATATGAAGTATTGGAAAAAGCTATTTATAACTGTAATATAATTCTTTAGTTTGATTAAAAGTTTCTTATTTTTGGTGCAAACAAAATGTTGAATTTAACAGCATTCGGATGTACAAAGAAGTATCGCGGGAGATTTTGTTTCTTTCTGCATCAAAAAAGGACACACGAACAAATAATGAAATTCATCTGCAGTATCATGCATAGTACATTTGTCACAAATTCTTTCACACCTAGGTGTGTCAGCATAGCGTAGCTTATTTACAGGTAAATTATTATTTGTTGTTCTAAATTTGAGTAGAGTAATCATGTAATTCTGTGGTAAAACTAGATAGTATGGATCAACACCAAATGATGTTTTAAACATTCTATAATTGATATATAATTCATCATTGTCAACATGCGTGTACCAGGTATGTATGAAACTATCTTTAAGGCATCTTTTTACTTTCTCTTAAACCATAATGGATGTACATTAAGTGTGTTCTGATTTAGCCAGAAACTACTCAAACCAATTTCATTTAATAATGTATGGATGTATTTGATATATTTGTTTTCATGTACATTTAATTCATACATTCTGAGAAGAAATTTATACACAAGAAATGGATAATTTATAACTATGATGGTTAGATACAAGGTTAAACCAAAATGATAACATTCTGGATTTAACGATGACCAGTATGGGGAATTTTCCCGTTTCACCGAAAACCATGAAAGAAGGTGTCGACTGTCGTAGTTTTAGAACCAGCTTATAAAATTTTAACTGTAATCTTTGGACAAGATAATTCATTTCAAACCCCCAAATTTCACATCCATATGTAAGAATTGGTAATACAGTTTTATCAAATAAATGCATCACTAGGTCTGCAGGAAGCATCAATAATTTAGTTTTCCTCATCAAAGCAAACATTGCTCGAGAGGCTCGTTCAAACAGTTCACGATGTGCAACATTCATTCGGTTATTATATTTAAGCCTCAACCCTAGATACAAGAAATCATGGACGACCTCTAGTTTTTCTGTACCTATAAGAAAATCAGGAAAACGTCTAACCTTACCTTTAGAAAAAATAACAACTTTACATTTGTTTGCATTTAGTTTCAATTTCCATTTATCACAATATTTTTTTTTATATACTTTAAACCTTTCTGCAGTCCAGATGGAGTTTCTGAAAAGATCACAGTGGCATCTGCATATAATAGGAGAAATAAATTCAACAAAATGTCAATATCCGATTCGCCTATGCCTATTTCAATTGCTTGTTTTTCGACAGTTACAAGGCCAGCCATGTCGCTAGACATAAATTCTTTCATATCGTTTAAAAATAAGGCAAACAATACTGATAACAAGTTTTCTCCTTGTCTTACACCAACATTGGAACAGAAGAAAATCAGAATAATCACCATTGACAGATACACGTGATTTGACTTGAGAATACACATTTTGTATAACTTTTAATATTTTGCTACTAATACCACTATTTACCAATTTATGCCATAGAAACGATCGATTAACTTTGTCGAATGCCTTTTCATAATCCAGAAAAGCACATCACAAATGCTTTTTGTTAAACAACAGAAGATCAATCAGGCCATATAAGGTAAACAAATGATCAAGTGTTGAGAAGTTATTCGGAATGCCTGTTTGTTCCATACCAATCAAATCGAATGTTTGAATAAATAGCTTTAAACGCTCATTCAAAATACTTGTAAACAGCTTTCCAAAACAGGATAGTATAGTTATCCCACGGTAATTACCGAGGTCTAAGACACATCCTTTGTTTATGAATATAGGATTATAACCCCAAGCGCCCACTCAGTTAGTACTTTACCAGTAATTAATATAAGGTTAAACAATTTGACATATAATCTTAGCATTTTCACCGCCGAGTTTTTCAGAAATTCATTTGCAATATTATCTAGTCCACTGGCTTTGTTTTTCTTTAACTTTTTAATGCAATGCATTACTTCATTTTCGGTGATTAAATTATCCCAAAAGGCATAACTGGTGTCATTAAAAGGCACATTTTCAAAAACTTCGTCAGCATCTTCTACATCATCTACATTCATATTTTTAAATAATTCAAAGAAAGCATGGCAACTGGGTTGACTACGGTTGGATTTTCTCTTCTCTGTCCATTTAAGATAGTCCAATAAGCCTTTGGGTCTTTAGACTGTAATTGGCGTAGCTGCTTTGCCATTTCGTGGTTATATGTTCTCATTTCTTTTTTTTTAACTGTTTTCTTATATGATTTTGCTGCACGTACCCTTTCCGCCTTTAAAAATAAATCATTTTTCATAAGTAAACATCTTCTCCTACAACGGCAAAAATTGTTTCTTTTAACTTTACAAATTTCATTAAACCATGGTTTATCCTTCTTTTTCTTTTTAGTTGGTTTGGCACCTTTCCTTCTCTTTTTTTTTTAGCATGTTTAGTGCATTTGCACTTTCAAGTAATATATCATTAACTCTGCCAACAATATCATTTACATTGTTTGCAGTGATATTATCTAGATTTGTAAGCAAGTCATCTAGCTCAATCTCTAATGATGTAATGTTTTTAACATCTAAGTCATCAACAAAAACTGCTTTCAAAGCATTATTCCTTCTTACATAGTATGAATTGGCGTCGTTAGCATGCGAAATCGGCGCTGTTTTCTCTGTTCTCCCCCTTGATGCCATTACAAACTTTATGGTAATAGGGTAATGAATATCTGAACATAATTCATTAAAATCATTCACGCTAAAATCTACAACACTATCAAATAAATCATAAGAAACTACAGCGTAATCCACTACAGATGCATTTTTACAAGTCGGTTTACCTTTACCATAATCTCTACCAGATCTACCATTCATGATGATAAGCTGACATGCGTTGCAAAAGCTTATTAATTCATGTCCCATATTGTTTGTCTGTCTATCTTCAGATGATCTAACAGGAAAATTATAATCTCTATCAAGAACGCAATCAGCAAACAAATTATTGACCAACAATTCATTTAGCTGTCCCGATCTTGAGTTCAAGTCCCCTAACAGACAAATGCTATCAATACTAATATTCAGAATTGTATCTTGTAAATCATTATAAACATTTCTATTAAAGTAAGGTGATCCCTCTGGTTCAATATAAGCAACACAACACAAAACTTTCTTTTCAAAAATGGAGTCACAGAAAGCAAAAAACAATGCACTTTGACACATATTAAAATCCACAAACTTACAACTACTTGCAGACTCAGCACTAGTGGTATTTTAAAATCTTTTTTCTTCAAAGACAGTAACATATTAAACAAGACAGTCTTTTATTAATACTAGTATACCTCCAGATTTTCTTGTATATTTACTTCTATTTTTATAAAACGCGATATATCCATCAATTTCAACAGTATCAACATCAGCAAGTTTACTTTCTGAGATGCAGACAACATCATACATATTAATAAAGTCCACAAAATCAGGAAAAGCAAGCTTGGACAGGAAACCACACACGTTGAGAGCAACACACTTCAGGCATCTATCTGGCATTTCTCCATTAATAGCATAAAGGTCATCTGCTTCGCTGCCCTCATTGTTAAGATTATCATCTTCTTTTTCTGTACTATCTCTATTATTGTCATTATTCTCATTATCAAAATCATTACTTTCACCAATATTGCCATCATCATTTGTACCACTGCTATCAGAATGATTATCTTAATCACTAGGGGCATTATCTTGCTGACCATCTTGCTGACCATCTTGCTGACCATCTGTACAAATAGCATTGCTGTTGTCATCACGATAACAAGCACCAATGCTAATGTATTCCTTACCAATATGCCTACACCCACTTTCATTTAGACCTTTCCCACACTCAGTAACATTAGTAACACCTCTTGCATATGTGTCAACAAACACCGTAACCGTATCTTTACTGTCCCTCCTATCCAGTTTCACTTCACAGACATCCTTTTTATCAGTCACTATCAAATCAAATTTCGAATCATTCATGGTCAACATTTTTTTTCTTCAACACATTGATTATATACACTTAGACTATGAATCAAATCATCATGGCTGTCAATAGCATTTATAACCTTTATTACTCTATCATTACGTTCTGTCACCAATTTATTATCATACATTACGTCGTACACGCGATCATGATCATAACATCCATACTCACAACCATGCTCACAAAAAATAGGTGCATCAATAATATCTACATCGGGTACTAATATAGGGGTAACAGCTCCGTCACCCTTCGTGGGTTTAGAAGAAATGCAAGAGTTTGTTCCCGTGCTGTCACTGGTTTTCCCATTTCTCCCCGCCCACTCTTACACTCCTCCTCACAAACGACATAACCATGCGTAGCACCAATAGCAGAAGGTCGCTTTTGATGTTTCATTACTGTAAAGTTTCCCTGGTCTTCACTTCTTTCGGTGGCACAGTCACTTAGAACCCGTTTCTCACTTTGATTTACACACTTAGCATTCACATTGCCGCTTGTCATGTGATGTAGCCTCACATGGCGACATGTGACGTTCCGTCGCGTACGCCCTTACTTATTATAAAGCATTTCCCTAGGTAGGGGAGAGGAAAGGTAAAAGAAAAGAAAGTTTGAATGGCCTGACCAGTGTGATCGGTGTCGCTGGTGGCTATTAAAACAGTTCAGTAAATGGACACACGTTGTCCATTGGTCAGCAATCAAGGGCTGGTAATGCTTAGAGTTAGACGAGTACTCAGTGAATGTGTACTCAAAAAGAGCGCAGGAGGGAAAAATAAGGAATAGGAAGGAGATGGCTTGGGGACACTGACCGGACAGGTTGTTTGAAGAACGAGTTCCACCTGCAATTCACCATTACCAGGTGAGGTATAGACAGATGGGGAGAGAAGAAAAAGAGAGTTAAGAAAAGGGAAAAAGGGAAAAGAATTTATCATTATTCAGATTTTGAAATAGATTACTTACACGGACTTCATTCATGTTTCAGCCCTTCCCGGTGCTGTGGCAGTACCGGTAGTGGTACAGGCAACTGTGGCAGTTGTGTGACAACAGTGCTGTGGCAACACCTAAGTGCGAAGAGGTCGACGACTGCCGGAGTCATGAGAAGATTTAAAGAATCTGTCATGTTGTCCCACAATGAATGTTAAATGTCCCCCCTTAGATTGGAACTCACTTGATATTCCCATATTTTAAGCCATCTTTTTGATTCTTCTTTGAAAGTATAAATATTGTTTCTCCAGTGAGGAGGAGAAACTGTTGAAAGAAGTTTCTGGGAAATAGTATATAAAATGAAATGAAATTTGGTCCCAACTAGTGGATCTGTGGAATGCTTGTGCCTCCACTGGAGTGGAGAAACAGAAGTTATAAATTGGAAAACAAATTTGTCATTACTTGAAAAACTGATTATCGTTTAGTAAATTATTCCCTTATTGTAGTGCGCCTTCTGGTTGTTTGGAGAGACTGCGTGTGCACGGAGTGAATGCTGGGCTGAGTGCAGGCATGCATTTATGCACAGTGTGACACCGCTAAATGTATTACGGTCATAAAACCACGCATCCAAATATTCGTACGCACTGAAGCAAGAGATATCTTTCAATGCACAAGACTCATTTTTCATATCGGTTACACACGACATTCGTTCGAACTTATCACTCACTTTCATATCATTTGTATTCAAATCACTAAATTGCTCCTTCATATTACACCCATCCATACCTTTTGCATCATCATTCATACTCATTTTCCCAACAACTTTTCCTTTCTCTCTCACATCTTTTCTTCACACATTCACTAACTACAACTTCCTGCTGTCACCCTATGTCTCGTCAAATCACAAGGTATATCAAGGGAACAATTAAATATGTTGGGCTTTACTAAGAGCTGTAAAAATCACAATCACCTTTAGGACAAAAAAACTTCACTAGCACAAATCCTAACTTAACAAGCATACCTGACCACCAGCGAGGAGACGCCTTTCGTCTCCCTTCAGCTCTCTGGAAGTGTTGCTCGCCTGGTAGCTCTCCGGAGACTGAAGGGAAATCCTCGCTCACCCAACTAACACAAAACGCAGGTGAGTAGCTGTCAGATAAACACGTCAACCGGTTTTTCAGGTTTACTCGTTCCTGTCCAACGTGTCCCGAAAATTTGGAACCTCCTCTTTAGAAATCTGCCAATTAAAAGTATCTACATGCTCAAGACGATTCACACTATTAAACAAAAAATCTTGATTAGTACATATTGTAAGAAGGTATTTCAAATAATTAAACCAGGCATAAATAGATAGTTATATTGTTTATTGGTTGTCTGTTTTTCTGTTTTTAAACGAAATCTTGTGTTCCATTTCCCAAACTCTTTTAATGGACGAGACTAACTCACTCAGAAGAGCGTCATTAAACTGTGTCCTTTTCTTCCTTTGTAAATGTTTATACTCGCGTCTTTTTGCGCAATAGATGACTGTATCCTTTATTATCATGTGTACGACTAAATTTGTTCAGCAACCTACTAACCTGCTTGTTTTTCTTAAAACGCTATTCAGAATCAAGCCAATTTTTTCCTGCATAACTCCTGTTACAATTTATCTGTTGTTTTTTTTTCATTCATTTTGCTGCATCTTGCAAACAGGAATTAAAAACATCCAATGCACCATCGACGTCATGTAAAGGGTATGATTCTGCCCAACTTTTGAGAACAAACAGTTTGTGATCGTTAACCTCTCAAACGTGGGCTAGGATCGCAGTGAGGGGTTATCTAGCTGGTAGTTTGGAATGCTAGTTAAGAGGCTGGTCACTCAGCAGACAATTTGCCTACAGCTGGTCTGGGCAGACTGGTTTTGAAGAGACAGCCATTGGACTTCAGCCACATCGTAATTGGTGTAGTTTTTGCTGAGGAGGTTTTGAGCCTCTCTTTGACCATGGCTGGTCTGGATGGCTGCCCTGGAAGACTAAGTATAGGCCGAGGATGCACACCCCCAGGAGACCATGGAGCCGTGGTTTGTGCTGTCTTTGTTGAGATGGACTTGAGATTTTAGAGAGGTAAATATCCTCAGGTGGGAGTCGTTGCTGGATTTTGCCCTACCTACTCTACCAGATCCAGCCACTTACATGACGGTCGGCCCCGTTGGTTTCGGGCCCTGGGGGATAGAATGACTGTTCAAGAGCAGCCCAGCAAAGCCAGATCTTAGGCACTTTAGACGCTTCTAGTGGTTCCATTGTGACTCAGGCCACAAAGTCGTTTTCTCGAAAGATGTCGTTGAAAGGGGCTAGAAGGTCTGTATACTCCCATCGTTCTGGCTCTGAGATCATTTCTTCACTGAGCAGAGTGTGGTGAAGGTTGTGATGCTGGTTCTGTTATTCAGGTGTTTGTGAATTCAAAGGTATGTTAATGGTTTTTGCCTTTGGTTTGGCTATGTTTTACCTAGAGTGAGGGCAGATACAGTACTATCTTCATGAAACAACACTAGTAAATGAAAGTTAAAGTTCTATGTTCTTACATTTTCATCGTACAAACTCCATTTTCTTATCAACTGGAGATGTGATATACCAAATTTCCACTGTCACTTATTCAAGTAACTCTACAACTAAGCAGGGGCTGGCGTTTAATGAGAATGAAATCAAAAATAGTTATTCAGTATAATCACAGATTTTACTGTTAGTAATCAACAAATCGATGCCAGAAAACATAGATTACAGACATTGCTGTCTTTTATTGTGATTAGTGGATAAAGTTTAACGTGCGCCCTGCAGGTTCCTTGTGTTCGAACACTAGACAAACTACTTATAAACGTCGCCCTTGTTGGCTGGCGAGAAGGATAGGGTTAAGTCACAGTGACGAAACTGCACAGCGGCCTATGCAAATGATTAAGATACTGTCAGTGAAGGTAGTTTGATTATTCCTCTGTGTGTCTGGGTTGCTACCTGTTTACAAACGAGTCTTTTGTCTGTTTGTTCGTTTGTTTCATTATTTGAGCTACTGAAGGGGTTGCGTTGTTACTTGCCTTAGTAATTAGACAGTTAATTACCTGGATGTTGTTCGACTGTTTGTGCGGTCAAGTGGCTATTTTGTGCGCGAGAAGCCACCGGTCAGTCTGTTTGTTTATTCGGTTGCTGCATCAATTAGTCTGTAAGTGTTTATTTGTTCGATGTATTTTCACCCGTGGGTCCATTGCAGGGCTGAAAAGCAAACAGCCATTGTTGGGCCAGGGTGTAGGCCTTACGGGTGAAAAGTGAGGAGCTGTAACGTGTAGAACGCACTGTCCTGATGTGGGTGTGTATATGGAGAAAGCAAAATAACTTTAGTTGGCTGGTTGATGTGCGATATGTATCCTTTTTGAATTTAATCATAATTATATGTGGACACTACGCAGATGATTTTTTCATACAAATGTGTAACTGCTATACGGCTCAAGCAATGCCTTGCTATTGAAAATTAGATGTTAATTAATTTCATTCATTGTCCATAGCTCCTGCCATTCGCAATGGGGAGTTCCCTTTTTTGTGTGTGCTTATGTATGTTCATTTATAATTCTGTTCTTCGCTATGAAATTATGATCCATGCTTTTGACTGTATGTAACTCCTACCGTTCGCAACAGGGAGTCTCATTGTTAATGTTATGATAATGAGATGATTATTTTGTTGATCCTGCCCTTCGCAACGGGGATCCCCTTTCTTAATGTTATGATAATGGAATTATCATGTTGTTGATCCTGCCATTCGCAACGGGGATCCCCTTTGGTTAATGTTATGATTATGATATGATTGTGGTATTGATTGCAAAGATATGATTAATTGGTGTGCCAGATATTAATTTGAATGATTATGATTTTTCTGTAAATGTTTTTATGTAAAACCTCATTTTATTATTATTATTATTATTGTTCATGTCTTAACAGGACGGTGGTTGGTATTGGTAATGATTAAGAGAGAGGAAACCAACGAGCTGGTGTTGGTGCGGAGGATGATCTACCCACTGACTCTCATCCACTAGCTCTCTCTTCCCCATCTCCTACTCCCCTCTTCCCTCCTTATCCCATCCACTTTACAGTCAGTATTAATAAGGCGGACTGCATCAGACATTTTTTCCTGTAATTCCATTGACGAAATATGACTGAAGTATACATCAGCAATATCGTCTTTCGAAATAAACCTTTCAGTAATATCAGTGTTAATGGCTGGCACATTATTTTGTCGGTCATCTAAATGATTAAAGTTAATTTTAACAGGCATATGATCTGACTCAGTTTGATCTCATACTTTCAGCTCGCAAACATCACACAGAGAAGAAAATAAATCAAAAGACGTAAGAAAATAATCATCTACGCTTCACCCACTATCTGACACATACATGTAGCAACCATTGTGATCGCCATAACACGTACCATTCAGAATGTATAAATCAAGTGCAGTGCATATGTTTAAAAACAATTTGCCATAATACTTTAATGACTTGTCTTCAGAGCATCTGTTAACACTAGGCAGGTGACTAGAGAGCTGGAAATCTAATACTCCATTATTGCTGTTTTCCTGACATCTACCCAACAAAGGGAGTGGAATTTTGTGACAATGATGAGACATATTTGACGTCTTACTGTTTATATCCCCACACAAGAAAACATGCGTCACCCATGAGTCAACAATCAGTCAAGAATTCTTCCAACAAAGCAATACCATTTTCACTGTCAAAATACTTATGATATGGGTATTCCTCCGAAGGAGCATAACAAAGTACATACAGAACATCTTCAAACAGAGCACAAAAAACAAGGATTCATATCTATCTGTTTAACATATGATATATATTTTTTTTTGTCAAGCATGTCAGGCCACCAGATCGTCTCCCTTGAGCAGTAAATCTAAGAGCAGGTAAACACACATCTGTACAGCCGGAAAATAGAGTTGAAGAAAACTTCTCTTCACACGTTTCAAATAAACAAATAGATCTTAAATAAATGTTAGCGAACCACAAAAAAACCCGTGGACGCGTTTCGACCTCTTAGGTCATCTTCAGACAAGATACAGAACAATTAGGACAACAACAATGAACGAGCAATCACTTGTCTTCAATCACTGCAGCGCAAGATAGGCGTTAAATGAAGACGCGGCTGTCAGAAGGGAGATAATGTGTGAGTCAAGGTAGTAATGATGATAATTATATTACTGATAGGAATACTAATAATGGTAATAATCAAAATATTAAACAGATAAATAGACAGGATTACTATGACTTGTGGTGATAATATAGCAACAGCAGTTGTAGTATGGGAGAAAGGAGAGTGGGTTGGAGGATTCTTAAACAGCATGGTTGCCGTGGCAACAGTCTTAGTGGCGATGGCGATGGTGATGTTAATGGTAGTGATGGTAATATCAATACTAACAATCGTATTAATGATGATAATGCTAACAATCATAGTGAAGGTAATGGTAATAATGGTACTGATAATAAAAGCATGATACAGAAGCATTTATTATTTCCCATTCACCCTCTCAAGCACATACTGTTAGTTAGGCAGAATTAACTACCACTGCAGATATGAATGCTTATCTCCCCCTATTTCTTCAATCTAAGACATAAGAGCAAGTTTTGTTTTATAATTGAATATTTCTTGCAGTCATTGCAACACCAAGCTGCTCTGTAAGTTGCTGGAATGGTGCTCGGTTACTTATCCTTGAAATTTATTAGTCTATTATAATTTAGTCCCTTGTGGATTCATTCCAAGAACTAGCCCTCAGCACTTGTGTCTTAAGAGTTTATCTTGTTTATATTTTCTACTTTTCACGAGAAAACGTAGCTTGTCTTGCTCTTTCATGATTTTCTTGTGCTTTTTAGGTGGTACCTTTGGTTGGTACATAGGCATCCTCAAGGCATCCTCAAGCATCCTCAAGCACGAATAAATGTGCCTTTGAAAGGGATTACGATGGTTCCCTCAGGCAGCTAGCGACGGGCTTCTCATATTTATAATATGGTGCTCGGTTACGAATAAATGTGCCTTTGAAAGGGATTACGATGGTTCCCTCAGGCAGCTAGCGACGGGCTTCTCATATTTATAATATATTCCCCCGATTTCTTCATCTTCATTTTTTTTTTTTTTTGTATTTTTATAAAGTTCAAATCTTTGCCAAGTCATTACTATAACGACTGAAGAATTGTTAGCCTGCACTTGTTTTCCCCCACTACTTAATTGTTCAGCATTATATTGTTTGGTCAGTGGAGATTGCATCTCTTAGGAGATCCAAGTAAAGGTTGTTCTGTACAATTCTTAGCCTCTCAGAATGCTTGGGTTATTGAACAGCAGAGCTGACCACTCAGACTGTTCCGTATCTTTTGATCTCCCTTGCATCCTTGAATGGATCCTCAAGCATAGGCTCAAAGATTGTCCCCTACATTTTATACTGTTTGAATAATGCTTTTAGTTTTTCAGCCACTTTTTTCCTCTCCACACTTTTGTTTTGTTCCATTTTACTACCCTTCGCTGGCTGCTTTGAGGGTGCTGTTGGATTCTTTTTTGAACCCTTGGTGGTGAGAACACCACAGAATTATGGACTGTGGTGTGTCTCTATTTGACACCAAGAGCACAGACACAATCAGCCGTGTCTCCCTGATGAGTCCGATCCAGCGGACGAAAGGCCTAGGAGCAGGCATTACGAATAAATGTGCCTTTGAAAGGGATTACGATGGTTCCCTCAGGCAGCTAGCGACGGGCTTCTCATATTTATAATATATTCCCCCGATTTCTTCATCTTCATTTTTTTTTTTTTGTATTTTTATAAAGTTCAAATCTTTGCCAAGTCATTACTATAACGACTGAAGAATTGTTAGCCTGCACTTGTTTTCCCCCACTACTTAATTGTTCAGCATTATATTGTTTGGTCAGTGGGAGATTGCATCTCTTAGGAGATCCAAGTAAA
>CM065719.1:74566251-74586251 GCA_033310375.1 Conus canariensis | reverse complement strand
GTTTGGGGGGTTCAAACCCCTCCGTCGGGGGCGTTTCGGACGGGGGGTTTTTTCCCCCTCGGATTTAACATTTTTCTAAACCCATTTCCCATAAAAGCCCCTTCGAATGAGACTATAAAAAGGAGGTTCCGTGTGTAACGCATGAAAAAATCTTGCACACACGAAAAACCCCCTCACCAACTTTCGGAAGAGTGGGCCCGTTTCCCCCGGTAAAGGATGCACTTTTTCACATAGCTGCACCCCAGAAATTGGGGAAAAAAGAAGGAAGTAAGAAAATGAGTGACGAAAAATTTTTCATATGAAAAGGTGACACGGAAACGACGAATGAAGCGCCCGCTGGCACTCTTCATCGGCCTAACCCCCGGTAGGGAGCCCTTTTGGGAAAAAAATTTTTTGAAATTTTTAAACGCTTAGACTTGGTCTCTTTCCCCAGAAAGGCACAAATAATATTTTTTTTTAAAAATTTTTTTTTACTATTAAAAAAAAAGGGAATTTTTTTTTTTTGGGGATTGTCGTTTATTTTTTCCCTTTTAAATATAATTATATAAAATTTCCCCCTTAGGAAGGGCCGGGGGGGAAATATTTGGGGACAAAATTTTAAAAAAAAAGGTTTTTTTTTCCCCCACATAGCTAATGTACAAAAACACACACACAACACCAAAACCCCACACACACACACACACAAAATTATATAAATAAAATATAAAATAAAATAAAAATAAAAAAGGGAAAAGATAATAAAAAAAAGATAAAAACAGATAGATAGATAAAAAACAAGTTTAAAAGAGGTAATTTTAAAAATTAAACTAAAAAATTTTTTTAGCGCTTTGGGGGTCGTCAGGTGGGGTTTTTTTTTTCCCCCCGCCGGGGTATAAGCGTGTGGGGCCCAGTTTCAGCGTTTTTCACGTGCTGTTTGGGGTTTTTCATGTTTTTTGGGGTTTTTTTGGGGTTTTTTTCAGGTTTGTTCACTAAAAACGATTTTTCCCCCTTTTCCTGCAGTTTTTTTACTATTTTTTTTTTTATATTAAGAGTTTTTAAAATGAGGTTTTCATTTAACCATTTTCAATTACAAGGTTGATCTTTTTTAAAATTTTTCTGTATGGGATGCCCTTTTTTTGATTTTTTCCCCCTTTTTTGTAGTTTTTTTTTTGGGCCCTTTAAAAAATTCCCCAAAATTTTTTTCTCAATTCATTTTTTTTTGGGATTTTTTTTTTTTTTAATACTGTTTTTGGTTTGCATATCGGGGTTTTTTTGTGGTTTTTCCCGTGAAAAACCCCTGTATTTTCTTTTTTATTTCCCGATGTCACTTAACCGGGGGGACAATATTTTTGTGAAGACTTTTTTCTTATGGACACGGGGTTTTTTTTTGGGGGCAATTGCAGGGGTTTTTCCTTTTTTCACCTTTCTTTTCGTTTTGATTTTTCATTTTTTGGGGGGGATCAATTATTTTTTTTTAGTTGGGGATACATATACATAATTTGACAGTGTTTTTGTTGAATATTTTGGACAGTTTGTGTTCTTTTGGAAATGAAGTTGTTAAGATTTTGAAGAATTCTTTCCCTATGTTTGTTTTGAGTTTCCCGTCGTATGGGGGGTTGTACCATATGATTTTTCTTTTTCTATTTTTCTTGCTTTTATTTGTGTTGTTATCTGGGTTGTATTGTAGTTTGTAATTGTATCCACTTCTTTGTAGTGCCTCCTGGTATTCTACTGCTGCATTGTTGAACACATTCTCACTGCATGACAGGTTTGATAGTCTCTTGTTTATGCCGTGGAGTATGGTCTTTAATACAGATGGTGGATGGTTACTTTTGATGTGTACATAGAGAGATGTGTCGTTGGGTTTCTTGTATGGTTTATATATGTGATTATTGAGATCCAGTGTTATGTCTAAGTAGTTCACTACCTTTTTGTTTGCTTCAATGATAATTTTTAAGTTGTGATTTTGGAAGATTTTGCATAGTTCTTTTTTCCTATTTTCAATGGTTCTTGGGTTATTGGTTAGTGCAGCAAGGCCGTCATCTCTGTATAGTCCGACTTGCTTTCCGAGTTTTTTTCTTGATGTTGGACAGCATGAATAGTCCAACCAGTTTGCATGTTTCTGCACCATCATATGAACCCATGGTTACGTCAAATGTTGAATTTCTGTTCGTTTTTTTTTAATCCAGGTTTCGTTTCTGCTGTGCAGTAATGTTTTCTTTCTTTAATACCTCTTTTAATACTTGTCTTATCTAATGTTGCTCCCTAAGGGGTTGAGCACTTGTAGAATTACTCTAGGCTTTTTAACCACACCGATATATATATATATATATATATATATATAGTGTTGTGTGTGTGTGTGTGTGTGTGTGTGGTGTGTGTGTGTGTAAATTCCTTGGCAAATGAGCTCACGTTTCTGGCAGCCTAAGGGTCAGCCAGGTCACGCCTTCGCTCACACATCTTTTTTTCCCACAGGATGCAGCTCACTGCACGAACTGTCCACTCCACTCCCCACACAATGCAGCACACATCAGCAATTTCACGTGCGGCAGCAATGTCAGTTTCACTGGGTTGTGACAGGGATGACACAGTGTCGTGCTAATATTTGTGCCCTACCACTAAAACACATGATGTAGAGGACGACACAGGGACCGACCAACAACCTATTTCAACTCGACCAGTCTGTTTTCAGCATCCATGGAAAAGTTTTTGCCGTCGCTCAACAGACGGCTGAAGATGATTGGGGATCTCTTGCCGGCCTGGTTGGCTTGTTTCAGGTGTGTGTCAGTCTCCGCCTCAGGTCTCTAACACGTCGGGAGAAATCTTCACCTATAAAGATGTTGGACCCCTGAAGTTTACGCATGTTTTGTAGAATTTTGATCTTCTGCTTGTAGAAGACACACTGTGCAATGATGGGTGGGTCAGGTCTAGTGTTCAGCCTATGCATTCTGTCGAACTCTACGTCGTCGGTCAGCTCCAGTTTCTCGGTGAACAGTTCTTGGAGTAATCTTTCACAGTCTGCACTTGTTTCGTTTGCTTTCCTATGTAAACCATAAAACATCAGATTATTTCGCCTAGAGCGACCCTCCAAATCATCAATTTTTGCATCACATCCTTCTAGTTTAGCACATAAATCACTGTTCATTTTCCACGTTTTCCTGAGATTTAACCTCTGGTTTTGAGGGTCACTGAGCTCATCTTTAAGGGCCCGCACTTCAGCCTGAAAAGCCACATAACCCTCACATAGATCATGGACCTCCTCCCTGACCTCTTCCAGTTTGGCGTTTGTCTGATCACTGGCATATTTGATGGAAGCCATGATTTCGCTCACTGTGGACACTGAACTTGATGACGTTGAAGAGCGAGGATCGCCAGGCTTCTCCAAACTCATCCTGCTGGAACCGTCTACAATGCTGAAACGAGTCTGCCTGGTTGTATCCCTGCTTGGAGGAGGATTGGGTCCAGGACTGCTCTCAATGTCTCTGCACTGTAGTGAAAAGCTCCCTCAAAACAGGTAGGTGAGGAATAATCAAACTATAACACCTTCTACGCTGCGAGAAAGTGTCAACATGGTGATGCGCGAGGCCAGCTTTCGTTTTCGTCTTTTGCTCTTTTGAAAATGAAGCCGATGTAAATCGGCAAGAAGCCGCGACATACTGCACGGAATTGGGTTGCTCCAGACGGCATGGTAGTTAAACAAAGTCACTGTCAAACATGGAATGGTAGGATGGCCTGAATCAACGGCAGTTAAGGCTTAACTGACACAGCTCGTACAGTGCGTCGTCTACTGATCGCAGCAGTTCACGTTCACAGAGAGAGAGAGAGAGAGAGAGAGAGAGAGAGAGAGAGAGAGAGAGAGAGAAGAGAGAGAGAGAGAGAGGAGGTGGTGGCCGTGTCGGTCAGCCTATACAATGTGATGGGAATGGTAGGTTCCATCATGATTCCACACTCTCTGAAAATACAAGTTTGCAGGAAAGTTACAGATTAAACTAAGCATCAGATAAGGTAAAAAAATTTTTTGCCTTGATCCGTATAGAATGTAATGCATAACACAACCATGAAATTTTTAAGGGTTTTTTTTTATCCTGTTTCACATAGACCATAGTTAATTTCAAAGCGAGATGACTGAAGGCGAAAATTGAAGCAAACATTGAAAAGAAAGATTATTAGTTCCGTACGAATGTACAGACAAACAGATGGTGTTTTGTCCTGTAATCTGTTTGTCAGCATTGTCGTGCGTGTTTTGCCCTGTACCCTGTATGTCTTTACTGTCGGGCGGAAATAATAACCTTTCTCTTTAATATTTACCTTAGTTTTGTTACAATTGCAAGTCCGCCTGTATTGTCTTTGTTCCTGCAGCATTTTTGGTACCATTTCGCTTTGTCAGTACATAAGTTTAATAGTTCAATAGTACCGTTGAAAACATTAAACAGCAGTGTATCTTTAAACTACTGTACAGTATAACGTGATGGCCAGTAATCCTACATAGTATCTGTGCTTTTTCTGGCGTGGTTGATAGCTTGGTTGCTGTTTCACAAAAAATCTTGTAGATAGGATTGCTTGGTACTGTTTCACACGCAGTAGTGTGTTAAAGGTTCTATGCGCGTGGCTCTGGTCTTGACGTCGCACTCATCGGGATACATCACGATGGGAAAAAATGGATCTGAACATATGGCCAATCCTCGGTGCATGAATTTCTCTGTGCCTGTCAGACATGTTCTGATGTTCCGTTTTATAATGCTTGCGCCACGTCGCATGAATGTCCATCTCTATCACTACTTGAACACATACGATTATCGCCTTAATAGAACAGCTGTTTTAAAGAGAATACGCTCTTACTCTCACTCTCGTTTTTATCATGTCCAAAGGTACCATCATCCTGGCACTACATTCACCGTTCATGTTGAGGGGAACGAGTGCTTCCAAGAACCATACACACAATGCTTCCAGCTTTTCTTTACTTATTTTCCTGAAAATAAAGCACCCCAGAAACTATCAACTGGATTTTGGAATTGTTCAGTGAAGCACTATTCCAGCTTTCAGCACATCATGACGTGTAACATGAAGACAGAGTGTGAGGACGGACGGGATGAAACAGAACAGTGCCCCTTCAGCAGTGTTGAATGTCGTGGATTGGTGGCGTTATGTAACCGTTGTTTCAAAGTTGATAACAATGTGGGTTATTATCGTGGTGATGAGGCAGCACACAATATAAGAGCTGAAAAGAGATGTAACTTGTTTGAAGGCACATTAGGATTTCCTACGTGTGTACATGACACATACAGCATGATTGATAACAATTCAATTACACTCGTAAATCCCATCATTACTTTTTGGTTGGTTTACAAAGTAATGATTTGACATTGCCAAATATGTACAGACATAGTTTATTCAAGGAACACAATACGGCAGTGTATCACTTGTTCGACGGTTCTTATTATCACAAAGGTCGTAAACGTTTTCTCTTTCTGTGCCTCAGACAGTTCAAACTTTCATACGTAGTCTGGGACCTTCATTTTGTCAGCTATGAATTGGGGATAATTTGCGAGGTGAACATAAACAAGACTAAACAGGAAATCCTTCATGCAAAGAGAATTGTTTTGAACAATACAACATTCTCACTGCCCCAAACAAAACACTTTGTAACAGTTTGCCATGATGGTCATGTGACACAGAAACAAATGTTCTCTTGTTACAGTCAGGAAGAGACGTGTAGTCAACAGTATTCATCTCAATGTTTTTTTTCTGATCAAACATTGTATATGAACAAGTTGAATCACACAGACCTTGATGTCAGTTTAACTCCCATGTTTACTTGCAGCGTTGAAGATGCATCCACTGTGTCCTACACCTTGGTGTGTGACTTCCATGCTGACTGTTGGGATTCCAGTGATGAATTCTTCTGTCAGCATCCTCTTTGTGCCAGCACATTGTTCACATGTAGCAGTGGGCAGTGTCGGTCATATTATGATTTGTGTGATCATATATCACGCTGTCAAGATGAATCAGATGAAAGGAACTGTGAAACTTTCAAATTGGAGTGGTTTGAACTGATACGGTTTCCATCTCCTGCTCTTGTCAATTTCGATGGGATCTCACGATTTACGACTATTCAAATGAATCAGAGTGAACCATGTCCTGATAGCCATTATCGTTGTCCCGGTCAGTTCAATGACTGTCTGCCAATTTACACACGATGCAATGGGATGTATGACTGTATAGATCATCAGGATGAAGAAGGATGTTATGAAATAAAATGTCCTGGACTTCTCAAATGCAGGATGTCAACAATTTGTGTACATAGTGATCACGTGTGTGATGGCTGGTCTCACTGTCCAATGTATGATGATGAAATGTGGTGCAATTTTGTTTGTCCTGTGGGTTGTCTTTGTCGGGTGTATTCGTTGCTTTGTTTTCAGCCTATAAATATATTCCGTCTCCGTCAGATCCGCACCTTGGATGCAACAGGTTCCGGAATGACACTGTCTGATGTGACTAGCAATGTTTATCTTGTTCGTTTGATTCTTGTCAAGTGTTCTCTGACCTTCCTGCCAAGAATAAGATTGCTGAATTTAAAGGTCCTTGATCTCAGTGACAACAACCTGCAACATATCAACATCGCTTCCTTTCTTGGCTTAGAAAACTTGGAATCGTTGTCCATGTCTAACAATCCCATTACAACACTCTCCACTGATGCTTCCTCAGATATCCAACAAAGAAAGCTGTCCACAATAGATCTGTCACACACAGCACTGACCATGTTTAATTCCACAGTCTTTGCACAGTTTCATGGCATACAGAAACTGAATTTAACTTTTACCACAATTTATGCTATCAGTTCAGATGGTTTTCGTTTCGCAACGGAGCTGACTGAATTGCACATACATGGAAGTCCTCTCAAAATCTTTCCACCTGACATTTTCACAGGTCTTGTTCATCTACATATCGTCTCCTCGCAGAATTATAAACTATGCTGCAATGAATTTCTACCACCTAGCTTTGACCCTTCCCGCTGTTATGCTCCCCAGGATGAAATTTCATCGTGTGAAGATTTATTAGTGTCATGGACATACCGATGTTTCTGTGGCTGGTCACCTGCCTCTCTGTGTCTGGCAACACCTTTAGTTTTTGTGCACGTCTGGTAAAGAGGAGCATGGTCTCTTCAAGTGGTTTCAGTGTGTTTGTTACCAACCTGACCATGGCCGACTTCCTGATGGGAGTTTACGTTGCTGTTATTGGTGTAGCTGATGACCATTACCGTGGCAGATACCTCCATTATGATGACACGTGGAAAAACAGCGTGATCTGTAAGGTGGCAGGTTTTCTGTGTCTGTTGTCCAGTGAGGTGTCAGCTCTGGTCATCTGTTTGATCACTGTAGATCGTTTTATTGTCCTCTGCTTTCCTTTTACTGCACTACGTTTTGAGAGGTTATCAGCAGCGACAGCTTCACTGATGACCTGGCTGACTGGATTGTTTCTGGCCTTGTTGCCTTTACTTCCAGTGACATCCCACTGGGAGTTTTATTCCCAGACAGGCATATGTGTTCCACTGCCAGTGACGAGGCAAGAGTTCAAAGGGAAACATTATTCTTTTGGCGTACTTATTATTCTTAATTTCGTTCTATTTTTATTCATCTCTGTGGGCCAGGCATTCATCTACTGGTCCATACAGAGCAACGCTTTGAAGATTAACTCTACCAAATCCTCACAGGACATGACTATTGCTCAAAGACTGATTACTATTGCATTGACAGATTTCATGTGCTGGTTTCCCATTGGATTGTGTGGGATGCTGGCATTGTCTGGTGTCCTCATTCCAGGAGAAGTTAATGTGGCCATGGCAATATTCATATTACCTTTAAACGCGGCGATTAATCCTTTTCTTTATACATTCAATACGTTGGCAGAAAGTTGGAGAAAATCTAAAGAATCCATGCTGTTAGAATGGATAGAGAGACATGCTAATTTAATTCCAAATTAAAAGCATACACATTGTCATGTGTGTGTGTGTGCGTGTGTGTGTGAGTGTGTGTGTGTGTGTGTGTGTGTGTGTGTGTGTGTATTGTGTGTGTGTGTGCGTGCCTGCGTGCCTGCGCGTGCGTACGTGCGTGCGCGCGCGCGCGCGCGCGTGTGTGTGTGTGTGTGTGTGTGAAAGATGCAAGCCTCCAATGTACACATCTGAGAGAGACTTTGATCTTCAATGACTAAATCTCTCTCTCTCTCTCTCTCTCTCTCTCTCTCTCTCTCTCTCTCTCTCTCTCTCTCTCTCCGTCAAAAAAATTAATCTTTGTGTTGATTAATACGTTTATTGACATCTTTCGACAATGCCAGTTGGCAAACAAGACCACCGATCCGCAAGTGGCATTTTTGTGCCAAGGTTAATAAAACTGTTGAAGAGAAAAGCGTTGAATTTCGCAAAAAGAGGTCGAGGGTTCAGGATCTTCAACTTCGCTGGCCATTTTGCTGTCACAACGCTGTTCGCATTTCTCGTGATGTCGGCCATCGAACTCAACCCTGGCCCAGTAGCCGGACAGAGCGCAAACAGCATGGCTGAATACAGTCAGAACGAACGGGAAACGGACGCGGAACAGTCTCCTCTGCAACAACTTGTACGGTCAGTGCAAACGCTTACAGAATCTGTGAAAAGAATAGAAGACCGACTGGAAACAAACAAGAACATTTTATCTAAAAAGGTAGCAGAAGTGGAGGCTAAACTGTGTGAACAACAGAAAATAAGTACAGATGATATTGATGCAATGTTTGAACACCATGGAAGATTGAAGACAGCCTGGAGTCGCACCAAATACTTGTAGAAAAGCTTGAGGACAAAATTGATGACTTAGAAAATCGTTCCCGTCAAAACAACTTGATTTTTGGTGACTGTTAATAGACGGAAATGAATCCTGGGGACAGTGTGAGAGTAAAGTGCGCTCCATCTTTAAAGACAACATGAAAATCGCAAAAGATGTAGGAATCGAACGAGCGCATCCCTTGGGGAAAACAGGGGTGATAGTGAAGTTTCTGTCCTTCAAAATCGGGATTTGGTGATGTCACGGGCCGGATACTTGAAAGGAAGTGACCCCCATCTATATGTGAGAGAGGATGTGTCGGAAAAAGTCCGGAGTAAACAAAAAGGACTGTTAACGCTGAGAAAAGAAATACGCTATAACAAGAGGTCTGTAACTAGATACGACAAGCTCCGAACGGAAGATGGCGTCTTTACCTTTGCCCTGAAGAAAAAAGAAACAGTGAAGCTTGACGGCAACACTCCTCGCTCACTCCCAGGAAGGTTTCCAACCCACCCCCAAGTCAGAACAGAGAGGCAGCGGCGGCAGGCGTGTCGGGAAAGACAGATGACGGATCAACCGGCAGTGGACACGACAGCAGCATGTCCGTTGACGACAGCACGGCCACAGATCAGCGTACGCCTACACAGCAAGTAGACGACAGGCTGTACTCTACCGTGTTGAGGGAGGACAGCCACAGACGACGGGGAAGACCACACCAGCTCCAGGCGTCATCACGACCAGTGCTGGGACAGGGTAGGGTTCACGGTACGCGGGGCAGAGGAGGATTATTTCGATCTCGTCCCCCTGCATCGCACCACGGCAGGCAAAACTCCGGTGTTACCAGCTTCAGGGGACGTCGGGACAGTAGGAAAGATTCCCGATTGACCACCACATCAAAATAGGGGTGTGGCCAGTGCCCATGGACAATCAGTGAAGGTAGGAAACTGAACGTGCTTACATGGAATGTGCAGGGGTTACTTCATAGTCTAGATTCGCATGATTTCATAAGCTTTCTTAAAACGTTCGATATTTTTTGTCTCACAGAAACATTCGTAGATTTTGATTTCCAATCGCATGAATTTTCGGACTATTGTTTTGTATCTTCTTTTGCAAGAAAATCAACGCTTAGGGGAAGAAAATCGGGCGGGGTTGTTGTTGGATACAGAAGTACATTGAGCGAGAGGATAAAGGTGATCAAACTCGATTATGAAAACTTAGTTTGTCTGCAGTTAGACAGATCGTTGTCTGGTACATCCAAGGACGTAATGTTCATAGGAACATACATTCCTCCAAGCGATTCAAATGCATGCAACGTGCTACAAAATGGATTTGGAATTGAAACCCTTGAAAGCTGTATTAATACCATATATGAAAGATTTGAAGACTTCTACTTGTTTATTTGTGGTGACCTAAATGCACGAACAGCTAGTCTGAATGGTTTGACCAATGTGGATGTTGACTCGTTTAGTCATAATGATGAAGTATTTGTATCAAGATGTTCTCAAGATTCAACCGTTAATCTGTTTGGGTCTCAACTGATTGAATTCTGTAGTATGTTCCAATGTTCTATTCTCAACCGAATGTGTGAGAAAGATTTTGATGACGGCTTTACGTACATTTGTCGCACAGGGGGCAGTGTTATTGACTACTTTCTCATATATGATGAATTGCGTGATCATGATTTTGTTTGTTCTTTCAAGATAATCGATAAGGTCGAGTCTACTCATTTGCCAGTATCAGCCACGTTTAGTAACTGTACTACTACCCGTTCAGAAAACAAAAATTATATGCATGGTGCTTGGAAAGAAAAGCTATGTTGTGCAAAGGAGAAGGAAGAGGAGTTCCTTCTCAATTTTTCCTCTCCTGAGACAGAAGAGGAGCTTCACTGAGCTTTCAGTGAAATTGAGACAAACACTGAGTCAGCCTTGGCAAGATTTGTAGGATGTCTGTTAAATGCATTATCTTGTATGAAAAAGCGAGTCAGAACAGTATTGAACTTGAAAATAAAGGGGCCCTTTGGTTTGATAAAGAATATCAAAGAAGCTAAGCAAAAAGCTCGTAAACTTTTGATACATACAGAAAATCTATGAAAAGGAAGGAAAAGTACTCAGATATAAAGGAACCACAGAGTAATGAGAAAGTAGAAAACGGAAACAGTAATAATGACGACGAAGGTAGGGTAATTGAGAATACACATCTAGTTGCCTTTGTAGAAGCAAGGAAGAATTACCGACAATTAAAACAAGCAAAAAATCAGCGTATAAAAAGGAAAGAGCGAATAGACCGAATAATGCTATTCATAACGCTAAATTATTCTGGTCTGAAGTAAATTTAAATACATGTACGCATAAAAAGAAGACAGGCGAAAACATAACATTCGAACAATGGTACCAACATTTTAAAGCTGTTTTAGGGCGGAGGCGCAGAGAATCCTTGCCAACAGGTATGTTGATGAAGATACAGTCGATGGACTAGATGTTCCTATTACCGAGGAAGAAATTAGAAAGGCTATTCCTGGGCTAAAGAATGGCAAAGCGTGTGGCTTTGATGGAATAACCGCAGAAATGTTAAAGGTTTCCGGGTTGCAATCAGTCTCATTCTTGACTTGTCTATTCAATAAAATTTTCAGAAATGGCGAATTCCCAGTACAGTGGTTACAGTCAATAATTGTACCCATTTTTAAGAAGGGCGACACAGACGTGCCTGATAATTATAGAGATATTTCTTTATTAAGTGTCGTGAGTAAACTCTATACAAGTATACTCAGAATGAGGCTTACAAAATGGATGCATGTAAATGGGTAAATCGTCTAGGAGCAAGCAGGTTTCAGGAAATCACATTCAAATATAGATCATATATATACACTAGCTTCTGTTACTGAGAAAACATTCAATAAAAGGGTGAAAAACTGTATGTAGCCTTCACAGATCTGAAAAAAGCTTTCGATTTAGTTCATCGTGTTTCCCTCTTTGAAACTCTCAGGAGAGCAGGTTTGTCTGGTCCATTTTTGATGGCCTTAAAGGGCATGTATTCATCGGTCGTATCCTGTGTGCGTGTCAACGAAACAATGACCGACTTGCTTGAATGTCCTGTTGGTGTCAGGCAGGGTTGAATGTTGAGTCCTGCCCTGTTGTCTCTGTAAATGAAATAACCATAGCCATGAAAGAAACCGGAAAACATGGAATACAGTTACAGCCTGGTCTAGTTGAATTGTTCATTTTATTGTTTGCAGATAATCTAGCCCTTTTATCAAGAACACCAGCAGGACTACAAAATCAGTTGAACCACCTTAGTGCGCTATGCAAGGATCGGTTCTTAGATATTAACGTAGATAAATCTAAGGTTATGGTATTCAGAAAAGGGGGTTACTTAGGCAGAAATGAAAAAAATGGTGTCTGGATAGTGAGGTCTAGATGCCATTGAAGTGATTGAAAAAGTGCATACTCAGGCGTGTAAGCGGTTTTTCAGCGTCTCCCCTAAAACCCCAAACACATGTATGTATGGAGAGCTAGGCAGATATCCCATATACGTCAATTCATACTATTTCCTGTGGACTGCTGGTGCACACACACACATGCCTGCGGGCGCGCATGCGCGCGCGCGCGCACGCACGCACGCACGCACGCACACACACACACACACATGCGCCCACGCACACACATGGGCCCATGCCCACACATCATACACACACGTGTACATCCACAAAACAAAATGGTAGGTAGGCATTCAAGGTCTGACCAGCACGTTGGGCTAATGCGTAGGTCAGACATCCGCTGAGTTGTAGCCACGAGACCCTCTTCTTCAATTGTCTCATCTTTGTTGTTAATTCATTTATCAATCAGCTTCAAATCATGCGTAGTGTGGTCTCAAAACTTAGCGGATGTGGTGTAGCGTATATGGAACTAGTCCGCACGCAGTGACGCCTCCTTGATGAAACTGAAACTGAAACTGTGTGTGGAGGGGAAGGGGGGTTGGCAGGGGGCAGCTTAAAATCAAGACAAATAAGCCAAGCAAGGGAATTCAAACTACAATATGTTCTGGGCAAACGGAAAGAAAGGGATCGTTGGCTCCAGCCATGATAATACATGCATGGAGTCCGTCCAAGGTCCAGGATTCATTACAAAATTCTCTTGGGTACATTAATCCTATGTTAAAACAACAACAACAACAACAAATCATTAGAGAAAGAATGATGCCATCGGCATGTGACGAAACTAAGTCATGACATCAAGCGCTTGTCTTCTATGCCGTTCTCAATAATTCAGTTTTTGCATGACTCAACCATGACTAGGCCCTATAGTCACTAGTCATAAAGAAGTACCCCAAAATGGCAGACGTATCTAAATAATGAACCTCTCTTCGCATGGAAACAGTTTTGTTTTAGTTAGAGGCACAGCAAATCTACCGATCATGATTTCAACAATGCCGGATGGACTTGATCGCTTTGCGGATTCTGTAAGGTCTAGTTGGAAGGACGTTGCAGAGCGACTGAGTCGATGCAGGCTGGTACGATCTGATTCTAGATTGCTTCACCTTTTCAGTTATTGGAGTTTTTGTCACTTTTTTGTACTCCCAGTTCTTATAGAACAGGGAGTACTTTACAATGGGAATGAAGAAATTCTGTCTGTGTGTCTGTCTGTCTGTCTGTGTCTGTCTGTCCATGGTCAAAATGTGTTCCACTCGCTCCAGACAAAACTTCAGGGCCGATCTTTCTGAAAATTTGTAGGTATGTTCATTATGGGTCACGGATGATGCCCGACGTTTTGTTTTTCTTCTTAATGGAACATCTTAGAAAGTACTCGGCCGATTTATAAGCGGTTTGGATGATCTTTTGAAAAATCGGAGCCTCTTTCCATAATTATGTAAGTGATGTAATGTTGAAAATCGATTAAAGAACCGTTGAAAACCGTTATTGGTTGATTTTGAAATTATAAATTGGTGCCATAGGATGTATTATCTCAGTGACGAAATACATTATGACACATGTTTGATTGTGACGTTTTTTTCATTATGACGCACGTTTGTGACGTCTTTTAGACGCGTATTCAAGATAAACTGGGAGTACGTTTATATGCTTTGCATCTTGTTTCTTTTTAATGCGGTTGGCACGCGAGACACTGTAGCGACTTTATCAGACCTCTCCGAACTGACTTCTTTCGAGCTCCTTGAAATGAGTTATTTCCCTTTTCGTTGTAACTAGGGTTTAAGATTTCCTTCCCTTGTTTTCGGAGTGACGTTTTTTTTCATGTCGATATTTTTCTGAGACTCATAAAATCTCACAAACCAAACTGAAGTCTGTGTCTGTGTATAGAGTTTGTGTGCAACAAATCGTAGCTACTCAAAAAACATCTTCACACTTCTTCAATTTTATGATTGTCGTGAGTTTGTTGAGATTGGCACGTCGTGCATCATCATAGTGAACCTGTGCTCTCACTGTGCCGTAAAGTTAGCATTTTATATTTGAAGCAAAGCTGATTGTCATCCTGGATAGTCTAGCTGTTTTGCGTGAAAATTCTAGCAGCTACGGCACAGAGGTTGACTTCCAGAATGTTCACATATTTCTCGGAGTGTATCGTTCCACCGCAAGGAACTTACTGCTATTACACCATTGAGTATTACACAGCCCCAAAACATGCCATCGAATATTCATCTGGGGTCTGAATCTTCATGAAGTCTTGAACATACTGGATCATCTCTCTCATTTTCTCCCTCCCTCCCTCCCTCCCTTCCTCTCTCTCTCTCTCTCTCTTCTCTCTCTCTCTCTCTCTTTCTGCCTGCCAGCCTGCTTGTCTGTCTGTCTGTCTGTCTGTCTCTCTCTCTCTCTCTCTCTCTCTCTCTCTCTCTTTCCCTCCCTCCCTCCCCCCCCCCTCGTAAATAAATACATATGCACATGTTTTTTTTCTTCTTCTTTTCGCAAAACAAACACCTTGTCATACTTCCCGGTTACTATATGAATTTCTTGACTGAAAATTGTCCTGTTTGCAATGACGTTCAACGGTCAAATGAAGCTTTGATCAATAACAAAGTCTGCGACTGATTTTGTAAGCATAAGACATCACCATTTACCGGGAGTTTACCGACCGCTAATTGCACTGTTCTCATTTCAGAAAATGGAAGAGCGTGTCTTTGACTCAATGTTGGAGTACGACGTCGGCTCAATGTCACGTGAAGTATTGATATAAAAGCTGCCACTACAAGCAGCCGGGTGGATTTAAAAGCTCGATTTTACCATACATGCAGACTCTGCATAGTTTGTTTCAATTTCATCAAAGAGGCGTCACTGCGTGCGGACTAGTCCGTATATGCTTCATCACATCTGCAAAGTTTTGAGACCACACTGCGCATGATTTTAAGCTGATGGATAAATGAATTGATAACTAAGATGAAAGAATGAAAGACTCTACATAAATGTTAATGAACAGATATTGTCACTTTAGGCAACGTCTTTTCCAGTTCCTGGAACGGACAGCTCAAACATCTTTTGACATTCTACTTTTGCAAACAGTCTTTCGCTCGGTTAACAGAATCACTGTGTGGGACCCTCTCCGAGTCAAAATATTACTGATGTATAGTCCAGTTTATGAAATCGGTAGCTCTTTCTGGTAATCGGTTGTGAATTGTCTGACAGTGACTGTGTAGTGACCATTAATGAGTGCGAATTAGTCACTACCAAAGGGCGTGAGGTTTAAATCAACAGACTGCTTGCTTTGGGCTGCCTTACCCAGCATGATCCTGCATTCAAACCGGCATGTTAAGCATGACACTGGTTCCCAGAGTATGCTTTCGTTTTGCTATTGATTCTGCATCTCGTTGTCACAGCTCAGTGTGCTCACAGTGCTTGAGACAAAATATGTAAATCTTAGTGGTTAGTTCTGGCGACTTTATTTTCGAAATACCGCTGTCATTACTTGAAACGTGTAAACAAAGTTGTTGAATCGTAAAGAGTGCGGTAGGGTTTTCGGGGTATATGGTTTGCCTGTTATTTTTTACCTTAAAAAGTCCTTCAGTTTTCCAGTGCCGGGGGAAAGATCAGGGTCTTGTCCTCAAGTTGTGAGGTGAGGAGTCCATGGGGCTTACAACTGTGCGAAGATTTTGCTTGACAGTGAAGGCTTAGATTCCATCACATGAGGCTTTGAGGTGAGGAGTCTATGGGGCTTACAACTGTGCGGAGATTTTGCTTGACAGTGAAGGCTTAGATTTCATCACATGAGGCTTTGAGGTGAGGAGTCCATGGGGCTTACAACTGTGCGAAGATTTTGCTTGACAGTGAAGGCTTAGATTCCATCACATGAGGCTTTGAGGTGAGGAGTCCATGGGGCTTACAACTGTGCGAAGATTTTGCTTGACAGTGAAGGCTTAGATTTCATCACATGAGGCTTTGAGGTGAGGAGTCCATGGGGCTTACAACTGTGCGAAGATTTTGCTTGACAGTGAAGGCTTAGATTCCATCACATGAGGCTTTGAGGTGAGGAGTCCATGGGGCTTACAACTGTGCGAAGATTTTGCTTGACAGTGAAGGCTTAGATTCCATCACATGAGGCTTTGAGGTGAGGAGTCCATGGGGCTTACAACTGTGCGACGATTTTGCTTGACAGTGAAGGCTTAGATTCCATCACATGAGGCTTTGAGGTGAGGAGTCCATGGGGCTTACAACTGTGCGAAGATTTTGCTTGACAGTGAAGGCTTAGATTCCATCACATGAGGCTTTGAGGTGAGGAGTCCATGGGGCTTACAACTGTGTGAAGATTTTGCTTGACAGCGAAGGCTTAGATTCCATCACATGAGGAAATTCAGCTTGTGTGCAGGATTTAATTTGTACTGAATGTTTGCTGTAAAAGATACACTGGCTCTAACTGATGAAGAAATGTTAGGCTGCATATACACTTCGCTGGTTTTACTCCAATTATCAGGCTAGGTATGCCTACATCGGCAGCAGTTAGAATTCTGAATAATGCTCCAGAAGCAGCCTGCATGGGATGCTGTGTTTCATTTGATTCCTTTGCAAGTTATTAAGAGCATATCCGACAATGAGGGGTTATCACAGGGCTGTCATCTGGTCAGTCACTTCCTTAAACCTACAGGAAATGTGTGTGTTCGCAGCTTTGATTCGTTCATATCAGTGACATGGATACAATTAGCACAACACTCACACATACGCGTACAAAAACATACACACACATTGGCCCAGACATTTCAAGTCCTAGTCTGATCGATTTCCAAATTTATAGGCAGTATGAAAAGTGCCATGCGATCTGGAGGCGATATAAAATTACTTAAGGATTTGTAGGGCACGAGGGCGTTGTATCTAAATGTCTGATACACCACTATAGAAAAGCAAGAGTTGAACTGAGGAAATACTGCAAAAAATGACCACATTACGAAGAAAAGTGTTGTTTCAAAGAAAACCAGCTCATCACAAAATAGTTTGGATCTTCCACAATGGAATTCTAAGAGAAAGGCAGATCAATGCTACTACCAAACCGATAGCCGAAGTAGGCTACAGGACATTGCAGGTGAAGAAGCTTTAACGGAAAGAAGGCTGATCAGCAGGCCTACAGTACATTCTCTAAAGTGTTCTGTTGACTGTGTGATTACATCTTTTTCTAAAGAGGACAGTCACTCAGCTGCAGGTAAATGGATGTGTGTGTGTGTGTGTGTGTGTGTGTGTGTGTGTGTGTGTGTGTGTGTGTGTGTGTGTGTGTGTGGAGGGAAGGAGGGTTGGCAGGGGGCAGCTTAAAATCAAGACAAATAAGCCAAGCAAGGGAACTCAAACTACAATATGTTCTGGGCAAACGGAAAGAAAGGGATCTTTGGCTCCAGCCACGATAATACATGTATGGAGTCCGCCCAAGGTCCAGGATTCATGATAAAATTCTCTTGGGTACATTAATCCTATGTTAAGAAAAACAAAAAAACAACAACAACAAAATCATACAAGGAAGAATGACGTCATCAGCATGTGACGAAACTAAGTCATGACATCAAGCATTTGATTTCTATGCCGTTCTCAATAATTCCGTTTTTGTATGACTCAGCCATGACTAGGCCCTATAGTCACGTGTCATAAAGCATGACTCAGCCATGACTAGGCCCTATAGTCACGTGTCATAAAGAAGTGCACAAAAATGGCAGACGTATCTAAATAAGGAACCTCTCTTCGTATGGAAACAGTTTTGTTTTAGTTAGAGGCACAGCAAATCTACCGATCATGATTTCAACAATGCCGGATGGACCTAATCGCTTTGCTTTAGGGTCTAGTTGGAAGGACGTTGCAGAGCGACTGAGTCGATGCAGGCTGGTACGATCTGATTCTAGATTGCTTCACCTTTTCAGTTATTGGAGTTTTTGTCACTTTTTTGTACTCCCAGTTCTTATAGAACAGGGAGTACTTTACAATGGGAATGAAGAAATTCTGTCTGTGTCAGTCTGTCTGTGTGTATGTGTCTGTCTGTCTGTCCATGGTCAAAATGTGTTCCACTCACTCCAGATAAAACGTCTGGGCCGATCTTTAAAAAAAATTGTAGGTATGTTCATTATGGGCCTCGGATGATGACCGATGCTTTGGTTTACCAGAATAGCAGTTTCTAACGGCCATAACGGCCCAAAACGGTTTTTTAAATGGAATATCTCAGAAAGTACTTGGCCGATTTATAAGCGGTTTGGATGATCTTGTGACAAATCGGAGCCTCTTTCCATAATTATGTATGTGATGTAATGCTGCAAATCGATTAAACAACCGTTAAAAACCGTTATTAGTTGATTTTGAAATTGTAAAGTTGTGCGATAGGATTTATTATTTCAGTGACGAAATACATTATGACGCATGTTTGATTGTGACGTTGTTTTTTTTTTGTTTTTTTTTTTAATTATGACGCATGTTTGATTGTGACGTCTTTTTAGACGCGTATTCAAGATAAACTGGGAGTACGTGTATATGCTTTGCATCTTGTTTCTTTTTAATGCAGTTGGCATGCGAGACACTGTAGCGACTTTATCAGACCTCTCCGAACTGACTTCTTTCGAGCTCCTTGAAATGAGAGTTATTTCCCTTTTCGTTGTAACTAGGGTTTAAGATTTCCTTCCCTTGTTTTCGGAGTGACCTTTTTTCATGTCGATATTTTTCTGAGACTCATAAAATCTCACAAACCAAACTGAAGTCTGTGTCTGTGTATAGAGTTTGTGTGCAACAAATCGTAGCTACTCAAAAAACATCTTCACACTTCTTCAATTTTATGATTGTCGTGAGTTTGTTGAGATTGGCACGTCGTGCATCATCATAGTGAACCTGTTGTTTTGCTCTTACTGTGCTGTAAAGTCAGCATTTTATATTTGAAGCAAAGCTGATTGTCATCCTGGATAGTCTAGCTGTTTTGTGTGAAAATTCTAGCAGCTACGGCACAGAGGTTGACTTCCAGAATGTTCACATATTTCTCGGAGTGTATCGTTCCACCGCAAGGAACTTACTGCTATTACACCATTGAATATCACACAGCCCTGAAACATGGCATCGAATATTCATCTGGGGTCTGAATCTTCATGAAGTCTTGGACATAGTGGATCATCTCTCTCATTTTCTCCCTCCCCCCCCCCCCTCTCTCTCTCTCTCTCTCTCTCTCTCTCTCTCTTTCTCTCTCTCTGCCTGCCAGCCTGCTTGTCTGTCTGTCTGTCTGTCTGGCTTTCTCTCTCTCTCTCTCTCTCTCTCTCTCTCTCTCTCTATCTCTCTCTCTCTCTATCTCCCCCCCCCCCCCCCCCCCCCCCGTAAATAAATACATATACACGTTTTCGTTTCTTCTTCTTTTCGCAAACCAAACACCTTGTCATACTTCCCGGACACTAAATGAATTTCTTCACTGAAAATTGCCCTGTTTGCAATGACGCTCAACGGTCAAATGAAGCGTTGATCAATAACAAAGTCTGTTACTGATTTTGTAAGCATAAGACACTACCATTTTCTGTTCCGCAAGCCTTCTTTTGTAGGCTGCAGATGTCAACTTACTCGACACGGTTCTAGATGACAATTTCCAGTGACTTCCTTCGTTATATTTCTTTTATACCTCTTCGGGATTTTCTTGCATTGTTTTCATTACTGGGTGAAACGTCAGGGTGCCCTCTGTCTGTCAAGGCTCGACGGTTGATTTCTGCTTTGCAGAAATGTTCATCCACGTGTGGCAATGTGGATACAACAGCTGGCTCGCCAAAGTAATACATAATTTATCAGTTTGTCCGTTTTAG
>CM065719.1:74558751-74561251 GCA_033310375.1 Conus canariensis | reverse complement strand
CCCCTTACCTGGGGTCTGTTCTTCCCTACCTGAGACCTGTCTCCGCCTACCTGGGACCTGTCTCCCCCTACCTGAGGTCTGTCTCTCACTACCTGAGCTCTGCCCCCCCCCTCCCCCTACCTGGGGTCTGTACCCCCTTTCCGGGGTCTGTCTCCCCCTACCTGGGGTCTGTCTCTCCCTACCTGTGGTCTGTCTGTCCCTACCTGAGCTCTGCCCCCCCTCCCCCCTCCCCCTACCTGGGACCTGTCTCCGCCTACCTGGGACCTGTCTCCCCCTACCTTGGGTCTCCTCCTCCCTACCTGGGATCTGTCTCCCCCTACCTGGGGTCTGTTCCTCCCTACCTGTGGTCTGTCTCCCCCTACCTGGGGTCTGTTCCTCCCTACCTGGAGTCTGTTCCTCCCTACCTGGGACCTGTCTCCGCCTACCTGGGGTCTGTTACTCCCTACCTGTGGTCTGTCTCCCCCTACCTGTGGTCTGTTCCTCCCTACCTGGGGTATGTTCTCCCCCTAACTGGGGTCTGTCTCCCCCTACCTGGGGTCTGTCTCCCCCTACCTGTGGTCTGTTCCTCCCTACCTGTGGTCTGTCTCCCCCTACCTGGGGTCTGTCTCCCCCTACCTGGGGTCTATTCCTCCCTACCTGGGGTCTGTTCCTCCCTACCTGGGGTCTGTCTCCCCCTACCTGGGGTCTGTTCCTCCCTACCTGGGGTCTGTCTCCCCCTACCTGGGGTCTGTTTCTCCCTACCTGGGGTCTGTCTCTCCCTACCTGGGGTCTGTCTCCCCCTACCTGGGGTCTGTCTCCCTCTATCTGGGGTCTGTCTCTCCCTACCTGAGCTCTGCCCCCCTCCACCCTACCTGGGATCTGTCTCCCCCTACCTGAGATCTGTCTCCCCCTACCTGAGATCTGTCTCCCCCTACCTGGGACCTGTCTCCCCCTACCTAGAGTCTGTCTCTCTCTACCTGAGCTCTACCCCCCCCCCCCCTCCCCTACCTGGGAACTGTCTCCCCATACCTGGGGTCTGTCTCTCCCTACCTGAGCTCTGCCCCCCTCTCCCCCTACCTGGGATCTGTCTCCCCCTACCTGAGATCTGTCTCCCCCTACTTGGGGTTTGTCTCTCCCTACCTGAGCTCTGCCCCCCCTCCTCCCTACCTTGGATCTGTCTCCCCCTACCTGGGGTCTGTCTCTCCCTACCTGAGCTCTGCCCCCCCCCCCCCTCCTCCCTACCTGAGATATGTCTCCCCCTACCTGGGATCTGTCTCTCCCTACCTGAGCTCTGCCCCTCCCCCTCCCCCCTACCTGGGACCTGTCTCCCCCTACCTGGAGTCTGTCTCTCACTACCTGAGCTCTGCCCCCTCCTCCCTACATGGGATCCGTCTCCCCCTACCTGGAGTCTGTCTCTCCCTACCTGAGCTCTGCCTCCCCTCCTCCCTACCTGGGATCTGTCTCCCCCTACCTGGAGTCTGTCTCTCCCTACCTAAGCTCTGCCCCCTCCCCCTCCTCCTCCCTACCTGGGATCTGTCTCCCCCTACCTGAGCTCTGTGCCCCCTCCTCCCTACCTGGGATCTGTCTTCCTAGTACCTGGAGTCTGTCTCTCCCTACCTGAGCTCTGCCCCCCCCCCCTCCTCCTCCCTACCTGGGGTCTGTCTCTCCCTAACTGAGCTCTGCCCCCCCTCCTCCCTACCTGAGATCTGTCTCCCTCTACCTGGGGTCTGTCTCTCCCTAACTGAGCTCTGCCTCCCCCCCCTAACCGGGATCTGTCTCCCCCTACCTGGGATCTGTCTCTCCCTACCTGGGGTCTGTCTCTCCCTAACTGAGCTCTGCCTCCCCCCTCCCCCCTACCTGGGATCTGTCTCCCTTACCTGGGGTCTGTCTCCCTCTACATGGGGTCTGTCTCTCCCTAACTGAGCTCTGCCTCCCCCCTACCCCCTAACTGGGATCTGTCTCCCTCTACCTGGGATCTGTCTCCCCCTACCTGGGATCTGTCTCCCCCTACCTGTGGTCTGTCCCTCCCTACCTGTGGTTTGAGGGGTCTGTCCCTCCCTACCTGTGGTTTGAGGGGTCTGTCCCTCCCTACCTGTGGTTTGAGGCGTCTGTCCCTCCCTACCTGTGGTTGAGGGGTCTGTCCCTCCCTACATGTGGTTTGAGGGGTCTGTCTCTCCCTACTTGTGGTTTGAGGGGTCTGTCCCTCCCTACCTGTGGTTTGAGGGTCTGTCCCTCCCTACCTGTGGTTTGAGGCGTCTGTCCCTCCCTACCTGTGGTTTGAGGGGTCTGTCCCTCCCTACCTGTGGTTTGAGGGGTCTGTCCCTCCCTACCTGTGGTCTGAGGGGCCTGTCCCTCCCTACCTGTGGTTTGAGGGGTCTGTCCCTCCCTACCTGTGGTCTGAGGGGTCTGTCCCTCCCTACCTGTGGTTTGAGGGGTCTGTCCCTCCCTACCTGTGGTCTGAGGGGTCTGTCCCTCCCTACCTGTGGTTTGCGGGGTCTGTCCCTCCCTACCTGTGGTCTGT
>CM065719.1:74521251-74553751 GCA_033310375.1 Conus canariensis | reverse complement strand
AAAAGAGTTAGGCATCCGCAGATGAACCCGTGGTTAACGCCAGAATTGCTGCAAGAAATGGTACTACGTGGCCAACTCAAGGCAGCAAATTTGTTCGACGAATATAAAGAGCAGAGAAACTTTGTTTCAAACGAAGCTGAAAAAGCCAAACGAGACTACTTCAGTCAAATGATAGCGGACGCAAAATCCACAGCGCCAATGTGGAGGGCAATAAACACTATTGTACGCAACAAGCGTACAGATTCACAAAATTCAAGCACAAACATCACCCCGGACAAATTTAATACCCACTTTCTGTCATTATCAGATACCCTTACTCAAGCTTCACAGACTATAAGAGCACCAAATGAATATACATGCCCGACTTCCCTAATATCATTTTGCAAACAAAAACTTGGATCCAGTAACTCAGTCAAAATTCCCCTTCTTGCTGTACATGAAGTAGGTATGCACATAGCGCAATTAAAGAATAAAAAATCCATGGGACCTGATAACATACCCGCATTTCTTCTCAAACTCGCTCTACCTTACATTGTTGGGTCTCTTACATACATATATAATTTATCGATTGAAACTAATGTTTTCCCTCAGGCGTTCAAAAACGCCAAAGTGATCCCCCTTCCAAAATCAAATGATTTGTCGGATCCAAATAATTTCAGACCTATATCCTTACTTTCGATTCTATCCAAACCCCTTGAAAGACACATACACACACACGTATCTCAGTTCATGGAGAAAAACAAACTATTTCACCCACTCCAATCTGGATTCCGATCTAATCATTCCTGCCACACAGCATTATCACGAATGTGTGACTCATGGCTTTCAAATATGAACCAATCACAAATGACAGGGGTTGTCTTTCTTGACTTCAAAAAGGCGTTTGATCTTGTTGATCATTCCATTCTTCTAAAGAAACTCTGTCTACTTGAACCATACCCCGACAATCTCATTATTCCAATCATACTTGAACGATAGGACTCAGTATGTGGTGCTTAATGGCAAAACTTCCGCTTCAGACTTTGTCAGACATGGAAGTCCCACAGGGCTCTGTACTAGGCCCCCTACTATTCTGCATCTTCATCAATGATTTACCATTGTCCGTATCAGATGAAAAGGTCACGACAGATTTATTTGCTGATGACTCGTCACTCCAAACGAATGGTAGTGATCTACAGACAATAGAAACTTCTCTCCAGGAAAGTCTAAACGACGTGTCAGACTGGTGTCATTCAAACTCAATGGTCATACACCCAGCCAAAACCAAATCTATGATTATAGCTACCCGCCAAAAACACCAGTTGACTCCTCTTTGCCTAAAACTTCAGTTGAATGGCACTTCTATCGAGCAGGTAGACGAGCATCGTGTTTTAGGGTTAACGATAGATAAAGAATTGAAATGGCAATCTCATCTCAATAACGTATGCAAGGTAGTCTCAGAACACCTTTTCCTGTTATCTCAATTAAAGCGCTACGTCAACAGTAATGTGCTTAAACTTTTCTTCAATGCACACATAATGTCACGTATCAATTACGCCTCAACAGTGTGGGACGGCAGTAGTGACGCCCACCAAAAAAGGCTGAATTCTCTCCATAGACGTGCAGCAAAGCTACTCCATCCAGCTGTATCTCTAACAACAGACGAAAAACTAAAAGCGCTGAACATACTTCCTTTGAATAGGCAATTGGAATTCAACAAGGCATCATTAATTGTTTACAATCTTGACAGATACGATGCCATGTTATATCAATGCCCTTTTTACAAGATCGAACAGCTTTTCTGGCTCGACGAAATTCCTTCTTCCCTACCCACGCATTGATCTATACAAAACAAGCCTAGCTTACTCTGGACCATATGTCTGGAACTCACTTCCACCGAATCTACAAAACATGAATACTTTAAAACTTTTCAAGGAACATTTGCATAAACATTTTATGTCTCAGTAATTAAATTATTCAATTACAATGATTAGCGCCCATTCGCAAAGTCTTCTGTGAACCATATTTTGAATAAGTCGTCTAAACATGAAACCTACTCCGTTAAAATCGCTCATCCCCACTCCCACTCTGTCTACCATCCCTTTTCTCCTCCCCCTACCTACCATTCTCTCTTCCCCACCCTCCTCTGACCTCTCTCTCTGTAGTCTTGTTTGTTTGTTTGTAAGTTTCCTTCTGTTTTACCATCCCCCATCTCATTAGTGTTTTTGTGAATTGTTTGCTTATCATTGTAGAATTAGATTACCAGGTTGTTATGTTGAATTGTCAGTATGAATGATATGTGCTGAAATAATGTATGCATGACAAGGACAGATTGTAAGACTAGGCTTTGGCCTAAAATCTCCATCCTTGTTTATTAAAGATCAATCAATCAATCAATCAATCTCTCTCTCTTTCTCTCTCTCTCTCTCTCTCTCTCTCTCTCTCTCTCTCTCTCTCTCTCTCTCTCTCTCTAATGATTGTGTCAGGCAGACAGTAGCAAACCTCTCGGCACAGACGTCGCAAGCTTATTGTTACAAACCAAATGAAGAACCAGCTGCACTGGTAACAATGCCTTTACCATGGGTGAATGACAGGAAAGGGAGAAATTGACATCTCCAGCAGCAGAAATGTCACAGTTCTTCTGACAAAGTAGTTATGGGAGTATGATTATCATAATGCAGAGCAATTGGTAGTACGTGGAGGGGAATCTGAGAGAACGTGGGGGTAATGCAATTGTGATTTTCATCGGTAGCTATAGTTTGTGCCACAGTTTTCATGGAGAAATATGTTGAACATTGCTACTGATGTTCGGTCGTGACTATCGCGTTGAATAATATACTTATTAGTGCTGTTAACAATTACTTTGACCAGCAGGGCTAAGTGTATAATTCATTCTCGAAATAATATGGTTTCTTCAAATGAATTTACTTTATGAAAAACATCTAATATAATATAATTAATGTTAAAGACTGGGATTTGACCAACATGAATTGATCTGGAATGAACTCACGCAAATAAATGAGTTCACAGATATTTTGCTCTTCAAGTTCCAATTTGTGCCAGTGAACATTCATACTGTTGAGACCCTTCTGCAAGACTATGGGAATTTCTGGCGGTAACGCTTGCGTGTAAAAGTAATACATTTTTTTTACGATTGCACCTATGTTAGAGCTATTCATTTTAGTAAGACCTGCCTTTGTTTAAAGTTGGCAAGCAATCATAGATTTGCTAAGTTAAAATCAGAAAGTGCTTTGAAAAATGAGGGCAACACCTGTATCAAGTTTTTGTTTTGTTTTGTTTTGCGTTGAAAATTCAATATAACAATTTACAAATACTAATATGACTCGTGTGGATCAAAACGTGTTGCCCTGTAATTAACTTCCGTATTTGTTGTAAAAGGGGTAAATTGATTTCATCCATCTATTAGAACTTTCACATCATAGAGACTACAGCACATAAACTATGAAAATAAAATTTCTCTCTGAAATGGCGATTCGATGCTACAAATCTTATCCCAACAATGTATATTGCGAAATAATTGGAAAATTATTCTTACACTTTATAACATAGCTACCTTATTTTGTCCTCAGTTTTTTCCCCTGTTTTTTTCTGTCATTCGTTTGTTCTAGGCGTTCTTTTTGTGGGCTCGCCAAGTCTTATTCTTAGTCTCGCTAATAGGGTTTCGTTCTCGTGATTTCTCTCGTCGCTGTGCCACTACAGTCCATATGTAAACCAACGGGTTAAGAACCGAGTTAAGTGGTAACATGAATACCACGAGAGCGCCTTGAATCTTGTCTGGTACAGGCAACCCTTTAACTATCATGATGGTGACCATGCCGATTGAAAACCAGCATACAGCTTCCAATACAGATACTTTTCTCATCAGACGGACCGCACTGTAAACTGACCTTTCTGTCTGTTCTAATGCAATTCTATATGATGGTGCACGTTTGTAGATGACAATTTGACCACTTACGATAAATAGGCACAAAATGGAATTGATCAGTACAGTAACATTGAACCATCTAAACTTCCGATCCGTTTCGTACCACTGAAATAATGCCAGACGACAAAGTCCGGACTGTTCTACCAGGCCCCAATCTAGAAATCCAGGAAGAAATGGTATCAGGGATAATAATATTCCAGTGATCCAAATCATTGCACACATCATATTTCTGGATTTATTAAAGGATATCCAAGAGCAGTTTGGAGTAAAGAGGATGATGAAGTGATCTAAAGTGATCAACAATGTTATCAAAACTGACACCTCACTGGATAACAAGGAAAGAAAAGCACTCGCTTTGCAAATTACACTTCTAGTCCATGTCCTTTCAAACTGGATGTACGGTTCATGCAATATTTCATTTGCTATTGTTACAATGGTCACATTACTTCCCATACATATATTGGCAAAATGCAGATGGGCAAGCACTATCAAAAACTTACTTCCAAACAGCTTCTTGAGACTCACAGATATCAGGAAGAAAGGAACATTCCCTAAAACAGCAACAACACTCATCACTCCAAACAAAAGTGAATACAGTTTAGACGGAAGCAATGCTCTACATGAAGGGAGTACTGTTGGAGCTGCATTACAATTTATTCCACGTGCTTGTTTGGGAACTATATTTTCACAGCAAAATCTATATTCTGAGGAAAATATCCGGTGTAATTTATTCGATTTTGAAAACAAATCCAAAGGAAAGCGACGTACTGGATTCCATCTTATGTCCAATTTAACCAATTCAGGCATGTTTTTAAGCCCCTTTTGTCCAATTGTTTCGATGAAAGCACGGGACAAGTTCAAATATCTTAAATATAGGTATACGTTACTATCGAGAATATTAAGATATGTTCTGGACATGTCCAGTCTTTTCAGTTCATAATGGACATGTTTTAGTCGTTGATTTGTCATTTTCCACAGAGGGTTATTTGCTAGGGATACTGTTTTCAAATTAAGCAGCCGAACGAACACAGTCATGTCCAGAGTTCTCACCTGATTATTGGTGAGATCCAAGAAATTCAAATTCGGAAGTTCCACAAGTGAAATGTTACCAAGAGAACAAGAAGATAAACTTAGAAATATTAAATGCACAGATGTTGCAAAGTCTGTCAGTGACATTTGTGATCTCGTGGCGTCTATGAAGCGCACATGCCTGAAGAAATCAACGCGGAAGGGTGCATTGCACCAGAAAGAATGACCTTGACACCGACAAGAGCTGGGACAGGTGTCGTCGCAGAAAAATTCATCATCTCGCCATGGACACTGACCCCAGCCATCACACAGATGATTCACATGCACACAGACCTTGGAGTCTCTACATCGATAGTGAAATGGACAAGCAACATGCTGACAGTTTTGTTCATCTTCACCATAAACACAGTCATAATATCCGTTGCATCGAGTGTAGACAGGAAGACAATACAGCCATTTAGCTGTGCAACTGTAGTGAGTATCAGGGCATGACTCACCAGCTTTCATCACCTGCTGAGTAAAATAACCAGAACCATCTAAGTTGATGTAAAATCTCCCCACTTTGAATTTACTTAGAGGAGTACTTTTCCTGTACTGTTCATTAAGCCTGACTTCATCAGAATCGTCCAGGCAGTCTGAATACTCATTTAAACGCTGGCTGTTCAAGACACACTGAGCATTACGGCATCGATATTCACTACACAGAGACCTCCGACAGAATGACTCATCACTGTTATCACGGCAGTCCTGTTTGAAGTCGCACACAACATTATAACTTATGGTTTTACTGTCATCAGAACACGCAAACATAACACTTGTGTCTGCAGTGAATACCCTCTCAGGAGCTGAATGATGTTTATGCCTGTTACTCACATTTGCAGACAAGAGTAACTGTGTGTATTCCTGTTCCTCGGATGTTTTGGTGAGAGTGGAAAACAAAAATATGTGGAACAACTGTTTACTTAGCGAAAGAAATAAGATCTGGTTTGTACTTCTCAAGATCGATTCTGATGAATGAACATGAATTGACACACTTTGGGAAGAAAACTTGCTGATTGACGACAGGGCTGTTTCACACAGAAACGCTCGAGTGATTGCGAACCTTATATCTGAACAAATCCACTTATCCTTTGGCCAAAGTGGTACACTGAAACGTACTCTTGAAGGAAGACATGATACACGGAATGGGTTAATGCTGTAAATCAATGTCATGTCAGACCATTTATGAAATTTGCTGTAGAAAAAGGGCACATTATCCCAGCCCACTGAATAACCAAAAATCAAGAAAATGTTTTCAAACCTTCTGAAAGTATGTGCTGCATCTTCGTGTTCCTCCCTTGTTTTTATTGAGGCCAGACGTCCACCTATGTGTTTGCACTGACGAAAAGCACTTACGCCATATGAATCTGTTTTGAGTATGATTAGTTTGAAACATTTGTTATGTGAAGCCACCAAACCTCTGCAGTCAGGACTGCTGAAGGAACAGTGTTCTGACTCGTCCCGGCCGTCTTCACACTCTGGCTTCAGGTTACAGTGTATGTGATCCTGGAATTGAGCATAATTAGTCACAGAACAGTTGAACAAACCATTTGACAACTCACGCGGTGAATCATTCTCCCGAAGCGTAGAAAAATAAAGTGCAATAGAGGTCCATTTCACATCCTGACCTTGTGAAATTAGAGCGTATGATGTAAACAACACTTTTGCTGGTGCGTCAGGTGATATTGTCATACTATCGATACTTACAAACCATGTGTTTGGTTTTCGGTACATTAAAGTTACCCATGGATCATGAGGATAACTCCACCGTAGATGAAAAGAGAATCTGTGAACACTGATCATTATGACGTGTTCAAGTGCACCCTTCAGTTGACCACTGAAAGATCCGCTGTACGCATATGGTTTGACCACGTATGCTGAATAGTCTGTTATATATTTCAAGATATAACTGAATTGTTTAACCTGATGAAAAAAAACTCTAACGGAAGGATTGTTAATATGTACCACATCTATATGGTTATTACGCGATTGGACAAATAACTCGTCAGTAGAATAATAGTCGCATTTCACAGTCCAACGATCTATGGTCGTTTTCCATTGACTGTCACTACACCAGAATGAAAGGCGTTGGAGATGGACTCTAGCGTAGAACCCTTTTGACTGTTTTATGTGCATTTTACAGAAGGTGTTGGAATCCCCATATGTGCCATACACCACTCCTGGATATTGTGTGATCCTGGAGTTTATGCTCTTAAAAGTGGAAATATTAACTTGCACGATAGTGATATTTGTTCTGTGTTTACCAGTGAAATAGTCAATACCTGGACAAATGGTCTTCATCATGGAGGTGTTGGTGTTGGAATAGCTCAGGTCTGTTTTGAAATAAGAGAGACAATTCTAATGAATATTTTGCAAGGCCAGTGTGGAATACATGACGCACACACTTTTTTATCTGTGGAGTATCAAATCGACGTATCAATTCAGTAAAATTTATATCCAGTTTATATTTAATGGATTATATTTTAGCTTCCTAACAAAACAGACTCTGTGTGACTCTTTGAGGAGTCACAAGATGACTGAGCTTGATATTTTAAAATGAATATTCGACGTCATTAGCACAGGTGAATTTAGTGCACAAACAATAAGCTATCCTTGATGTAGATTTTGCATTCCTTGGACGCATAACTTGTATGCACTGAACTGCAAAATTATTCTTAATATAGATTCAATATTATTTGTGTAGCTGATTTTCCATCGTTAAACCAGCGTTTCTCAGTTCTCCCCTTTCAGCTCCATCTCATCTCCAGCTCTTTTATATGCACCACTAAATCCTGCAATTTACATACGTATGTGTGTGTGTGTGTGTGTGTGTGTGTGTGTGTGTGTGTGTGTGTGTGTGTGTGCGTGCGTGCGTGCGTGAGCAAGCGCGCGCGAGCATGTGGTGTGTGTGTGGTGTGTGGTGTCGTGTGTGTGTGTGTGTGTGTGTGTGTGTGTGTGTGTGTGTGTGTTGTGTGTGTGTGTGTGTAAGGCAAGGTAAGGTAATGTTGCTTATAGCCCAGCCGACCGCAAAGGGCCATATCAGGGTTGTCACCACGTTGAAGTCAACCCACAAATCATAAAAAACAGCTTTCACAAATCTCTTTAAAATACACCTCCTAAAAATGTGCCAGAAACTTCGTTAAAAATCTTCCTTCTGTAAAAGCTTAGATCAGATGAAAAATGTTAATCTCTTTCAGATATTCAAAGATCACGTCAGGCGAGACATCTCTGAACAGGGTTTTCATGGAGTCTGCTATAAAGTGTTTATGTCTCACATCGTGCAAGTCCCACCACTCTAAAAGAATATGTTTCACTGTGAGTGGAACATGACATGGAATGCACCACGGAGCTTCTTCACTTTTACAAGATAAGAATGGGTGTAAAACGAGTGGCTGTATGCAAACGGCACAAGACAATAAATTCGTCTTTACGGTCACCTTGGAAACATGGTAAAAACTCTTTCAGGTTTGAACGGATTTTGTACAATTTGCCATCCGTCTGAGAGTTCCATTCCTCTTGCCAGTCTTCTTGCGCCTGTCTTATGGATTTCAGATCAGTGTGTGGAATAGACAATGTGCTCAATTTTTCCTTTGTGGCACTTTTGGCAAGTTGATCAACCACCTCGTTGCCTCTAATACCCACATGGCTGCGAATCCAAGCAAATACTATGTTGTATCCATCTGATTTCAGAAAGGTGTACAGTTCAAATACTCTCAGCAGTTGAGGGTGCTGAGGATTACAGCCAGCAATGGCATCCAAGGTATAAAGCAAATCTTTATGTTTGGATTTACAGACCATTTTACGAGCCAGGACCAGGCTGTCAGCTCAGCAGTGTAGATGGAGCTGTCTGTTGGAATGTGTTCAGAACATCTTTGAGGGGGATCTGTTGCATAAAACACAGCAGAGGGAACTTCCTTCTCAGATTTGGATCCGTCAGTGAAAATTCTATTGAAGGATGGAAACTTTGAACACAGTTCGGCAAAAAGGGACTTGCATGCTTTGGAACTAGTGGAATCTTTACGGTACAAGGATAAATCAAACCAGATCTCTGATGTAAAGAAAGTCCACAGTGGGACATCAGAAAACTTGGAAAAATACCAAACTACTGCAGGCTCTACATTTGCTTTGTTCAAATGGGGATGAGCAGGAATTCCCAAAGGTGGAATGGAACTGGGATGGTCATCGAATTTCTTTTGGAACTTGGGGTCAAAAACACAGTCATATGCAGGGTTTTGATGTTCGAAAGAGATATCCAAACAGTAGTTCAAGGTACGTTTCAGTCAACGATTGAGAGGGACGGTTCTCCTGCCTCAGCATACAGGCTATAAACAGGGATGGTGTGGAATGCACCCAGACACAGTCGAAGCCCTTGACAGTGGATAGGATCTAGACTTTTCAGGTAGGATGGTCTGGCCGAGCCGTACACTACACACCCGCAGTTCAGTTTGGAGTGGATCAGCGCTCTGTAAAGATGGAGGAGAGTTTTCTTGTCAGCGCCCCAATCTGTGTGTGCCACAACTCTCAGAATGTTCAGTGCTTTCTGACATGCAGATGGAATGGGAAAAGTATCCTGACCACTTGAAACACCTCTACCAAATTGCCATCGCTCCAGAACTTGGAAGACAATGTTGAGAATGGTCAGAAGGCAGATGGCAAAACCAACGCAGAAATTCAGATGCAGGTAGAAGACCTTTGCACAAAAGATGATATTGTAATATACACTGACGGTTCTGTCACCAAAGGTAAGTCAGGTTCGGGACACACAGTGAAGCAAAATGGCCGAACTATCCAGGAAGACAATGGCGCGCACAGTTTAACAACTTCGAGCCCAACAATGGAGGTAGAAGCAGTGACACAAGCACTCCACTGGCTTTCATCCACAAGCCAGTTTCGGATTCAACAAGCCATGATACTGACTGACTCCATGAACCTACTTCAGAAAGTGAAAAGTGGAATGGGAAGCCCTGCTTGGAATGAACTAATGCGCAGCCTTCCACTGGAGAGACTCATATGCATATACTGCCTTGTATATGCTGGAGTTAAAGGAAACGAGAGAGCAGACACACTGGCTGGCAAGGCAACGATAAGAACTGGATTACAGCTTGGCCGATCTGATGTGATAAAAAATCTGAAGAATCACTTAGGCAAACAAGAACAAAGCCACTATACCATAGACCATCTTTCAGAGCTGAACACCAAGAGAGGAAGCGGCCGCACATCCAGACTTAAGGGAAGAGCAAGAAACATCACCAAAAAAAACCCAACAAACATCGGAATAATCTCAAGGCCAACACTGCGAAGACTCTAAGAAATTGGGCAAACTCATACGGGGCCTTCCCAATAACAGACACAAATGATCAAACACATGTCAACTGAGATAAGACTTTAAATCTCTCATGGCCCCCAGCGTATACTGTAGATGTGTGTGAGCTGGTGTGTAATCATTAGTGGGGTGATGCAGACATGTTAATTAGAGAGTCCACAGACGTGAGTGTGCAAGCCGTGGGGTGTAAGTGTGTGTGTGTGAAAGAGGAGTGTGTGTGTGTGTGTGTGCGTGCGTGCGTGTGTGCGTGCGTGCGTGCGTGCGTGCGTGCGTGCGTGCGTGCGTGCGTGTGTGTGTGTGTGTGTGTGTGTGTGTGTGTGTGTGTGTGTGTGAGGGGGCTGTCCAGGATGTTGTTGCAGAGAAAAGGTCCCTTTCCTTTGATAAGAATTGCAGTTGTCAGCGAACAGTCCATGGAAAGAAAGATGATTTGCACACACACACACACACACACACACACACACACACGAGCGCGCGCGCGCGCGCGCACACACCACACACACACACACACACATACACACACACACACACACACACACACACACACACACACACAAAGAGGTTACTATCTAAGGTCGGACATGGTTTTGACGCGTTCAGGAATAGGTTCAAAAATAAACGAAAACTCTTGTAGCTTCAGCGACCAGCGTAGTAGACGGTCGATTTTCTTATCCTTGATGCTCCTAAAAAAATATGAAATGCTGATGATTAGTCTGCAAGACAAATGTTTGTCCAACTGGGAATCTTGCAAAGTTTTGAAGTGCCCAAATGATGCCGAGGCACTCACATACAATGGTAGAGTATCGTTGTTGCGTAGGCAACAGCTTTGCTGTGGCGAAGGACGAAGGACACGGAGTGAAGACGATCGTCCTTCTCCTGAAGGAGAAGTGCGCCATGTCCAGTGGAGCTAGAGTCAGTATGGACAACAAAGTCCCGTTGCAAGTCAAGCAGCAGAAGGACGGGGTGAGACTGAGGATTCGCTAGATTTCCTGCAGTGCGTGCTGATAGACTATTCAATTATCCGAGCATGCACGGACGCACTCATGCACGCACGCATACGCACATCGACAGTATGACTGCGACGACAGATAGATGAACGTGCATGTATACAGGCCAAAAAAGAAATGTCAATGGTGTTAAGGAAACTGGTATGTGGCGTCACAATAATTCCATATCACACCACTGTACATAACTTCAGGAAAATTGTACATGAACTCCCCTGTCAATCTGAATGACCACAGCCCTTGACTCAGTGTTGATATCGCTCCCACAAATCTGTCATCAGCTTTCCAGTGCCACTAATCGCATCTGGTATATTAATAGTAAAAATTTTGACAGCAACACTATGGGGAAGTGGAATAACAAAAACTTATTTGGACAGTAAATAAGTAGGGTAACGTTTGCTCCCATAAGAAAACCTAACACAGTGTAACTTTTATTCAAGACTGGCACAGCCCTGTAAACTTGAATAATGTCAGACAAATACAAAGATGAACAATCTAATAGTGGGGGAAAAAACAAGCGCAGGCCAAGAGCCAAGAACTCCTCTGCCATCATAGTAATGACTTGGTAACGATTTGGACTTAACGAGGGGTGGGGGGGGAGGTTGAAGATGAAGAAAATGGGAACATGAAATTAAGAAAATATATTATAGATATGAAAACTCTTCACTAGCTGCATGAGGGTACCATCGTTATCCTTTTCGAAGGCAGATATATTTGTATTGCCTGCTCCTAGGCCTTTCGTCCGCTGGATCGGAACTCATCAGCAGGGAGACACGGCTGGTTGTGTCTGTGCTCCTGGCGTCAAATAGAGACACACCACAGTCCATAATACTGTGGTGTTCTCACCACCAAGGGTTCAAAAAGAATCCAAAAGCACCCGCAAAGCAGCCAGCGAAGGGTAGTAAATGAAACAAAACTAAAGTGTGGGGAGGAAAAAAAGTTGCTGAAAAACTAAAGACCTTATGCAAGCAGTATAAAATGTAGCGGACAATCTTTGAGCCTATGCTTGAGGATCCACCCAAGGATGCAAGGGAGATCAAAAGACAAACCCAAAGACGGACACAAACAAATACAAATAACCTCGATGTAATTGAAACGAAATAGAAAATGAAATGAGGCAGGGAACAGTAAACAGTAAATAAGTAGGGTATCTTTTGCTCCCATAAGAAAACCTAACACATGTAACTTTTATTCAAGAGTGGCACAGCCCTGTAAACTCGAATAAAGTCAGACAAATACAAAGATGAACAATCTAATAGTGGGGGAAAAACAAGTGCGGGCCAAGAACTCCTCTATCAACACAGTAATGACTTGGTAAAGATTTGGACTTAACAGGGGGGAGGGCGGGGGGTTGAAGATGAAGAAAATAGGGACATGAAATTAAGAAAATATATTATAGATATGAAAACTCTTCACTAGCTGCATGAGGGTACCATCGTTATCCTTTTCGAAGGCAGATATATTTGTATTGCCTGCTCCTAGGCCTTTCGTCCGCTGGATCGGAACTCATCAGGGAGACACGGCTGGTTGTGTCTGTGTTCCTGGCGTCAAATAGAGACACACCTCAGTCCATAATACTGTGGTGTTCTCACCACCAAGGGTTCAAAAAGAATCCAAAAGCACCCGCAAAGCAGCCAACGAAGGATAGTAAATGAAACAAAACTAAAGTGTGGGGAGGAAAAAAAGTTGCTGAAAAACTAAAGATCTTATGCAAATAGTATAAAATGTAGCGGACAATAATCTTTGAGCCTACGCTTGAGGATCCACCCAAGGATGCAAAGGAGAGCAAAAGACAAACCAAAAGACAGACAGAAACAAATACAAATAACCTCGTGTAATTGAAACGAAATAGAAAATGAAATGAGGCAGGGAACATAAACAGTAAATAAGCAGGGTAACTTTTGCTCCCATAAGTAAACCTAACACAGTGTAATTTTTATTCAAGACTGGCACAGCCCTGTAAACTTGAATAATGTCAGACAAATACAAAGATGAACAATCTAATAGTGGGGAAAAAACAAGCGCGGCCAGACCAAGAACTCCTCTGCCATCACAGTAATGACTTGGTAAAGATTTGGACTTAACAGGGGGAGGGGGGGGGGGGGTTGAAGATGAAGAAAATGGGAACATGAAATTGAGAAAATATATTATAGATTGAAACTCTTCACTAGCTGCATGAGGGTACCATCGTTATCCCTTTTGAAAGCAGATATATTTGTATTGCCTGCTCCTAGGCCTTTCATCCGCTGGATCGGAACTCATCAGGGAGACACGGCTGGTTGTGTCTGTGTTCCTGGCGTCAAATAGAGACACACCTCAGTCCGTAATACTGTGGTGTTCTCACCACCAAGGGTTCAAAAAGAATCCAAAAGCACCCGCAAAGCAGCCAACGAAGGATAGTAAATGAAACAAAACTAAAGTGTGGGGAGGAAAAAAAGTTGCTGAAAAACTAAAGATCTTATGCAAACAGTATAAAATGTAGCGGACAATAATCTTTGAGCCTACGCTTGAGGATCCACCCAAGGATGCAAAGGAGAGCAAAAGACAACAAAAAAGACAGACAGAAACAAATACAAATAACCTCGGTGTAATTGAAACGAAATAGAAAATGAAATGAGGCAGGGAACACTAAACAGTAAATAAGAGGGTAACTTTTGCTCCCATAAGTAAACCTAACACAGTGTAATTTTTATTCAAGACTGGCACAGCCCTGTAAACTTGAATAATGTCAGACAAATACAAAGATGAACAATCTAATAGTGAGGGAAAAAAACAAGCGCAGGCCAAGAGCCAAGAACTCCTCTGCCATCACAGTAATGACTTGGTAAAGATTTGGACTTAACAGGGGGAGGGGGGGGGAGGTTGAAGATGAAGACAATGGGAACATGAAATTGAGAAATATATTATAGATTTGAGAACTCTTCACTAGCTGCATGAGGGTACCATCGTTATCCCTTTTGAAAGCAGATATATTTGTATTGCCTGCTCCTAGGCCTTTCATCCGCTGGATCGGAACTCATCAGGGAGACACGGCTGGTTGTGTCTGTGTTCCTGGCGTCAAATAGAGACACACCTCAGTCCGTAATACTGTGGTGTTCTCACCACCAAGGGTTCAAAAAGAATCCAAAAGCACCCGCAAAGCAGCCAACGAAGGATAGTAAATGAAACAAAACTAAAGTGTGGGGAGGAAAAAAAGTTGCTGAAAAACTAAAGATCTTATGCAAACAGTATAAAATGTAGCGGACAATAATCTTTGAGCCTACGCATTGAGGATCCACCCAAGGATGCAAAGGAGAGCAAAAGACAAACAAAAAGACAGACAGAAACAAATACAAATAACCTCGGTGTAATTGAAACGAAATAGAAAATGAAATGAGGCAGGGAACACTAAACAGTAAATAAGTAGGGTAACTTTTGCTCCCATAAGTAAACCTAACACAGTGTAATTTTTATTCAAGACTGGCACAGCCCTGTAAACTTGAATAATGTCAGACAAATACAAAGATGAACAATCTAATAGTGGGGGAAAAAACAAGCGCAGGCCACGAGCCAAGAACTCCTCTGCCATCACAGTAATGACTTGGTAAAGATTTGGACTTAACAGGGGAGGGGGGGGAGGTTGAAGATGAAGACAATGGGAACATGAAATTGAGAAAATATATTATAGATTTGAGAACTCTTCACTAGCTGCATGAGGGTACCATCGTTATCCCTTTTGAAAGCAGATATATTTGTATTGCCTGCTCCTAGGCCTTTCGTCCGCTGGATCGGAACTCATCAGGGAGACACGGCTGGTTGTGTCTGTGCTCCTGGCGTCAAATAGAGACACACCACAGTCCATAATACCGTGGTGTTCTCACCACCAAGGGTTCAAAAAGAATCCAACAGCACCCGCAAAGCAGCCAGCGAAGGGTAGTAAATGAAACAAAACTAAAGTGTGGGGAGGAAAAAAAGTTGCTGAAAAACTAAAGCGCCAGAGCCCCAACCATCTAAGCAAGGCGCTTCAGGAAAAGTACAGAAAATTGCTACCAACAGTAGACCACCTAGTGGAAATGCTCCAAGACTGCGTAGAGTGGACAGCTGATACTCCCCCCATCAGTCTTGACATTCTTGGCACTGGAGCTAAAGAAGAGCACAGTGAAACAGAACTCAAGTCCCGGACTCTTGAGGCCCTAGCCAGGGACTACCCAAGCACTACTTGGGCCCGAGTCTACACAGATGGCTCTGCGGAGAAAGCTGTAAGAAATGGGGGAGGCGGTGTTTTCATCAAATTCCCAGATGGCAGTTCCATCAGCAAGTCTGTAGCCACCGGTAGCTTCTCAACTAACTACAGAGCAGAAGCATGTGCCCTTCTCACTGTTGTACAGATACTAAATGAAAGGGACATCTTACCAACCCACACAGTGTTCCTTACAGATTGTCGAGCCGTCCTTCAAAGCCTCCAGAGGAGAGAAAGAGGGCCGATCCTACAAGAAATCATACAGGAACTGCACACCTTGAGCAGGAAAACAACACCAGTCCTGCAGTGGATTCCCTCCCATTGTAGTATTGCAGGAAATGAAGAGGCGGACAGTCTCTCGAAGGTTGGCAACCAACAAGACCAAATAGCCCATGCTGTATCCTACAGAGAAGTGAAGACCATCATCCACAGCCATTTCAGGACAGCATTGAGAGAAAGACTACAGGTGGAGGTAGAGAAGGATGACATTCACCATCTTGAGCGTGCCCCGCAAGTCGCCATCTTCAGACTAAGAACTGGACATTGTCAGTTGCTCTCCCACCTCTATCGCCTGAACATATCGCACACAGATAAGTGCCCTTGTGGCACTGGCCCACAAAACCCAGCCCACATACTTCAGTCCTGTTCCACTTTCGACAGCCTGCGGCGTGTTTTGGGCTGGTGCAGTGGAACTCCAAGAAAAGTTGTGGGGAACGGCGGACTCACTCCAACGGACCGCTGACTTTGCCCAAGCTACCGGACTTTGTATCTGACCAGCATGACCAGGGAACGCAGAAGAAGAAGAAGAAGTATCTGCCATGCAAGTGCACGCATTTCTGCCTGACCAGCTAGTGCACACTGAGCCTGACACTCATTTACACCACTTGACTCTGTCACTAAACGACAAGGAGTTTGGTCTCCAGCAGGGGAATGACACATTTCAGGAAATCAGTGTAAAAGTTATTTGACAGAATACTTATTCATTGCTGGCATTCTCTCTCTCTCTCTCTCTCTCTCTCTCTCTCTCTCTCTGAAGGATCGGAGCGGTTTACAAATGGCGGTCGTGTTTATTCAGTGCTCTCTTTTCCAACAAAAGTCTGCTGTGTTTACTAATGTGATCGTCTTTATTTTGATACATAAATCCATGAAGAGTGAGTGCATCTGAACGGATGGCAGATTGGTGAAAAGGATAGTAGATGACGCAAAAATCAACTTTCAATAATTAGTAGAATTAATGAAGGATTCTGATCTTCGTTTTGTGTAAGCACGGTTCACACTTTCCCTTCCTTTCATCGACCCTTACCACTCTGGTTGCGCATGAAAACTGTTCCTTCTTTGAACGTTGTGCTTGTATAGGTGTGTGGTTAAAAAAACGCGAACACATAAAAACATCAGTCCTTAAACTTCAAGCTGTGTTCTAAATTTCCCCAACCTGGTTAAGAGAAAACACTCAGCAAACTACAGGCACCTGCCAATATGTCACAAAACATGTCTGCTGTACATCAATCAAACATCATGCACCCTCATAGATTGGCGCTTTGTTCAAATGCAGGAGAGTTTGCAATTACATATAGCAGGAATTAAAGAAAATTTCGACGAGAAATTTTCTGATCTGGAAAACAACATCGGGCACTTTTTTGCGGAAATTAGTGAGCCGAAAAACAGTATTGCCATGAATATCGGTGACATAAAGGAACTAAAAGAAGACAAGACTGCCACGATGGAAAGATCAGATCTGTTGAAGAGGAAATCAGAGGCAGTGGAACAAGAGTCAAAAGCCTACTACCTCAGATTCTTCAATGTGCATGAAGAAGAGTGGGAAGATGAGCAAGCTACCACCCAAATCATTATTGATGTGCTAAACGACGACACTAATGGCGACAACTGGTGACATGACGACATCGCAAGGGCGTTCCACATCAGCAAATCATGGCTTCACAGAAGTGACCTTCAACCCATCTTGGTCCAGTTCTGTCACTGGCCAGACAAGGTGCTGTCTTGGGAGACAAGGACCTCAGAGACAGTCTGAGGACAAGTGGTATCAGGATGGCTTCCGAGGCTTCCGATCTTACTTCAAGACAAAGAGAGATGCTGGGGTTTGACCAAAGACTCGGCAAGATTGCCTATATTCATAGAGGAAGCTCCACGTCAGAGACAGACTGCAACCAATGTCTTCCCAGGACGACAGTGAAGGACAATCCTTCTCAGCCCCGTGGGAACGTGGAGTCACTTGGCCTCGAGTACGAACCCTCGAGGACAGTGAGTACAACAGTCACAGAGGTGTCCGTCAACCCAGGAGCAAAGAACCTCAAAGAAACAAACGCCACCACCTGGAAATCTCAGAGAGGAACAATGTTTTCGGACCCTGGACAATTTCACATTTTTCGAAGAACGGTCAGGCAGCAATCGTAGTCCTCCATGCCGTTACCAGTCTACGAGAAGCCGCAGTCAACATGGACAGGTGAGAGAGAGCTCAACCATCGTCTGGGATCAAATGACAAACCAAGAGACCAGAACAGACATGACAGTGTGCCTATTGTTCCCGGTACACATTCCTACAATGGCGTGACCAGAAGAAATATTTCTGAGCACCAAAGGTTTGTTATGGCGAAAGCCTCTGTCAGCAGAACCAACTCAGATTCTTTCTTCAAGAGGAAACAGAAAAAAAAGTTCAGTGTTCAGACAGTCTGCAGATATCAGAGTTAGTGACTATAACCCCTTCTGTGGAAAATGATATCACCGGAGATGGCCACAGTGACAATCAACACAGAACATTCATGAATGGTTGTTTAGATGTAGTGAACACTGGAGATGAAGACTTTATTCCACTGAACAAAGATAAAATTGGAACAGTCGTTGAGGACGAAGACAGACACAGGGAAAATACAAGAGACGTTGGCGTGATGACAGACCATAGTTTTATGCCAGAACATAACAACTCAGCAGAACCAAACATTTCTGATCAGGACAGCACGTCCAATGATCCAAGAGAAGATGTTATTCATTCTTATTGTCTTTCAAAAAATACAGAACAAACCGAAACAAACATAATCATGAACAAACAGAACGAGACAAACAAGTCATCTTCAAAAGACGACCCTAGCCAAAATAAGACAGATAACAAACCAACAGACAAAGATGACATGCAAGACAGGGGATGGACACAAGACAGGAGAGTTAAAGGATCGAGAGCTGAACAAGAATCTCGGCCCTTAGCTCGTACTCCACGACCACGGCGAGCTGCATCCAACCACCAAACTGGTCATCAGAACAAAAACAAAGTACTGAAAGGCAAAACACTCATGACAACATTGTAGATTCTTTAAAAAAAAAAAAGCAGAGTCCGGAAACCAGCCAAAGGATAAACCCAAACCACAGTCCTCCTCCCCCCTCCTGCCCAGGTCTATGTCTAGAAAGAAAGGAGTTTTGGGTGATAATAAATAGGAAACGGGCCAGGCCACAATGCATGAAAATAAGTCTTTGACAAATGAGGGTATGACTAGTACTCCAAACCAGTTTTGTGAAAGAAATATAAATGGGAATGGAAGCAATGTTTCATTTCTAAATTATAATGTTAACAGGCTTCTTCAAAAGTTAGACTGATTTATTTAATTTCATCATCTCGTTCGACTTTATCTGCCTTACTGAGACGTTCATCGGATTTAACTTCGAATCATTACTCTTTAAAGATTTTATAATATTTACATGCAAAGCAATGAAATTGTCTTACCAAGGGAGGTACTCTTGTGGCGTCATTATTATGATAAGAAAACATTTTGCTGATTTCATAGAAAGAACTTGGATGGACCAAGAAAACGTTGCAATTTTAAAGATTCACAGAGACTTATTTTGCACAGACAAAGATGTGATGTATTTTTGTTCTTATATCCCCCCACATAATTCAACATTCTGGAAGACCCAGCAGGGTACTTATCGTACTGAAATATTAGAACAGTGTTTAACAGACTTGCATGACACTTACGACGAGTTCTACATGTTGCTGAATGGGGATCTGAATACAAGAACTGCGGACACAATTACTCCTTTTCTGACGACAGGAAAGATTTCGAACCTACATCATTTCCAGCTCACAATAACATTCCAAGAAAATCTTAAGACAGTTCTGTATATATTTTTGGTGATCAATGATTGAATTATGTGACATTTTTTTATTGTATTATACTGAGTGGACTGAGTGAATCAAATTTTGATGATAACTGTACATATGTAGGAGCTTCTGGGGAAAGCATAGTTGACTATTTTCTTGCGTCCAATGATTTACTTTCACCTCTTCATTGCATATCTCTTGATGTTGAGAATATGATTGAATTTGATCATCTGCCAGTTAGTCTGAAATCAGAAATAAGCAAAAAAGATAATGACTGCTTTCCTGATTCGAAACCAACTCAGACAACAGTAAATTGGTACAATACTAACACTTTTAGACTGCCATGATGCCGTTCCGGAACGGCAAATAATTTATACCCTGTCACCGACACGATCGCCGCTCTGGAACGGCAGTCAATCATTTCGGCTTCATGTAAATTCGGATAGTGCCAGGGAAGCATTCCTATACTAGATTCAGAATTGTGAAGGTCCGTAGATTCTGAAAATGCATGGGAAACCCCTTTATGACACCCGGCAATGACTTTTTTTCAAGTGATGTAAGTAGGTGACTGCAGTGAGAATGAATTTATTATCTATGCGAGGCAAGCAAAATGGCGACGCCACGGCCAAGCACGAGTAGTGGCAGCATAAAACATCCACAATTGATGGAGTTAGCCAAAGCTCAGCATGAATTAGAGCAGCTGCTTGAAGAGGATAGTGGTGATGAACTTCAATTGGACGATTCCCGTGAAGATCACAGTGCAGTCAAGCTTTTTCAGCCATAAATGAACAACGTACAAAACAGAACTGACTTTGACTTCGAGCTTGACGCTGTAGCTGAAGTGAGTGATGACTCATCACATAGCACAGCCGGTGAAGCCAAAACTGAGCACAGACCAGTCAGTGCAAGGGATAGGGGGAGGGTAGGTGGTAGCTCGCGGCATGGCGAGCCAAGCAGAGCAAGTGATTAAATGAGTAGGGGGCGTGGCAAGAGGCGTGGTGGTGTGTTTGTCAATGTTGACAGTCAGTCAGCTGATGGGTTTCAGCCAACTTTACCTGATTTTGTAGGGAATCCTGGTCTGAAAAGAACAACCCAGTGTGAACAAATGTATGGACTGTTTTTTTTCTCTTTTTATCACAGATGATTTAGTGCAAAAGTTAGACACAGAATCAAATAGATATGCACAGCAAACATTCCAGCAGATGCAGGCAAGGTCACAGCAAATAACAAAAAAATACTGTAGATTTGCTACATGGAAAGAAAGAGACCAACATGCTAGAAATGAAGTAGTTCTTTGGCCTCACACTACTCATGAGCATCATTTTTAAAAAAAAACGTCAACAGAGTCATAATGGTCAAAACATCCACTGCTCACCACACATTTCCTTTGGTAATGGGTAGAAACGTGTGTGTGTGGTGTGTGTGTGTGTGGTGTGTGTGTGGTGTGTGTGTGTGTGTGTGTGTGTGTGTGTGTGTGTGTGTGTGTGTGTGTGTTCGTCTACCGTACGTATAGAGTGTGATGCCATACCAAACACCAGGCTTGTGGAGTACCATGCCTTTATGGAGTACATTTTTCCGTTACTCCACAACGAGAACCTCATAATCAACTCTAAATTCTATTACCTTTACACTCATAAAAATCTAAAATACTCCATACCAATGCTGAAGCGTTATTGGCGTACGTATGGTAGACTGCACACAGATCCGACTTTGTTGTCAAAGTTCTAATAAGATGGCACCATGGGTAATGACCTATGAACCTGCATATTAAACAGAGTGCTCTTTTCTTATTGGCTGTTTATTACAGGGATGTCACAGAATCTGTATAAATGGCATATGTTTTGGTTTTCTTCTTCTTCAGTGATGAGTGCCTGAAAAGAAACTGTGGTGAGTACATTTCCTTCTTCATAGTGGTCTTATATTGGTATAATCATTGTCATGATGAAATAGAATAAATAGATATAAAAATGACAAAATAGAAGATGATTCACCCATCTTGAAATGAAACGTTTTCTAATGTCTTTGTTTGAGTGATGGCGGCTCACTGAGAGAATTCTGAGTATTGCATTTCAATTTTACGAGAATTTTGTTTCAGCTTTCTTTGTTCTTAGACGAAACAGATTTTTAATTTGATTAGCAACATTGGTGCACATTAGCAACATTGGTGCACTTTAATTTAGTTTTAAAAGAATTGTCTGTTGCTTGCAAGGACTTGGCTTTATAATACTTGTTATATATTGTGTGATACATCCAACACTATCTATATAACTGTGACTTTTCTCGTTCTTTTTGGATAGAGCTACAAGTAATTTTGAGAGAAAAATGTACAACTTGTCACAGGCTGTCATTTAACATCGAACTGATTCTCTTTGGATTGAACACAACACAAAAACAGATGAAATTCTTGACCTTATAATTCCACTGGGAAACTTCTACGTATATAAATGTAGAATGAACAAAATAAGACCATCAGTGCAAACATTCTTTAAAGAATTAAGATTAAGATATCAAATAGAAAAATACTCTCATAATCTGGAAATGAAACACTTTGATTTTTAACAAAAAAAATGGAGTCAGTACACACATTTATTAGAACACTGAATAAGGGTAATTATGATCCTGTGTCACAATTACAAAAATAAAAACGAAGAAAAACAAAAGAAGGAAAAAATCTTACTTAGAACAAAAATCAGTTTCAGGTCTCCTTCATATTAAGAACAGGATGAGATTCAATATAAAACTAAGGTCAGTTTAAGGCTGTAAAGAAATCATGTCAAGATGTGGATTAAGGTCAGTCAATAAAGTAGAATGAAATAAGCATGGATTAAATTGACATTCTGAAAAAAGGACAGGTTTTAGCTTTAGCTTAAGGTCAAGTTGAGGATGTTAGAGCTGAAGTCACCTAAAGGTCGAACCAATATTGTGTGAAGATCTGGTGTCAGGGCCGGTCGTATACTATTAACAAAGGAGCACTCCAGTCAAGAGACTGTTTTGGATTGATTGTATTTTTATTGTACTGTGTTGTATTATGCTGTACTGCATAGTATGCCCTTATGTTATATTAGAAAGAAAATTACGTGCAGACAGATTTAGTTGAAACTGTATTGTGCTTGATTTTTTTTTTTTTTTTTTTTTTTTTTGCTTCGATGTTTTCTTTCTTTTTTTCTGTTTTGTTTTGTGAGTCAGGTATTTGTAGGTGCGACTTACACAGATGCTGCTGATGTGTTGACTCTGCGCACTGTCCTCTTTTGCGCACCTGTAATCTCCAAATGTTTGATTTAAAATAAAAAAAAAAAAACAGGCCAAAGGCCTGAAGGAACATGCCTAAACAAAAAAAACCTTGTTATAGCTATGGGCCTACTTCATTGACACGTAGGCTATTGGTTTCAATCAAGCTGAAACGGCAAAGGTTAGGAAATCGGGTATGAGTGTATGATGTTTCGTGCTGTGGACTTGACCGGACCCTTCGACATCAAACATTGGTTGAGGCTAAAGGAGTACTCCAAGTAGTAAGATGACCAATGGCTGCTCGATTTAGTGTCGTACAAGTGCAATCTGAAAGGAAAAAAGTGAGGGGGTCGTGTATTACACAGCAACGCATTGAATTTCGACGTCATCGACGTCATAGCATCCTCCCCCCCCCCCCCCCCCCCCTCCTCCATTTCACTGCTAAGTCACATGAATGAGACAGTTATGTGCACTAAATGCCAAGAGAAAGGCAAGAGGGAAAACGGCCTAAAAGCAGAAAAATGGAAAGGGGGTGGGGGATCTGTGTGTTTGAGTGTGCGTGTGTGTGTGTGTGTGTGTGTGTGTGTGTGTGTGTGTGTGTGTGTGTGTGTGTGTGTGTGTGTGTAGATCTATTCTCCACCTTCTCCACTTTTGCAGAAACATTTAGCTAATGCTTTTATAAATGAATGGTTTATCAGGTCAGGTAACTAGAGCATGGAGTTAACATTAAGTCTTTGCTTGTCAAAACATAGTTGCACTTTATTTGGGTGATGAACCTTAGAATTGTGAAATAAATCACATCAAGGCAAGGAGAGTGCTAACTAGTGAAATTGAGAGGAAACAAGTCGGGAGGAAATTGGAAAGCAGAGTGAGAAAATATATGAGTTGAACTGTTGACCTCATTCTTTGTGAAAACCAAGCTTTGATCAGAACAATGTTGCCATTTTGAAACACTCCTCCTAATGACCGATGCATTGCCACTCTGACCTACCACCCACACAATCTATCTGTGAAAAACATTCTGCTCCGCAACTTCACTATTCTGAAGGAGGATCCAGCTCTCCAAAACATTTTCAGTCTACCACCTATGGTGGCATTCAAAAGGGACAAAAACCTTGGTGACCACCTGATGCACTCTACCTTCTACCCTTCATCCCCCCCCCACCCCACCCCCCCCCCCTCCCCACCCACCCAACCAGGCAATTTCCAGTGCAAGAAACCCAAATGCAAAACCTGTGACTTTCTTAATCCGACAACTACTGTGCAAGGCCCATCCGGACGCAGCTTCCACATGAGGTCCCACTTCACCTGCCAGACTCAGAATATAGTCTATATACCCTTTGTCCCAAGATGTATGTGGGTGAAACATACAGATCTCTAAACGAACGTTTTAAAGAACATAGAGACAGCATCCTCACAGGAAAAGACACTCCTGTGGCAAACCACTTCAATTCGGACCATCACCATCTTTCCCACATCAGAGTGGCAGCCCTTTGGAGAAATGGTCGTCAAGAAGGGAACTACAGAAAATACATGGAAAGCCAGTTAATACAGCGCCTTGGCATCTTGCACCCACATGGGCTCAACGTCAGGGAGTGATACCTCACCCCAAACCATCAGCCCTCCTTTTTCTTCCCCCCCCTCCCCCCTCCTTTCTTTCTCCCCCCTTCTCCCCTTCCCCCCTCCCTTCTTCCCCCCCTTCCCCCCCTCCCCCTTCCTTTGTCTCTCCTTTGCTGTCCATTAACACTCCCCATTTCTATTGCGAATCATGATCACCCCTACATTCAATATTGCCCACCACTCCCACCTCTGCCCTTTCCACCCCTTCAAACCATGAACTGCGCTCAGTGACTCAAGTCAACCACCATCAACATCTTCCCTCTGCTGTCATTCCCTGTTGAAGTGTCTACGACACGAAACGTCGGTCATCCCCTCTCCAGGTACTCTTTTTGCCACCTTTTCCCTTTACTTATTTGAAACGAGTACAGCAGTCACTACTTTATTTTACTCCTCCTAAAGACTCTTGAGACAAAAATGTTGAGTGAATTGCAATACCAATCATTAGGATGTTAAAATAGCATTTTAGAATGTATGGTCATGCAATCTTACAGATCTGTTTTATTCATTTTACAGCATGGATGGAAGAGAGCATAGGGAAGTGAGCAATGCTCTGATAAATCAGGTAAAATTACATTTTCTGTTTTGTCCATATCATTCCATTGCATGTCACTGCATTTCAGTATTTCAGACTGATCAAAGCATCCAGGAGTCCAGCTAAATTTCCTACAAGCTCAAGGTCAAACTATTCATGGGATTCAAAACACAAATACAGAAATCTCGTCGAGATTTTGACATAGTAATATTTCAACGTCGTTTTATTGGTGTGACAGCTGAAACTGCTATCTGGTGGCACTGACCGCCGTACTAGAATAGTAGCAAATGTGTTCACAAGGCAAATCCCAATGTCAAAATTAAACTGGCACCAGATTTGTTTGTGAATTGTAGGTCACAACAACTCTATAGTCTATGGGAAACTAAATTTATATGATGACCGTTCTTTATGATTTAAAGAAAAAAGAAAAATGATTCTGGGAACCTCACCAATCCTCATTTTTGTGTGCCAACACTACACTTTTGTTTCTATTGGTTTAACACACACACACACACACAAAAAGAAAAGACAAAAACACACACACACTGAAAAAGCACTTCAGGCCCAGAAAATAAGCTTAGAGACCGACCCGAATATTGAAGGGCATGTCTCCGGAAACTTTGTTTTCCTTGGCCTAACATCACATGCTATTTTTTGGTGTAAGGATGCATTATCGAGGATGCACTATCATAAAACAAAGAATCCTGTTCATTTTCAAAGTTGATGGTGACCATATTTTTTTTCAAACATTTTTATTTGTTTTTATTGTTATTCCACATACAAAGAGAAAAAAGGAACACACACACACACACACACACACACACACACACACACACACACACACACACACACACACACATATATATATATATATATATATAAAGAAGCCAAACATCATAACTAAAAGTTAGGTATAAAGCAAGAAAAAACAAACAAACAAACAGACAAAAAAGCAAACCACACACACATGAAAAAAGGAGAGAGAGAGAGAGAGAGAGAGAGAGAGAGTGTGTGTGTGTGTGTGTGTGTGTGTGTGTGTGTGTGTGTGTGTGTGTGTGTGTGTTTCAGCATAGCACTGTCTATGTATTAAAAAAACATGGTTACTTATTGACAATGATATAAGAAATATACATAAACCTGTATACATCATATTATTCTAATATTACTACCCAAAAGAGATGTATACATGCGTTTGGTGAAAAAAGAAAAAAAATGTATATGTATTACAAGATAAATCAGCATGCATACACAAATAATATAGGAAAGACAGACGGATAGACAGACAGATAGACAGACAGACGAACAGACAAGCAAACAAACAGGAAGACAGAATGGGTTGGGTCACAGCAAGTGAAGATAATATATGTTATTATCATAAGGTACATTATTTCTTGAGTACCAATATACAGAAATATTTCAGCAGCACACAAGGGCCACACAGGATATCCTCAGCAAAGGATCAAAACAAAACAAAAAAGGGAAAAAGATAACATTATTAGTCTAGTAATTGTTGTTATATTATGCATCATGAGCATTTATATAGTAATGCAGAAAATACATGTTCCAGAGACGTTAACTAAAGCAGCTAGGTATTAGAAATCAAAGCATCATTAGCAAGCCATCTGGCATGAAAATCCAAGTGGTTTATGGTTAAGTATGAGTTATATTTGTCAATTCCATATCTATAGGTCAAAATTTTCAAGAAAACTTCTACATATCGAAGACGCTCTAACTTACACTTACATAGGTAATGTTTTCCAAGAAGAACAATGAAGTAAAAATGTAATCAATTGCGATTGTTATGTCGAAACCTTAAAGTATGAGAGACTCTGTTAGGCGTATATTTTGTGCATGAGTGCATTTCTCTTTTACTAAATCAATTAACCTACTTCAAAAACATTTGACATGAGTACATTTCCAAAACATACGGTCAATAGAATCTTTAAATAATCCGCAAACAACTGCATCTATCATCATCAGTAACTCCGCGCGATTTCTTTCAAAATAATATTTGTACATAAGCACCTGTGATTTATTCTTAGCTGAAACCACTTAAGTTTTACATCTGTAATCTTATGTGCATAAAAAGCATGAATTCCAGTCATTCCTCTTCATTACTCTTTCTTTTATTCGCAGTAGAATACGCAATTGTTTTCGACCTTATTTTCATTCACAGGAAATCGAGTAATAGATCATTAGAAATTGTGAATTGCAATTTTTCGTCTGTTTCATTAATATTTTTGTATTTATAGAGTATTCTTCTTTAACGTTTTCAATCACATTATTAATTTGATCTAAATATGACTTATCTTTCAACAGAGACAAGTTAAGTTTCCAAAAAGTATTGCGCTTTATGTTGTCATTAAATGTAGATTTAATAACACAGCAGAGTGATCTGTTCTGTAACCGGATTTAATGTCTAATTCATCAGTATAAGAAACAACTGTGTCTGATATCAAAAAGAGATCTAGCCTGGCCTGTTGAAATGGATTAGTTCTCCTCCACGTAAAAGGCGACACTCTGGGTTTAGTTCCCGCCAAATATCATTCAGCTCTAGATTTTCGATCATGTTTTCAACAGCCTGTTTTGCGTGAGGATTATTTATATGTTTGTAATTATAATAATCTCTAGAAGGATCAAGGACCAGATTAAAATCCCCCACCTATTGTAACATTTTCTATACCAAGCCCAACAATTTTTTGTTTGAGACAATTGTAAAATTCTGCGTCATCCCTATTTGGCCCATATATATTAACTAAAAGGTAATCATTCCTATGTATCTCAGCACGTATCATGAGACAGTTTCCAGAATCATCCTTAACAATTTGCTTAACCTTAAATTCAAAGTTGTTATTAAACAGAATTGCAACTCCTCTTGCGTTGGAAGAGTAACTTGAGAAATACGCCTACAGCCCCACTCAGACTGGATATACTGTTCCATCTTTTTTTCAAAATGAGTGTCTTGCAAGAAGTACACAGAATATTTTTTACACTTTAGATAATGGAAGATATCACGTCTCGTCTTCGAACTATTGAGGCCCTGACAGTTAATGGAGAGGATAGACACACTACTGTCCATTTCTGTTTACAAGATACCTTTGAAGAAGACAATAACATGTGTAAATACATCGAACCCAAAAGAGGTCACCAAGCTCATATACAACTGGTAGCATAAAATGAGCCCATCCAACCCGGTCAAACTGGAGAATTTATAATAGTTTTGAACACACAAACACATATACCATGAACAAACGGAAAACAATATCAAAATGAAAAAGCAAAAAACCATTATCACTACAACCATCATACAAAAAACCCAAATAGGATTATATTTGCGTGACCACCGCAAAAGAGCAAAGGGGGCATGCACCAAAGATTAAAATGTAAAACCTCGTGTCACATTATAAGTGAATTGAAACATGCGTGCGCGTCAAGCGCTCACGCAGGTATCCAAGAGGCGAGGGGGCACTTAAAAGAAAAGAAGAAGAAAAGAAACGGGGTGGGGTGGGGGGAGGGGGGATTTAGCATGGTCACCGTGATTTACGTCGTCTTTACTAAAGGATGTGGACACACCTCACAGCTAAAACTGTGTGGAGAGTGCCAGGTGGTCTGGGGCAGAGGAAAACCGACCACTGTGAGTTCTTTAAAACTGTCATTTTAATTTTACTCTGTGCGCGTGTCACATGGAGCACGAGCAAACGAAAAATCGTTTTTCCTTCTCTTCCGCCCCCCCCCCCCCCCCTCTCCTTTCGCCCTGTCTTCTTTGTTCATGTTATTTCTAAATTGGGACCAAAAAAAAGATAGGGGAGAGAGAGAGAGAGAGAGAGAGAGAGAGAGAGAGAGAGAGAGAGAGAGAGAGAGAGGAAGGCACGGGGTGGGGGACACCATTGTGACACGCATCACATGTCACAATTGAAGAATCCACAATCCCTTCGGAAGATGACGGTGTCCAGTTTAAAAACAACATCTTTCATGACGCTGGTACGTGCAGCCTTTATCTCTCTCTCTCTCTCTTTTTTTTCTCCTCTCCCTTTTCTCGAAGCTCCCATCACAACACAGCGTCAATTAACTCGCTTGCAATTCCCTTCCATATAAACAACCACAACAAAAAACATTTTCACCATTACAAACGTATGTACATATACAGGATAATCAGCATTAGATTATTCAATGGGAGAGAGAGAGAGAGAGAGAGATAGAGAGAGAGAGAGAGAGAGAGAGAGAGAGAAGAGGGGGAGAGAGCCACCCAGCCAGACAAACGATCAGGCAGACAGAGACGTAGTCAGATTAGCAGGTAATCAGCAGATCAGAGAGAAAGAGAGGGAGAGAAAGAGAAGAGAGAAACAGACAGAATGATAAACAGAGAGACACATACAGACAGAGATAGAGAGGGGGGGGGGGGTAAACGTTGATACTTCATGTTTACATTCAATAAGGCAATCAACAATTCCCTCAGGAAATAAATTATTGATTCTGCCCAGAAAAGGTTTCATAATAGTAACATAGATGTTTTCGTTCTTTACAATTCTGTGAATAGCTTCAATAAAATAACATCTGTAATCTCAACTTCCATTTCCTTCTATTCACCCCTACCCTTTCTTTATTAGCTAGTAAAAGGCCTCCATTCAAACACAACAAACATGGACACGCCTGTAATTCTATTCAAAGCAGAGGGGGAAAAATAATCATTTTGAGCATTGAAAAGCACGTCCAATAAAATCATTCAGCATCTACGTAATCCAGAAAATAAAAAGCAGAGAGAGAGAGAGAGACGCTTTGATGTTTTATTGCCTTCAGCGAAGTTAGCCATAAAGGCAAGGGGGTTCCACACATAGTTTTAGAAATCGCATCATTCACAAATCATAACAAATAATAATCATGGTAGAAAACAATACAGTCAAAACAAATATTACAAACAAACAGTAAACAAGTGGGGTAACTTTTGCTCCCATAAGAAAACCTAACACAGAGTAACTTTTATTCAAGACTGGCACAGCCTTTTAATCTTGAATAAAGTCAGACAAATACATAGACAAACAATCTAATAGTGGGGGAAAAAACAAGTGCAGGCCAAGAACTGAACTGTCTTTGCAAAGATTTGGACATAAGGGGGCGGGGGGGGGGGGGTTTGAAGATGGAGAAACTGGGAACATGAAATTAAGAAAATGTATTACAGATATGAAAACTCTTCACTAGCTGCAAAAGGGAACCATCGCAATCCCTTTTGAAGGCAGATATATTTGTATTGCCTGCTCCGAGGCCTTTCGTCTGCTGGGTCGGAACTCATCAGGGAGACACGGCTGGTTGTGTCTGCGCTCCTGGCGTCAAATAGAGACACACCACAGTCCATAATACTGTGGTGTTCTCACCACCAAGGGTGCAAAAAAGAATCCAATAGCACCCCCAAGGCAGCCAGTGAAGGGTAGTAAATGAAACCAAACGAAAGTGTGGGGAGGAAAAAAGTTGCTGAAAAACTAAAGACATTATGCAAATAGTATAAAATGTAGGGGACAATCTTTGAGCCTACGCTTGAGGATCCACCCAAAGATGCAAGGGAGATCAAAAGACAAACACACAGACGGACAGAAACAAATACAAATAACCTCAATTTAATCGAAACAAAATTGGAAATGAAATGAGGCAGGGAACAGTAAACAATAAACAGTAAAAAAGTGGGGTAACTTTTGCTCCCATAAGAAAACCTAACACAGAGTAACTTTTATTCAAGACTGGCACAGCCTTTTAAACTTGAATAAAATCAGACAAATACATAGACAAACAATCTAATAGTGGGGGAAAAAACAAGCGCAGGCCAACAACTGACCTGTCTTCATAGTAATGACTTTGCAAAGATTTGGACTTAAGGAGGGGGGGGGGGGGGGGAGGGGGAGTTTGAAGATGGAGAAACTGGGAACATGAAATTAAGAAAATATATTACAGATATGAAAACTCTTCACTAGCTGCATAAGGGAACCATCGCAATCCCTTTTGAAGGCAGATATATTTGTATTGCCTGCTCCGAGGCCTTTCGTCCGCTCAAAAGGGATTGCAATGGTTCCCTTATGCAGCTAGTGAAGAGTTTTCATATCTGTAATATATTTTCATCAATTACGATTTCCTCTTGTTCCAGAACAGGAGTTGCTGTGTTGAAAAGATTATAGAAATGTTCAAACCACTGGTCTTTAGAAATATCGTTATATAGCACTGTTTTTCTGTTCACTGATCTGATGGTTTTCCAAAATAAATTTGGGTCATTAGCCGACAGCTTTAGCTTCATTATTCGTTCTTTATCAAATTCTTGTCTCTTGGAAAATAAAAGGCGTTTATACTGTCTCCTTTCTTCCACGTATTTATCCCCATAGGTTTCATTAAGTTTTTTTGATCTTTGAGATAGGTTCAAATACCTTTTCACAGTTCTCTTCTTTAGAGCACATTCTTTATCATACCATCCATTTTTGCTTTTTTTTCTTGTTGCCAACAGTTTGAATCATGGCGGCTGCAGCTCCATATAACGTGAGAGAGAGAGAGAGAGAGAGAGAGAGAGAGAGAGAGAGAGACACGGGAGAGAGACGGGAGAGAGAGGAGGGGGGGGCGACAAAGACAAAGAGACTGACGGACACAGAGATAGACAGACAGACAGACAGACAGGTACATACAGAGAGATGGACGGGAGAGAGAGAGAGAGAGAGAGAGAGAGAGAGAGAGAGAGAGAGAGAGAGAGAGATTGAGGCGCATCCAGCAGGATAGTATAATTCCATGATATGAGAGAGAGAGCGAGAGAGAGAGAGAGAGAGAGAGAGAGAGAGAGAGAGAGAGAGAGACGGACAGACAGACAGACAGATAGACAAACAGAGAGAAAGACAAACAAACAGACAGACAGAAAGGTAGGCAGACAAGTAGAACATCAAAAGACGAGAGAGAGAGAGAGAGAGAGAGAGAGAGAGAGAGAGAGAGAGAGAGAGGGAGGGGGGGGAAAGAGAGAGAGAGAGCACGCTGATATTTTATGCGTACATTCATTATGACAATCAACGAATCCCTCAGGAAATGGTCTAAAAGATTCTACAGAAAACAGGTTTTATGATAATAACATGGATGTTTGTCTTTTTTCTTTTGTTTTCCCTTTCCGTTCTGTAAATAGCTTCCAATAAAATACAATATCTGTAATCTCAAAGTTCTGCTTCCTTTCATTCGCATGAGAAATCACTTGCAGCATTGAAAATCTCACAATATACAAAAAGATAGCGAGCAATTAAATATTTCGTGTGGTACGAGGAGAGAGAGAGAGAGAGAGAGAGGAGAGAGAGAGAGAGAGAGAGAGAGAGAGAGAGAGAGAGAGCACGTTGATATTTTAATACTTTATAGTACGTTCAATATGACAATCAACAATTCCCCTCAAGGAATGGTCTTATCGACTCTACTCATAACAGGTTTCATCATGATAACATAGCTGTCCCCTCTCTCAACCGTCCCCCCCCC